>JARVGV010000192.1:16718066-16729826 GCA_031762435.1 Hypsolebias longignatus | reverse complement strand
TATATATACAGTACAGTATACTATATACATATATATACATATATATATATATATACATTATATATATATATATATATATATATACACAAATACTAAAATAAATTACTACTTTCATCTTGTACTACTATTTCTACTTTACAGCTTTTCACTTATCGCAGGACTTCAGGGTATGGATCACTCACGATAAACGAGGGACTACAGTAACTGCATTAAACAATCACATAAAATCTGAGCAAAATACTTTAAAATTTGTGGTTGTAATATGACAAAAGCTGAAAAGTTCAAGGTGCACAAAGATGTTTTCAAGGCACTGTATGTGATTACCGATCAGAGTGATCAGTCTTCTACTCTATAACAAAAAAGAATGATGCATCTTCCAAACCTATTGAACAAAGCTCCTTTTTATGATACTTTCAGCAGACTTTCTATGTTTGAGTAAATCAGTGTGATTCAGTTACATTTACCTGGTCAGCAAGAGTTTGAGATGAGGAGTAGCCGATTCTACAGCCATGAGAAATACACAGAAGTTCAGCACAAAGCTCGAGCACATGAGCAAGAGGGAGGTAGCCGATGTACGTATCATCCTCGCTGTAAACAGAGACAGTGTCAAAAAAAGCCACTCTGACAGGAAGTACAGAATGGTTGTGAGAGGTCTTAAAAGCTTGAAAAAGGGACTTTGTGGTTGATTTTACAGTTGATTATAGATGTTTATAGAAATGGGTTTACACCTAAAATAAACAATGTCTGTTTCTTTGATCATAAATTTGTTTTAAATCATCTGAAGTGAAAATGTCCTATAAAACACAAGCAGTATCGCTTCCAAATAGTAACCTTCTTTGGGGATATGCTGTCATCTTATCATATACAAAACAAAAACCATAATTTCCTTAAGTCAGATACAGATCATCAGTACTGTAAACTCTGTAATCTACATCCTCTTCAGCCCTTCCTCCCAAAGTTTTCCTCCACTCATACTAACCTTCGCCCCGAGTACATTTCCTCTCAACTCCTATTAGTCTCCAGGGATAAGGGTTGCACCAATTCAGTTGCATGGCTCACTAAATTAGATCATCTCCATTAATGACCCAGATTTGATTTAAATTAAACCTCTACAAATAATTTACAAAACGGCTACATTCCCAAACAAACTGAACAAATCTAACCAAGTTAAGTACTCTGGATGGATTATACTTGTTGAAACATTTAATCTTTTATCCAAAATATTTCATCAAAGAAGTCAGGAGTAGGCCTGTCATGATAAACAATAAATCAATTAATTACATGACAAATAAAAATGATCTACCTCATTTTCATTTATCGGCCTTATCGTTTCTTCGTGTCTCTCTCTTTCTACTGAAGACACTGGATGACAAAAAACTCAACTCTGGTGATCTTCACTGACTCCTCCCTTTCTCTTTTCTCTTTAAATTCAATTTTAACTGTCCAAAATTGTGTTTTGGACAGTTAAAAGCAGCTAAGCTGAGAAGCTAAGCTATGAGCTAAGCTAACAGGTCGGCCCCTGGGAAAAAACCTCCGTCTTGTTGAAGCTCTAAAATTCACAGTTGAAACCCGTGCCTTCGTGTAAAAAGTTTTTTCTCTGCAAAAAAGAAACTGAGAACTTGTTTACTGAATTTGTTTTTAAAAGCTTTGTGTGAAAAATGCTATGATAAAAAGCTCAAACCACACCGAGCACCTGCCATTTTGAGAACTGAATAAAGGACGGAGAGAGCGCCTATGTCACTACAAGGGGCCTCCCTCTCATTTTTCTTAGTCACATGGGCTCCCTCACTATCCATCCTTCAGTTCAAACAGTCTTATACTGCTATCCGGTGGTCAGAAAAGGTACTACACGCAAAACAAATTTACCAAAATTTC
Source organism: Hypsolebias longignatus (assembly GCA_031762435.1). Lineage (NCBI taxonomy): Eukaryota > Metazoa > Chordata > Actinopteri > Cyprinodontiformes > Rivulidae > Hypsolebias > Hypsolebias longignatus. The sequence goes on along the minus strand of JARVGV010000192.1, from coordinate 16,727,951 downwards.
TTCTTAAATTTGACAGTAATTAATAATAATTGTCAAATTTCAAACAATATTATTGTTTATCACAATAATTTCTGAGACAATTAATCGCCCAGCAAAATTTGTTATCGCAACAGGCCTAATTCTCATTTTGCTCAGTGGTACCAAACATGTCCTCATTTCCCAGGGTTCAAAGAGACAAAAACATTTTCCGTACTGGAATGCAACTCAAGCCAAAATGCAGATTGTGAAAACATTTTCACTAATTGTTTCTCGACAGTAAACACAAAGCAAACCAAGCTGACTCACCCACTGAGGCCGTGTGTGTTTCTACCACACACACATACTCACACACACACACACACACACATACAGAGAAGAGTTTACAGCTTACCGGGGCTTTTCCTCTATCCAATAAATCCAAACTGCCAAACGTTAAAACCCACAAGTGTGGAGCAAAAAGGGAAGCCCACTGGTGCCCACAGCCCCCCGTTTGTTAAAGAAGTTCTGTGAAAGTCTGGCTGCAAGCAAGCTGTGCCAGCTTTTGTTCTTCTGCCAAACAGAACCAGAACATCAGAATGGATCAGGGATGAAAAAGCCTCCTCAGGCCACAGGAAATGACATCACCCAGTAAAAACCTGCGGCCACATAGGATGATCCCAGATCAGAGCCAAGATCTATTAAAACTAAAGGGAAGTCTAAACAGAGTACCTGCTCTCAGAGAAAGTCAGACCACCTAATAAGTTCAGAGACAACGGCAATAAACACCCCTCTGAGGAGGAAATTAGCACATTCAGGTGATGATTAAACTAATGAAAGCACTGACAGGTACTAATAGCTACGTTTAAAAACTCATTTTATAGACTGCAATCATAAATGGAGCAGAACGTTCCTGGAGCGGCTCGTGTAACGTGAGGATCCACTGAGAGAAATGAAGCTTGTGCACAGCAAGCAGCCATTGTTTGTTGTTGACTTCAAGAGTGAAGGCTCATAAAGGCAGCTCGTTAACGACGACGGTGCTGAACGTTTAGGGCAGGGACAAGATTCTGCTCGCAACAAATGTTTGGGTACATTTTGTCTAAACTTTGCCGTACCCCAGCTAAACTGACATCACTAAACTGAAATCAACATTTTTTGATTTTAATATTTAGTTACATAAAAAAAAAAAAAAAAAAAAAAAAAAACTCAACAAATAAAGATTAGATGAACTTTTTTAGACTAAAAGTTTCTGATTTTTCAGTCACTTTTCTGTCCTAAGTGCTTTTTTTTTTTTTTTTTTTGGTTGAAGTTGTGAGGAAAAGTTTGAACAATTGTCTGGGGTTTTATTTTGTACATTCTCCAAATTTTAATAAAACTAAAATAAATAATGACAAACTGCTCAAACAAACGAAAAGTAGGGAATGAAATATTTTAAATCTTCCAATATAATTTATGACCTTAATGAAGACCTTAATAATCTAGAAACCCAAATGTGTTTTCATGCTCCTATTCTCATTTTTCTGTACTTAAGAAGCCCAAGAATATATTTAGAAAATACAATTGAAGGCTATAGGAACTGGTTTTGTGTCTAGAGTTCTGAAAGGTTAAAGGTGATCATTGTAACTGCATGAACACCAGTCAAACTAAATCAAAGGAACAGTTGCATACCTGAATTTCAGGACTGCAAATCAGCAGATCTGGAAAACTCCTGGAGTAAATTATTTCAAACAGCATCATCTGACATAGTTCAGGATAACATTTTTATGCCTGATTTTATAGTTTAACGAGTCCCTTCTCTGTTAAAGAGGTCAGAGTGTGGAGGTTCATTCTATTCAAGTTCAACTCCACAAACAGAGGGAGTGCAGCTAAGTCCAGGTGCTGCCATGTTGTGCAGTCATACCTTGCCATATTTCTGTGCATAAGAGCCAGTGAGCAGAGAGTGGAAGACGATGATGGTCTCATCCAGATCCCAGACGAACACCCTCTGCAGAACACAAACAAACAGAACCATACGTCAGATGTGTTTTAGCAACACCCCAGCTGTAGAGAGACATCTGTACTCAGCTGTTCGTTTACTGAAGCTACAGACAGCAGGTTGGAGGAAAAACACAAGGTCCGTCACTGTGAGAGTGCGTTCTTCGGTCCTTTACCTCCAGGTCACTGTCCGGAGGAGGAGAGGGGTTGTTTTTGCGGACCCTGCCACGAGACTTGGACCCCCCGCTCCGGCAGGCTCTGTCGTCCAGCTCTTTGATGGGCGTAGAGGGGCTCTGCACTGTTTCAAAGTCCCCTGAGAGTGAAAAGAGCCGCAGACAAGGTGTTTTGAAACATGTCATATTTGGCAAAAGTCCTCCTGAATCTGCACAAGTAATCAGACTACATTCACTGCTGCGTAGAAAGAAAAATTATAATGATGATGTGGTTGGAGCTGATTCCACAGGTATTCAGTGTCCGCTTCAGGAGGAGCAATAACTCAAGACGTTATACAGTGGAGTAGATGTACTGGCGAGGTTAATAATTCAAAGTAATTGGCATGACAGATCAACTTAAAGACCAGTAAGAAACCAAAACAAAAGCGTTGCTGTTAACGAGAATGATTCACGAGAACACGGACATGTGAACATTTAACAGGAGGGGGAAGACAAAAACTATGAGATAAATCAGACAGCTTACACAATCCAACGCTTCTTACAAAGATACTGCATTTACAATATTCTGAATGTATGATTGAGCACACACAGACACAGACATTCCACACGAGCGCGCCCTGCCCAGCGCCATATGCTCCCACTGCTGCTCCGTAACTAGAACCAGACCCCGAGCTTCAGCTCTCATATTGTTACGTCTCAATCAGAGACTAAAGGGAAAGTGCAGGAGTGGGGGGTGGATAGCAAAGACCCAAACAGCACGTGACTAAAGGAAATAAAAATACTGACTTGAACTGGTTGAGTAAAAAGCAAATGAGGAAGAAGCGAGGAAAAAAAAAAAAAGCGACAGGACAAATGATAAGTTACTGTAATCAGGCTTCCTGAACTACAGCCAAGATAAACCAAAGAAAAGCAAGAAGAACGCAGCAACACTGATTAAAATCCAGGTTTATGGGCACTACATGCATGGATTTTAGACTCGCTTTGCCCCATTCATTTTCTCTCCTTGACAATAAATTCAACACTTGATATAACAAACTGAGTCTATGTGACAACTCTTCCAATTAGCATCTGGACGTTTACGTTAACGGTTACGTTTGTTACCAAACCTGCTTTATTTTCCAACTGGAAACAAGAAAATAAAAGTGAACAAGACAACGGCACATTCGACGAATTCTTATACAGCAATCTTAGCAATGCTGCAAATGAGCATAGACTTTTTATAACATTTGACCTTGGAGCTGGGGTGATGAATATAATGGTACTTCTTCCAGTTATTTAACAGTCAACAATGGTGTACCACAAGGCTCAGTCTTAGGATCCACTCTCTTTACAATTTACATAAGTAATGTAGGTCAGATCATTCCTCATGCATCCTTACATTTCTATGCTGACGATACAGTAGTTTATTGTGGAGCTAAAACAGTTGCTAAGGTTTTCCAGCTTTTACAGTCTGTATTCAACATCATCCATTCAGATTTGTTCCGTCTCAAACTGGTGCTAAATGTGATGAGACCAAAGGAATCTTGTTTTTCAAACAGGAAGTCGGTCACAGTAGTATTTCCTTCTATTTTATCTTTGAATGGTGTTCCTATTGAGTTTGACGATTCTTACAAATACTGTACTTGGAAATCTTGGTTGATGCACATAGCTTTTTAAACAAGAATTTTTTAAATTGATTAATTAATTTAAAAGACACAAAACAAATTAATTAAAAAAAAAAACATTATACAAAAAGGGTGCAGAAATAAGAAGAAATAAATAAACAACTCAGGCTTGAACAATCCCCAAAGCGAAAACAAAAAAACATTAGGCATCCTTCATCATATTTTACCAATTTTAACTTTATCTTTTTAAACGTATAAATTGTTTATGAAATTTTTAAGGCGATAGAGGCAATTCTACAATCCTACTCTCTGAATTACAACGCAGCTCCTTCAGACTAGTTCTAAATGGAGGTTTTACAAACATTTCAGTTACCGTACCTTAAGGTCATATTGACTCTTTAAAAAAAAAAAAAAAAATTTTAATTGAATATTTGTGGGTAAATTTTTTATGAGCTTTATACATGACTTGAAAAATACTATATTTAACCAACTCATAAAATTTTAATAATTTCAATTGATGAAATAATATATTTGTTCGGTGACCATAGCACTTCACTAATAATTCTTATAGCTCTTTTTTGTAAAAATAAAGTATATATATATATTTTAAGCCTCATGTCGAAAACTTGATAAAGAAATTGAACTAAAAATTGGTTGTCTTCTTCATAAATAGATCCTGTCTAACTCTGAATGCTAGGAAACACCTTGGAACTACTACTTTCCTTCCCTCCATTGACTACAGTGATATTTACATGAACGCTCCTACAAGCACCCTGCAGATGTTAGATGCTGTCTATCACGGCGCGCCAAGATTCATAGCTGGCTGCAACTACCATACCCATCTGTGTGTACCTCGTCTGTCTCATCTGCATGTGTGCATCACGTTTCATTAAATTGTCCTGAGCAGATCAGACGTCAAGGCCTTTTATTAGGACTTTTAGGGTAGGAAATGGAGATTTGACCATTTCATTCTGAGTTGTATGGTGTATTTTCTTTGCACAAACCTGGGTGAAGTTCAGCAGCCTGCCCCGTCATAGCAGGGGTGGGATCTTGCAGCTGGTAGGCTGCTGTGGAACCAGTGCCGTCCATGCTGTTGGAGGTCATATAAGTCCCGTAAGTGGAGGCAGAGTAATACTGCGCATACTGGTTTTGGCCAAACGTTGTGTATGAGGGATAATCCTGCAGAAGACACACATGAGCTGTGAGCACACAAGACTGCAGGAAAAAAAAAAAAGACAGAAAAACAGATGCTTCACAAAAACCACACTTCCTCTCATCTCTCTGACCCTTAATTCCTTCTAATATGTATTTTTTTTTCTTCAGATTATCGAGCCAATTAAAGGCTCGTTCTGCTGCAGGAGACAAATGCTTTATGACTCAGCTCTCTAAACCTGTTACTTCATCCATCAACATAAACTGGAGCAAACCACATTCACGCACAGCTGGTGTGTGGTCAAAAGGTTGCATATAAGCCTCCCCTGTATATTGTGTGTTTTCTATTAGACACAGCTCCCTCTTTAGTTTCTAACTAGTTTTTTTATTCCGTTTAACTCATCTTCAAATTTATAACCATTCTTAGCAAACCATTACCATAAACTCAAACTCACCATAAGAAGTGGACATTTGATGCCAATTAGTTTTTTGTCTCCATAACACAAGCGGTCCCGAGTGTGTATCGGTTTAAACAGATTTATGTCCTCACAGCATGAGGAATAAAACACACACACACACACCTTTATCTCACCACAAAGACCAAAGCACAACTTGCTCCAAATAAACAGCCACGTCTAGTGCCAGAAATTAAAATCCCTCTTGTAAGCATTTTCCACCACAACGTGATCCATCATGTGGACTTGGACAAATATTCAAAATGCTCTTTCACCAAGACAAAATCTTTTCTTTTGTAAGTTTTTTTTTTTTTTAATTCATGATGCAAGGTTGCATGGTTTTAGTTTTTCATGCTACACTGAAAAGAGGAAGTTGTGTGGCAAGGTAACTACTTGTTCCCAAATAGACTGGTTTGTTTGCCTTGACAGATCTGTTCTATGATTTATTCATGCATGTATTCATCCATTTTCTGCTGCTTGTCCATGGTTGGGTTGTGGAGGCAACAGGTCAAGGAGGGAACCCAGACTCCTTTTCCAGCTACTCCTGGGAGACCCCAAGGCATTCCCAGGCCAGAGAAGATACACACTATAATTCCTCCAGGGACTTCTGAGTCTGTCCCAGAGTCTCCTCCTAGAGACATTGCCTGAGAACCTCAAGGAGGAGACGCTTGGAGACATCCTAAGCAGATAACTAAGAGACCTCAGTTCACTCCCTTTGATACAGAGGAGCAGCAGCTTTACTCTGAGCTCCACCTGAATTACCCTTTATTTAAGGCAGAGTCCGGTCACCCTACAAAAAGAGCTACCATATTTTTTGCTGTGTAACTTGCAGTTTTTTCCATAAATTAGCATGCCTGCAGCTTACACAGCCTAGCGACATATTCATGTTTCCCCCCCAATATTTATAACCCAATTTTTGGCTGAAAGCTGACGATTTCATTCATTCTGACATGGAAAATATTGAACACTACCATTTTCAGCCACTAGAGGGCCCTCAACTAATAAGGCAAGCCAACTGTCTAATTAATAGGTAAAAGTTGCTATTAATGAGACACTTGGCTTGCCATACAAACCCACCTTCGTCTCGCTCCGAAATTCCTGGAGCAAACGTCAAAGTGCATTTATTAAGTCAAGTCAAGTCAATTTTATTTCTATAGCACAGTTAAAACAGATAAACTGTTATCAAGGTGCTTTTAAGGAAAAGTTAAACTGAGACACACCCTTGTTATAATTTCAAACAAGCAAATAATTGTTTTTAAGTGTTATTCTTGTTAAATTCTAGTTGAAGTCCACCCATGCACGCTCCTGCAGCCGCCATTTGGCAGCCAGTCAATTTTTGGCACACAGCACCGGCCCACGTTTCCAGATTGTTAGCGGTGACACATAATGAACGCGACGTGTCAGCAGTGACACATAATAGATGTGACTTATACAGCAAAGCGGCTTATTTATTTTATTTTTTCCGCTCTATTAAACATATTTGGACTGATGTGACTTATACGGCGGTGCAACGTTTACGGCGGCATGTACGGTAATTTCAGATGTTTTTATATGAGATCTTGTTCTTTTTATCATGATTTATATGTCATGATTATAGGTGAGAGTTGGAACATAGACAGACCAGTAAATTAAAAGCTTTGCATTTCAGTTCAGCTTTTTTTTTTTAAACCACAAACCGAAATAATGCTCTCATTACTGTGGTCAAGGCCCTGATATGCCGATCCATCTCCCAGGTATCTGAACTCCTCAGCTTGGATACAGCCTCTCTTACTTCTGAAGTATGTGCATGAGATTTAAAGAGATGCAGAGATGTGTCCAGTACCTGCTGTGTGGCAGTGTAGTTGGCAGGGTTGGACACAGAGTTGTTGGAGGCGTAGAGGCCTGAGGAAGAAGTGAAACTAGAGCCTTGAAAGAAAGAACAAAAACAGAAAAAATAGGTGATGCAAACTGTCATATATCAAATAAAAAAAGTCACTGTATTTTTAGGACTATAAGGCGTACTTAAAATCCTTTAATTTTTTCAAAAATCAACAGTGAGCCTTATAATCTGGTGTGCCTTGTAGTCTGAAAAATATGGTAGTTGAAAAGGAAAAATTAAAAAAATAAAAAACAGCTTATTTCTGTGAACTGACCTGGCATCTGGTAGGGGGAGTAGGCAGTCTGTCCAGGCTGAGGTGTGGTGAAACCTGGGCTGTAGCTGAGCCCTGTCTGCAGCGGGGACTGACTCTGGGTTAAGCTGCCCTCAGTCTTAATCCCTGGAAGCATCACACCCAGGTCTGTGGCAAAGAGAACCAAGATTTCTAAGTGACATTTTCCACAATGGTTTTTACTGAAACATTAAAATTTGACATTGTTGGTTGTCCAAACCGCAACAAAGACTAAAAGAAACAAAAACCATTACATTGTCAGACTAATAAAGTCTTAAGACCCTGTTTTAACCTTCTCAGTAAATTAGTAAAATAATTTAACCCACTTTTCTTGTTAAAATAGGAAATACATGTAAAGTCTTAAAAACCCTGGCATGTTTTTTCTTCTTGCATTGCTTTCGTCCTTTAGTCAACTGTGGATATCAAGACCCCACCCAACTCCCCATGGGACGTCAGAGGCTTCGCCGCTTTATGTAAATGTTAATAGTGAGCGCAGCTGTGTTGTTCAGCGAGTGCTCGTCAATACCGTAGGTGGACAGTCCGTAGGCCTGTCCTGTCTGTGAGTAGGCTGTGTACATGGTTGACTGCTGCATGCTGCTGAACTGAGGCTGCCCAGCATACGTTGGCATGGATGGTGCTGCCGGGGTGGACAGGATGTGAGGGTAGGGCCTGGGAATACAGAGGTGATGTTAGCACCTGGTGGCAACTTTTAATACATAGGGAGTGTCAAGAAGGTGTCTTCAGACTTACTTTGACGGGTAGAGGGGAGGGGAGTACTGGTGGGCTGAACGAGGGCTGTACCCGCTGCTGGTGATGACTGAAAATTCAATGGCAAGAAAAAAATAATTATTAATGGCATACATTTTTGTTTTAAGTTGCATCTATTAAAACACAGCTGAACAAAACGACTCAAAGCCTCTTGTTTGTTATTAAAACGTCAATCCAGTAAACACGATCTGAAGCATTTGAAATGGAGAGAAGCCAAGTGCCTTCTGTCCAAGAAGGCCCTTAGAGTGGGCCTCACAGTAAAACAATGCCTTCCTGTGGTCATTGAGATGTTGAGCTCAGCTGACACACACCCTGCTGCTTCCAGACCCTCTCTCTCAATGGTTTGTGTCTCAGGGTGTTTTCTCAGAGTAAAAGCAGAATGGTTGTGTGTGACTCTTAAAAAAAGACTAATGTAAAAATGTCTCTTCTCACAGCCAGCCTTTGATGATGCAACACAAGGCCAGAAAATGGTTCATGTGGATTAAAACTTTGAGGGGACTGAGACAAAAGTTCGGCATGTGCGTGTTTTACCTGAGCCTGCATACGTGTCCAGTGATGTGTCGCCTGCTGTGGTGACGGCGTCGCTGTTGTTCAAAGGCTCGGTTTTCACTTCAAGTAAAAAAAAAAAAAAAAGTTAAACATCAGTGTTGGGGTACGACTTCACCAACTTTCATCACATGAACGCAGTGAGAAAATCTCTCCAGATAAAAAGCAGAAAAAACTACCATGCAATATTTGAGCAAACTGGGTGAGCAGGGTTCCCATTTCAGTTGTGACTGAACTCCATCACATTTAACGATATTAAACATATTACGTTTCAAAACAACAACAAAAAACTGGAGTACAAATATGACCTCAAGGTTCTAAGTTTGAAATACCAAGAAGGAATAATAAAAAAAGGAAATCTGATGATTAAGTTTAAAAAAAAAAAAAAATGTTCACACACAATGAACCTCAGGCAAATTTCCGTTGATATTTACAGACTTCCTTTGAAAATTCATAACATTTGATACTCTGACAAGTTGGGAGCTTGGGTAAGAAAATCACACACACACGCTGCCATGAAATCAAAACAGCATTCAAAAAATAAACACAGCACAGCAAACCAAAGCCAATCAGACCAACTGGCTCTTCCACACAGAGCACGACCCTTTACATTTATATTCACACACATGCACCTCTGTACCATAGTCCTTGGAACACGAGGCAGGAGACGGGCTGCTGCAGCCCAGCAGCCAATCGGCCGTGTTCAGCACAGTCATGCTTTCACCTATAAGGGGTGCAAGGTGGGAAGGTGGTGAGGAAATACTGCTCTGATAACCAGATACACATCTCAGGAAAGCTTTTTATGATGACTCGGAATAGAACACAGAAGACTAAGGAACACCTTTTTTTTTTTTTTTTTTTACTTTTGAGCTTAAAGTATTGTAAGGGTCATGCCTTCATTCATTCTAAACATTATTTAGACTGGAAAAGTACAGTCACATATCAGCAGCTCAAATTTAACATGATAATATCTAAAAGGAGTGAACCTTTAACATTTCTCAGTTTGAAAACATTCTCAATTTCTCTCAGTGGACACAAAAAGAGCTTTTGTTTTCCCTTTAGACGGTTGTTACATGTAAAAGATCAGAAAAACATTTATTGTACTTTCTGC
>JARVGV010000192.1:16678813-16689011 GCA_031762435.1 Hypsolebias longignatus | reverse complement strand
ACGAAGTCCAGATGACATGATTCAACCTTTTTTGTTGTTATATACCTGGATGACTGAGAAAACAAACTTTGTGTATACTAGCTACGCTAAAGAGCTCAAACCACATCGAGCGTCTGCCATTTTGAGAACCGAAAAACAGGAACAAGAGACAGCCTATGTCACGTCAAAAGGCCTCCCTCCCATTTTTCTTAAAGAGACACACTGCTTGCTCCCTCACTATCCATCCTTTGGGGTCAAACTATTTTATACTGTCATCCAGTGGTCAAAAAAGGTACTACACACAGAAATTAACCAACATTTCTTTATAAATTTGACAATCAGCAATTATTGTCAAATTTCAAACAATATTATCGTTTATCACAATTTATGAGACAATTAAATCGCCCAGCAAAATTTGTTACCATGACAGACCTAAATAAACTTGAGTACAAATGCAGCGAAGAACCTGAAGAAACACACCATTAGTGTGCAACCCTCTCAAATTAACCACAGCTTCCTCCACTCCCCACAGTCTATCCTGTCTGGAAAGTCAGGAGGTGAGAAAGCGAAGACCCAAAATGAAGAAATAAAGTCTAATTTACACGTAAAAACTGATTCTCTGACTATTTGTTAGGTCACAATTTGCAAGCTTCCGTGTGTACGTGTGCGTCTGTGGCAGCAGCAGCCGCATCAATAATTAAAGCTAATCTCATTAGGCCTCGGATTCCTTTCAGACGCTTTTAATTAAATGATGAATGGGCTCCCAGCTGCCTGTTAAATAATGCTGCTCGTGACATCACGAGCCAGTGAGAGGTACAACATAAGGTAGGTATCCTTTAAAAAAAGGATACAAGGAGGAACATTTAGGCAGAGAGAATGGTATGGTTTTACACACACCATCTGCTCTTAGGTTTAATCTGCAGCCCATTATCAGAAGCTACTGCTGCCCTATGGAGGGGAACAGGAGTTTGCAAGCTGTTCTATCATACCAAGCTTTGAAAAACTTCATATCATCCTCTTTGTAAAATAGCACTTTCTGATATTGTGAGGCGGAAATAGAGATGGACAATAAAGGAGGTTAAAAAGGGACAGTGAAGCATTTGGGTGTGTTGATGGGAAATAAGAGAGCAACACCAAGACTAATAGGTACAACAGAACGAGAGCAACAAGTAAACCAGAGGACAAGTAGAGTGCCAAAGCACCTCGGGCTCCAGACAGCATGGATATGGCTACAGGAACACCCATAATCCTTCTTGGTTCTCATTCCTCCCCCTGTTTACCCCTCCCATCACCACCTCCCCACCCTTGCTCTCGGGCTGGCTCTGTATCGGATTGCTGGATTCACAATAGTCCCTGAATCATCACTCTGCAGCCAGCGAGACCCGGTGAGAGGTGAAGAGGCTGGCTGGCTGGCCAGGAGAGAAACAACAGTCGGACAAAAAAGGAGTACGCTTCAGAAAGTAAAAACCGCTAGAGCCAGTCCAACATGAACAAACGGGCTTCAGTTGGTGATTTAACCTACGATATGTGTTGTAAAGCTTACAACGTACCGTTTCACTACAATGAGTTGGGACACAATTATCTGTGAAACACATCAGCAACATACCAAGATAGATAAACAGCAGAAAGTCAACTATGACATTTCTTAGCATCGTATTGTGGCAAAAATTCAAACCAAACTGATGAGAGAAAACATGAAAAATCCAGGGTTTGTAAAATTCAAGAATCCCACCTTTTGTTTGTTTTTCACAACCTACAGTCTCTGTGCACTTAGATGCTGCTTAAATGTGTGCTTCCTGTTCTCAAACTCTCAACTGGCAGTGGGCAGCATGGTGTCTATCCATGCGCGCATCCATCCGTCCAGGCATGTATCCATCCATCATCTTTCTTAGCTTCTTCTTGTTCCGGTGTCAGGTTATCGCTGACAAGGGAGTCTCTACATCCCTTTCCACAGCTAACTCTTCCAGCTCTTTTGGGTGGACCCCAAGGCCTGGAGCACCTGCCTAGGGAGGTGTCCAGGGAGCATCCTTATCAGATGTCCAGACCACCTCAACTGGCTCCGCTCAATGTGGAGGAGCAGCAGCTCTACTCTGAGTCCCTCCTGGATAAATGAACTTCTCATCTCTAAGGAAGAGTCCAGCCACTCTGTGGAAAAAAGAACTAATTTTGACCTTGTGTCTGCAATCTTATTCTTTCTTTCACTACCCAGAATTCGTGACAATAGGTAAGGGTAGGAACGTAGACCGACCAGTCATCATGCTGGTGTCAGTTCAGCATTTCTGTGAAACACAATGTTTTCAAGAAGCTGGAAGACGATGGGACGAGCACACAAGATTGCAAGTTTGTTCCCACGAGCGCATCATAAACGATATAACACCAAAAGCCAAATTAAATATAAACAGATGCTTGTTTGACTTGTGGAGCTTCTGTACAATTTATTCTAGTGATATTTGCCTCATATTATGGTGTTTTTATTTCCTCTATGGTTCAGAATAAAAGACTGCAGAAAGACAATTGTATTTCAGTGGCTGAAAAAGCTCGATTCAAATTGTGCTGATATCAAAATTTACTCAGACATTGACTACGGCTGCGAGAACTATTGGCTTTAGAGAAGTAAGCGACTTTCATTGGGGGACAGGTACTGTATATTCCACAATGTAGCGGTGATTTGTCCTAATTTCACCCAGCTTCACCATGTGAACAGAGATTATCTTTATGCTGTTTGTTTCAATCTCACCATTCAAGTTGACAATGTTGACCAGTCCATGTTAGAACAGGCAAGTAAAGGTTGTGCTGATTGTTTTTCCAGTCTAGTCAGAAACTGAACCAACCCTGGTCCATAACTGAAACCACAGATGACTTGGGTCATCTATCAGCATGATGCTCCTACTTGGCAAAATGTAATCGAAAATCTTTGGCCACAAACCTCAAAACTGGAGTACTGGTCTATGTGTGTTGTTGGTCATCAGCAACAGTGTGTAAAGTATTTACAAACTGCTTTAGTTTTTCTGAAAAGTTGTAGAAATGTAAGGCATCACAAATAAAAATGTTTAGGTTTTCAGGAAGGAATGTTCCTCTTTTTAAAAAGTAAAAAACTTCAGTACAACTCGTAAGTAAAATCTAATATCTTCTAAATCATGGGGGAAGCATCTAAAATGATAAAAGATCTGCGTTAACAGCTTATAAATCAATTACCGATACTGTTATTAATAAAACACAAACATGCCATCTATCACCAAATTCTAAAATTTGTATTTTAGAAATCTGAATTTTTTTTGTTTATTTAAAAAGCAAAGCAATAATCTGCCATATGTGCCAATATTATGCTAATTAACAATAATAATTTAATGATTAAACACAAAATACTGGTTCCCAAGGGGAAATAACACAAATTCAGAGATAAATAAAATGAACTTTACGTTGGAGTCCCAGGTTAAGAGTCCAACTGGCACCGGCGCCCTCTCTGACTGCACAGAGAGAAATCCAATCTCCCAGCAGAGCAGCAGAGGAAGTTCTCGCGGCAGGCAGGGCGAGCAGGTTCCTCCAGAACCAAAGCACAACTGTAGCAATTTCATTTCCTTTGCAGCAAAATGAGGAAATATGCTCTTTTCTTTAACCTGTTGCAGATGAGCATTAATGAAGGGACCGAGGTGAACAAAAAGTAGGTTCAGCCTTAAAGTTCATTATGACATTTAAAAGAACGCTCCACTAACTTAAGAACTTTCGTACATTTAACACTTATATTAAAGAGACGTAATTCATCTACAATTAGCTAAAGCAGATTACGTTTAAGTATCAACATCTGCCATTTATGTGCTTTTCATTTTTTTCCGAGTAATCACAGAGAGATGAATCCTGGAGAAAAAAAAGCAGCGTTCTGACCAACTTCCACTGAACGAGACTCTCCACTCGGATGACCTCAGCCACAGAGAGAGTATGTGTAAAACAGAGAAACACACACAGAGCAGACAGCAAGGCACACTTATCATGCGGTTTCCTGTCTGCTACGTTCCCCTCAGAAAGCTGCTCGCTCCAAGCTTCTAGATGAATTCTCCAGCCCATTTTGGGGATTTGATTCTGTCGTATTGCGTCTGGTTCACAGGCCACCTTTGACCTCTTGGCCTAACACCTAGTTGACTTTTTGTGACTGGACAGACTTTCACTCTGCTCTCCTATGTTCCTCAGAAATGAACTGAACGGGTTTTTGGTTTAACGCCTCGTAAATGAAAAAGATGTGTAAACACAAAAGGCACGTGCAGTTTTCTTTAGATTAAAGATATTTTATCTACAGTTTGTGCTGACTTCACCTTGTTTTAGCAAAGTTCAAAGATTTTTTTTGTTTTGTTTTGTTTCACAAGTCAAAGTAAAACAGGGGAGGAGGGCATGGCATGACGTCAGTGTCCAACTAGAGACTGCTGCAGCCGTAATGGTGTCTACACCAGTGGTTCTCAAACTGGGGTCCCTGGACCCCTGGGAGTCCATGAGCCAGTGCTTGGGGGTCTGCAATTTTTTTTAAATTTTATTATTTTTTACAAGCACGCAGATGTTTCACAACCAGTTAAAATACACAAAAATTCAGGAAATCACATCTATTTTATTCAAAACTTTCTGGGGGGTAATTTTAAGAAGTTGAAATAAAAAATTTTGTTAATTGTGTCCTGAATAAAAATACTAGGGGTGCAATGGTACGCCAAAATCCCATTTCGGCTTGGTTCAATTACAAGGAGGGCTCGGTTCGGTTAGTTTTCGGTACAAAAAAAAAAAAAAAAGACAAAATAAAGACTTACAAAATGTTTATTTTGGAAATATGCCAAGTAAACAATACATTTGTATAAAAATAAATAAGCAACCCATTTGGATGATATTTAAAATAACGGCACTCTTTGCAATAAATAAACTATACTAGCAATAATAAAAATCTTAATAAATACAATAACAGTCAAAACCAGAACAATAAGCAGCAACAGACTGTTTACAATCTAACTAATCAAGTTTTAAGTTTTTGTCCAAAAAGACCAACTTGTCCACATTTTCTGTCAAAAGCACAGATCTAGTTGCAGTGAAGATCTCCAGCGGTGGAGAAAATCATCTCAATAACAACAGGTAGCAGCAGTGTGGCTGTATTTGGCCTCATTACTCACAACCTCTTATTGGACCTGCTCCCACCTGTCCCTGGAAAAGTTCAGAGTTCAATCATCACAGACTTCTTAGCTGGAGGTGATCTGGTGGATTTCCCTGGAGGTGATCTGGTGGATTTCCCTGAACAGGAAGAGGACTCAGCTGCTATCTCTGTCCCAGACAGGAAATAAAACAAAAAGAGGTTAAAAAAATTGAGTTAATAAGATTATAACTTTAAATAAAAAAAAGCTAATTATATAATAATAATAAAAGAACAATACCTCTTCTTGAATGGTTGTTATGAGGTGGTTGAATCTCTGTCATCACCATCATCATCATCATCATCATCATCATCAGGGCTTTAATCTGCTCCAGGGTTTGTTGACAATATCAGTTTTAACTTTTTCATAAAGTTCTGAACTTTTTGGCTGAAGTGTTGATGTGATGGGTGTTGTAGCGAGGCTCAAGAACTTTAAAGCTGGCGCATCAACAACATTCAGACGTAGATCCAGAACTTTAAAAAACTTCTACAGTTTCTGTTATTGCTCTGGACCGTTCTGAATCACCTGATGAAGGTTGTTTAAATGCTGCTGCTATCGGTGTTTGCAACAAGCTGCTTTTCTTGCTTGTAGAAGACGTTCACGTTCGGATGACATTGTTTCAAGTCCGTTAACAAGTTAAGACGTGTTGCTGCTGCAGATCCAGTCTCCGTGAAACAACGTCGACACACAGCGTTGGATTTGTTCACGTCTTTTAACAAGAAAGACATAATGTTCCCAAACAGGAGACCACAACCACAGACATAAATACATTTACGTTTAAATTGTTTAGGTCTATGACTGCGATGAGATGCTAGGCTGCTAAATGCTACGTGCTGCAAGATAATAGCACCGTGCTGAAATGCTTAGGAATTTTAGTTCTGCGTTGGATAATCTCTCGTTAATAAAATTTAATGAGTGAAAAAAATGACCGAAGGGTTCGCACGTGGACCGAACCGAACGTGCCGTACTGAAACGGTTCGGTATACCCACGTGTACCGTTACACCACAAAAATAAATAAATTAAAAAAAACATATTTAAAAGTATTAAAATCGTATTAACTTATGTTACACAAATATTTTTATTGCATTAAAGACACAAATTGAAGAAAATAATTTAATAAACATGAGGATTATGAGGGGGTCCCTGAAATTTTTTCTCTACTGTAAGGGCTCCTTGAACCCAAAAGGTTTGAGAACCCCTGAACTGCACCAACCATGTTATGAGATTTTGACAGAACAGCAGTAACTTTGAGCAAAAATACCACAAATACCACAGCATTAAAACTAAAACAACAAAAAAACAAACTGCTTTTACTTGTTTTTTAAGTGCAGTTACAAAATGTTTTGATGCTTGTAAATAATGATTTTATTGGTGTATCTATAATAGCGCAAAAGAAAACATTTATTTGTAGTTATAGTTTTAATGAACAGAAACAGATAAGAGTGGTTACATATCACCATTTGACCATGTTAGTGTGAACTTTGTGTTTTCATTTCTTGCTCAAATGTTCTTTAGACTTTTTCTTTACCACTTTTATTTCAAGCATTTTAACTCATGACATACTGTGCAGCAAGCAAGTCCTTAAAAAAGGACTGAAGGATAAAAGTGTCAGGCCTAAAAGAAGAGTCCATCTGCTGGAGAGTAATTTCGTCCTTGTGTGGCAACATACACTGATGACATTGTGTGACATTATTATTATTATTATGTCTGAAAGTTGTGTCTTAAAAAAACAAAACAAAGTCTAGAAAAGACCTGAAACGTGACATGAGTGATGCATCGTTCTTCAGCTGATCATCTACTATATTACAAGTCTTCAGCTAAACCTTATTGGGAATCACCTGGTAGGTACTAAAATGGTATTTTATTTGTCAATGTGTGTCATCTTTGTATTTTTCCTAGATGTTTTAGTGACAGGCTGATGGTATCAAATTTCATAAATATCACTTTTTTAATGGTTTCTTCAAAGTTGTCTTAAGTAATGTTATTAACTTACTTTTTATGTATTTATGTTTCTGTTCAGTGTCCTGAGACGACTTCTGTTGTGACTTGGCGCTATATAAATAAACTGAAGTGAATTGACAACACTGGTTGGGTCATTTCAGTTTAGGAACCTTTTTATACATGAATGGTTTGTAGATCAGAGTTTAGTTGCTTAACAAACAAATAGTTGCTCAAAAAGGGTCAAGTACTGAACAGAAATACAGAAAATAAGTGAAAAAGTAGCCAAATTCTAAATAAAATTAAATCTTAGAAAGGTCTTTAAAAAACGCTGAGATCTATTTATCAAAACCACTTTAAAAGATTACAAGAAAGTCTTTTTCTAGAATGAAAATATGAATATATAAAAACTTATTCAGGGTATAATTTTGGTGGTCTTGGCCATTGACCTTTCAGTTTCTTCAAGTTATTTTTCTTGCTTTCTCCTGTACAAGTTTCCCAGATCTTTTCATTGCTAAAATTACATGCAGGTTAAAAACAGGCATGTTTATTGCATGAATCTCTAGAAAAACACAAATTAAACGAACATCTTTTGCAGAGTCTGAGGCAAGTTCTCTCACGGCGGTGCTCAGCTGTCAGCTAAACATTAATCTTACAAGAATCACTGACACTGAAGTGAAATTGAAGCGCACCTCGGTGCCACAGCTTGCATGCCAACCCACTAGCGAGATGCCACGGGGTAGCTGTTACACTCCACACTTCTCTGATCTGTCCACTTGCCTTGTTGCCGGGCAGACTTTTTCCGAAACGACCCGAGTGCAAAACGCCAGCATGGTCTTTAGCCAACAGGTTGGTTGGTGTTCACGTTGGGCTACTGCTGCTGCGTGTACGTTTGTGTGAATGTGTCTGTATGGGGTTGTAGGGGTGAAAGAGGGGTGCAACTTGACCCCTATCCTTCCTTTGCTTGATGCCTGCCTGTCTTTCTCGCTTTTTGCGCATAGACTAAGACAGCTGATCCAGAGGTCTCCCTTAGCTGCGGCTAAAAGCACATTTTTCCCTTTTTTATCACTTCTTCCTCCTCAGTCTTCTTTAGGTACGTTCAGATCCTACGAGACTCCTAGAGTGAAAAACGCTTTGCTTCCCCATCTCACTCATCTTTCTCTAAAACTGGAGCAATCACATTAGAGCTCCAATGGATCAAGCCACAACAATGATGTCTATCTAAAATATGTTCAACTGATTAAACAAAGTCTTTGAGCATTAAAAACATTTTTTTTCTCCATAGCTGAACAAAAATGTGGCAACAGGTGGAGTGAGACACTCAAACAAGCTAAAAGTAGCATTCTGAGACCAACCGCTCTTGGCCCTGCCCCAAGCCCCTTCCAGTTCTCCCTGAGGACCCCAGACGGCAGGCGGTCCCCTCAGCAGGCAGGCGGGCGGCCAGAGAGGACGCCTGACCGTAACCCAGATGACGTGCAGGTGGATGTGGTGAGAAGAGGGTGGTGCGCAGGAAGTACAGGACGGGGTACTTTAAAGGATAGAGAGGAGTGTGTGTGTGTGTGTGTGTGTTTGGTGCTGGGGGGTGTCAGGTATCGACAGACAACTCCCCGAAACTTTGTGTGTGAGGTCTGCACTGTTTTCTTAGCCACCCGAGACACACCTATTTCAAAGCAGCAGAGTGGGGGGGAAATCAGCCACTTTCAGTTTAAATTTCCGAAGATGCGAGCGACGAGGGAATTAATTAAAATATGTAAATAATTTAACTTGCTTTTGACAGTGTTTGCACATTTTGGAAATGTCAGTTCTTCAGTGATTTCCAATAATTTGTTTCTGTTTCTTCATTTCACCACTCAGTTTCTCACTTTGTCTTGTTGGGGGTATTAATGGCTGGAGTAACAAACTGTCCACGGACAGAGTTTCTGGTGTTTCTGACCCCTTGGAGGGGTTTAAACTTCAAGTTTCTCTAAGTTTGTGGGATTTATATTCTGACAGGGTTTTAAACAATTACAAGAAGAGAGAGCGAGCGAAAAACAAATGGGCAAAGTATTTTAATGTGTTGGTGAAGTCAACTTTCAATGTAGTATTTATGAATAAATCAACTTATTCAGCCTTTTTTCTTAAAAGAAAAAGGTTGATGATTGTGACAATTTTTTCTCATTTCCAATTAACGTAAAATTGATGAGCTATATCATATATTAAATTTTATGTAAACTCCAAGTTTTTCAACTTGGAGTCTCTTTCCCAACTTTTCTGATATGTGTAGTAACTGGCATTTATTCACAAGTGGTGTTACAGTGATTTTTATTAAAAAAATTAACATTGCATTTGTAGCTTAACATGACTTTTGCTTATTAATGTATACTATATAATGTATTATTGTTTCTTTTTATACTTATACTGTATATGTGCTAATTTTGGGTGCAACCGGGACCCTAAGAACACAATTTAATTCCACTTCATGTACCACATGTGATGGAAATGATAATAAAGAACCTTGAACTTGACATATACAGGGGAAGCTGTGGCTGAGTGGTTAGAGCAATTTTTCTTCAATGGGAGAGTTGGGGGTTCAATTCCGCCAGCAGTCACATGCTGAAGTGTCCCTGGGCAAGACACTGAACCCCTCATTGCTTGTGATGTGTGTCCTATCAGTGCATGAATGTAACCTAAAGCACTGACTAGTCTGTACAGATTCAGAAAATCTTTGTAGAGATCTAATAGAATGCTGTATGAATGTGTGTGTGGAGGTAAATGAGAGAACATATTTTATTGTAAAGTGCTTTGAGTATCTTGATTAAATAAATTGGTGCTATATTATATTTTATATCATTTTATATATTATATATTAGAATGTCTAAAGATTTTGACACTGTGGACCATGACATTTATGTCATAAGCTCTCAAAGTGGTTTCTCAGATCACACCATTGGTTGGTTCGCTTGACTATCTTTCAGATTGGAGGCAATGTGTTCAACATAAATGGTATTTCCTCCAGTTATTTAACTGTCAAAAATGGTGTACCACAAGGCTCTGTCTTAAGACCCACCCTCTTCACAATCTACATAGGTAATGTAGGTCAGAGCATCCCTGATGCATCCTTACATTTCTATGCTGATGACAC
>JARVGV010000192.1:16522748-16542192 GCA_031762435.1 Hypsolebias longignatus | reverse complement strand
CTCAGCATTTTTTTTATAATTATACTTTATTTATAAAGCCCTTTAAAACAACCACAGCTGCAACAAAGTGCTGTATATATACAAGTGTAGATGCATTTTGGTTTTGGGTAGATAATTTTGACTTGGTTGTTTTATAAGTAGCTCGCATGCTGAAAAAGTGTGAGTACCCCTGGCCTAGACAATTATTTTTGTAAGCTAGCTAAACACTTACTTAGTGGTAACTTTTCAAATAAAATACTGTACTTATTTGGAATAAACTTATACGATTGCTGAAGGACTTGGTTCTGAAATAGTGGACTAAATTTGGCAAAGGCTGGCCGTTAGGGGGCACCATAAACTAAAAGACTTGTCTTTCAAAAGGGCCTTCCCTTGAACTGAAATCAAAAAGGAAATTGTGCTCAAGTAAAGTGGGTGCGGCCTAACACACCAATGGAAAAGTTCACAAAAATCAATAGCTGAGCCTACACTCAGATTTTCTAAAGAAAAATAAAGCTAACTGCTACATATTAAAATTTTCCTCCTTCAACCAGTAGATTGCGATAATGTTGCAGTCTTTTTAGTGTAATTACAAAGCCTTGTTATCAAGTACTTTGTTGCCCCTTAAGTGTACTTTTTACTGCAGATTAAGCTATTTTGAAAATGTACCATTATTTATGCAGATGGACAATGTGTGATAGATCCAGAAATCTCAAAGAGCTCAGACCCAACCAGCCTGAGACCGTACAAACCAGCTAGAAATGTGGCTCTGAAAAAGTTATTTGGGAAAAGTTTGTTTTAATGACTGAGTTATACAAAAACACACAAGCTGGCCAGCTCATCTCCATGAAAAAATATAAATAAATAAAAAATTTACATAACTCCCAAGTCTCAACAGAAGTTGTCTCTGGGCACTAAACAAAAGCATTCACATACATGATAAAAGTCAATTGGTTAAAGTTTTCTAAGGAAGCAGCAGTTTGTGCACGATAGTCATATCTCTTAAATGTTGTACTTGTTTAGGACTGTAACCTGAGTTGTTCTGTACAATATGATGACTGGCAAATGTTGGTGTGGCTTGTACAGACCATGTCCAAAAAATTAGATTAAGGAAAACTTGTTTAACTTCCGTAATTCCATTCAAAAAGTTAATCTTTAATAGACGATAGATTTGGGGTCCACAATTTAAATGATTTCATGTCTTTTTGTTTTTTACGTAATATGGGCTTTCAGCTCATGACACCCATAAAAGCAGGATTTCAAAAAATTGGAATACTGTGAAGAAATCAGCCCAAATGTTGCAGGGCATGAATGTTTTAAACTGAGTGTGATACACTAATCATCTACTAAACTCAAAGTACCTGCACAGGTTTCCCCAGGTGTCATCAAATTGCTTTAGTTTGGTTAAATTTTCTCATTTTGGTTCAATATGGGGAAGAGTGCAGACATAACTGGCCAGAAGACCATTATTGATACCCTCCATAGGATGGGTAAGCCACAAAAGTTCATAGCTAAGGAAGCTGGCTGTTCAGAGCGCTTTCCAAGCACATTAATAGAAAGTGTAGTGGAGGGCAAAATGTGGCAGGAGAAGATGCACCATCAAAAGAGATGACCATGGGCTTCAGCGGATAATCAAACAGAGGATATTCCAGAATCTGGCAGAGATCCAGAAAGAGTGGAATGAGGTGGGAGTCACAGCTTCAAAAACCACCACATTCAGACGCATCCGGGAGATGGACTGCAACTGTTGGGTTCCTTGGTCCTCTTTTCCAATGAAAGTAAAGTGTGCCTTTCATTCGGAAATCAAGGTCCAAAGGTTTGGAGGAAGAAGGGTGAGGAGCAGAGCTCATACTGCTTGAGGTCCAGTGTGAAATATCCACAGTCAGTCATGATTTGTGGTGCAATGTCCGGTGCAGGTGTTGGTAAACTCAGCTTTCTGAAATCCAATTTCACCACAACAGTCTACCAGAATGTTTTAGAGGAGTTCATGGTTCCTTCTGCTGAGGATCTGTATGGAGATGCAGATTTCATCTTCCAGCAGGACCTGCCCCCTGCCCATGCTGCCAGAAGTACCAAAACCTGGTTTGATGCCCATGCCACAGTGCTTGACTGGCCAGCCAACTCACTGGACCTAAACCCTGTTGAGAATCTATGGAGTATTCTCAAGAGGAAAATGAGGGGCACCAGACCCAACAACAAAGAAGAGCTGACAGCAACAAGCATCAAGGAAATCTGGGCTTCCATAACTCCCAGTCAATGCTACAGGCTGATTGTCTCAATGTCACGTTGCATCGAGGCAGTGATTAATGCAAAGGGATTCCCAACCAAGTGTTGAAGATTGACATATCATTTTGAAAGTACAGTATTTTTGATTGATTTGTTGTGATAATTCTTTATTTTGTTCTGCAAAAACTGAGTAGTGTGGGCTGATGTCTTCACAGTATTCTAAGTTTTTGAAATCTTGTTTTCGTGGGTTTCATGAGCTGGAAGCCCAAATTATGTAAAAAATAAACAAACAAATACTTGAAATTGTTTAAATTGCGAGACCTGAATCTATCATCTATTAAAGATAAACTTTTTGAATGGAATTATGGAAGTTAAACAACTTTTCCATGATATTTTAATTTTTTTGGAAAGGGTCTGTATATAAAGCCTGTTTGATTATTTTAGCACTGTTTTGGCCTCATTAACACGAAGAATCAAAAGAGAAGAGCCAATTTAGAGAGTGACTCTAATGGCATTTGTTTAACTCTTCTGCTTTCCTTAGGTTAAAATGACCCAGGAAGGCTTTGTGGATAATTTTGACCCAAGGGCAGCAGGAGAGTTAAAGCCATAATAGCTGTCAAATCACATCATTGATCAATGTTTTTGTTTTGACATTTTTTGTATGTTGTAAATCATATATGATTAAAAAAGTAATAAATTATTACAAAAGTTAATTTAAAAAAAGAGTGAAATCAGCAGAGTCATGTTTTGTTGCCAACAATCACCAGTCATTTTGTTTACATATGAACAATGATGAGTACTTTTCAGGCAGTCTCGGCACGCGATGGATATTGAGTCGGTACATTAATCCCCGGCTGGAAATACAGTCAGAGGGAGAACAGTGGAATCAGACGCCAGGTCAAAAGACAGTAATGTAAAGTTCTTTTCACTTTTTCTGAAAAGAAACAGTGACTTAAAGCTGTTAGGATGAGAGAAGACAGAATTAGTTATTTTGAGCGAAGTACATTAAGTGGTGGAGAGGGGTAAAGTAAAAGTTGGAGATCAGGTCATCTGCAAATGAGCTGTGCCAAGATTTTCTAAATTCCTACAAGAGAAGTTCTGTTTTACTGCTCACCAAATTTAGTTGAATGCAAAGGCAAAAAATATTTTTATATCTTCAAATGCATTTTTTTTTTTTTACAAAAATTCTGATGAGTTTAAATTACATTAACCCCCAAATTTATTGCTGGATTTAAAAAAAATGATTTAAAAAACAGGTATAAGTGGTTTTAGAAGCACAACAATTCAAATTAAAACCATTTAAAAATCTCATATTTGAACAGTCATTCTGGCTTCTCTTAGACACTAACTTGTAACCAACTACTATTTACAACTGACTGACTGGTCAGCCTGATTCAAGATGGCCGCCACAGCCAACTGACCTCACGAAACACAAAATTGCTATAACTCAAACAACTTTGCAGATATTGAGCTAAGATTTGGTGCAATAGTAGATGAGTTATCTCCAACACTTATACAGAGTGCTACGTGTTGAGCAACATTTTTGCTCAAAACTTTGTGCATTAAATGTTGGAGTCGCCTGTATTTATTTAAAGCTCAGCCTAGTCACTCGATATACATACTCAACATATTAATTGGAGTCAAACAGATCCAAGATGGCTGCCCCAGCTAATCAATGACTATATGTATATACAGTATATTATAATCAATCACTATATTTGTGTGTCACATTCAAACATCTAAAGTTATTTAAAGTGCTTTATAGTTCAGTCAAATGAAAATGTAAAACTACAATTAAAAAAAACAAGAAAACACTGCATCTTGTGTCATTAAGTAAACACATGCAAAATTAAAACAAGGTACAGAAACACATCATAAAATTCATCAGCTCTAACTGAACCTCACACTCTGCCCTAATTAAAATAAAAATAATAATAAAGTGCTATGTGTTGTCATCATTGTATATTTCCATACAAAGATGAAATTGGCTCTCTGCATTTAACCCATTGCACCTGGGATACACCCAGGCGGAGCAGTGGGCAGCTATGTAAAACTGCCTGGGGAGAAATTCGGGATTGGGTGTCCTGCTAAGAAACACCACGAGGTGTGCAACGACCGGGGATTGAGCCCAGGACCTTTGGGTCCCAAGTCGGCTGCCCTGCCCCTACACCATCCCGGTCCCTAAAAATGTGTCTTCAGTAAAGATTTAAAAATTCTCAACATCCTCAGTGGACCATGTATGAAAAGGTAAACTGTTCCACAGTTTTGGAGCAGCAATCGCAAAAGCCCTATCTCCTCTGGATTTCAGTTTGGATCTGAGGACATCTAAGACAGTGGTTCTCAAACTTGGGTTCGTGAACCAGTGCTTGGGGGTTCGCCCTCCCCCAATTTATTTGTATTTTTTTCATTTTACAAGCACATAGATGTTTAACAACCCATTAAAATACACCAAAATGAAGGTAATCACATCTACTTTATTCAAAGTTTTCTGGGGGAAGACTTGAGAACCTGCTTGGTAGACTCGAGTGCTCTTACTAAAGAGTACCAGAGATCACATCAATACGATGAGGCCAGACTATTAAGCAGTTTAACAGCAAGCATTAAAATCTTAAAATCCATCTGGATGTGAACAGAAAGCCGATGGAGAGAAGCCAGGACCGGTGGGGTCATGCGTTCATGATTAAAAAAAAAAAAAACTGTGAAAAGATGAGCTGATGTTATCTGGACATTTTGTAAGCGATGCAGAGATGATTTATCCAAGCAGACATAAAAAGCATTACAACAGTCCAAACGAGAGGTAATAAAAGCGTGAATCACTTTTTCAAGGTCTTTAGTGGCGCGATATGACTTCACCTTGGCAATGAGTGTTAGTTGGAAAAGTTTGATGGTATTATCTGTTCGTCTGAACAGATAATACCATCAAAAACATTAAAAACACCATGAAAACTAACAGCCAGATTCCTGACAGCAGACTGGGATGAAACCAGGAGGCCAACAACGATGAGTGTGGTGCTCGTTCTTTGTGGCTTCAACTTCTGGCTTCCAGTCCTGTGTCTAGTTGTGATGTTTACAGCTGGCTCTGAGTACTAAACATCATTCCAGAGCTCAGTATCGTGTGAGATGACACATAACGGTTTGACCAAAACTGAGTTGAAAACTCCGGTCTCGAAGGTGGTGTGCAATCTAGGAATACCTATCACTCCCCAATGCTTGGGTTTTAGTTTCACTTCAAACTGCATTGCTTTATTACATAATACCCAGAACATGTTTTTAGCTGAAAACAAAATAATACACCCACTTTCACAGAACAAAACTACACTTTTTTTCCCCTTCTCAATGGGGTCAGATTCTTAGACATACAAGGTTTACAGGGTTCAGATGTGGCAGCTTTTAAGAAACACAGCCATAATTATTAACCTTGTCTTCTGGTAAACTGCTGTTCCACTTAGCACTTGTGTACACCCATCTCTTTTCTAGGAATAAGGTTTGGAAAACCTTCCTCCCCCACTTCCCAAGAGATATGAGCAGACGTCAAAGAAAGGGTTATGAGGTTGTATAACTTGTTGCAGACATTGGCGCAGACATTGGCATTTTAACCGACAACTTTGCAACCTTAAGCTATTTTTCTACTTCTTTATTTTTCAGTAAGGTGTATAAATGTTGACAATGCTGCAAAAAAAAAAAAAAAAAAAAAAGCTGAATATCTTTTAAACACAAACAATTTTGGGTAAAACAGTTAATAAAATGGGAAAGCTTGACTTAATTGATGAGTAGGGTAAGAAAAAATATTTTTGATGCAGTGTGAGAAGTTTATCTTTCTTAAAGATTTATGATTAATTTCACGCTGCTGTGTTCATTTGTACTCATCTGCTCACACACACTCATGCTCATGCTGTTGTTTGGCATATTGTTTTTGTACTACTTAGTGTATTCTCAGTTTAGCGTAATTCTTAGTTCATATCTTAGATCTTATTACTGTTTTTCCTTTGCAATTTATACCTTTGATGGAAGTAACAGGGACCCTGTGTACACAATTTCATTCAACCACATGTACCACATGATATGTGAATGGCAATAAAGAAACCTTGAACTTGACCTTGATTTAAATTTTTTTAATCTATATTTATTAAGCTCTCATGTACTTTCACACATTTTACCATTCGTAAGCTGCCACTGATAATTGGGTTTTTAAAAGTTCAGCTATGGGATGCACTTGGGAGCTGTCACTTCTTTCTCCATCCTGATTCACATCATCACCGCTAGAAATCAATGAGCAGATCATCAGTGATAAAGTCCAAGGTGAAAATGAATGATTTTGTCCCTCAGCTACACTGTGTTTCATTTATTATTAAGAAAGCGGAGCCAAAGAGAAGCAGTGATCGACGCTCACCCACAAACTCTAGCTACAGGAAGGATAATGTGCAGGTGTGACTTTGCAGCATTTAAATACGACCTCATATCTTTTATTCTGTCCTCTGCAGCCATGCTCTCACACACAGAGCTGGAGACCAGAACAAACTTGCAGAGACCCCCTTCTTTCTAAAACATTAGGGCCTTTTACCTAAATCCTTTCAAGATATCCTTCATGTCCCATTCTCGCTGTGCCACTTGAAACTTTGATACAACTTCCCATTGTGTGATTTGATAGACACTTTTTTTTCTTCTTCTTTTAAACAGTCCAGGATGAAGCAGCACCGTCCTTCACACATTTCATGTATTATTTCTCATCCCTGACACCACAAAGAAAGCCCTCATGGGACACAATCTGGCATGTTTCATCAGCAACGACAAGCAGTGCGTGGCAAGCAAATAAAATGTTTCACATCCATTGTTATTTGAAAAAAATAAATAAATAAAAGTGGAGATAATGTAATATAGAAAACAACCTTTTTTGGGGGGCAAAGTCACTTAGACACCAGTAACTTAAAGCAGTGGTTCCCAACCGTAGTCCTTGAGGAACACCGTCCTGCATGTTTTAATTGTTTCCTTGCTTTGATGCACCTGATTTGACTGAATGTAGAAGTTGAGGAAGTATGTAAATCTCTGAATCAGGCATGTTGGAGCAGGAAACAACTGCAACATGCAGGATGGCGTTCCTCGGGGACTAGGGTTGGGAACCAGTGACTTAGCGAAAGGTTAAAAAAAGTTGCTTAGGAAATTTACATTACCTCCACTGGGGTAAATGCTCTTGGTCTGATACAACCGAGCACTGAATCTAATGAGAGGGAGATGGTGAACGGAGATTGGAAGAGAGGGAGTCATTCAAACAAAAGGTCCTCTTAGTATTTTTTCCTTTCTGCCCCTTCTTTCATTTCTCGATTCACACACAGGCAGCTCAGTACTCAGCCCCCTCAACAAGAGGAGGCTCCACACCACTCAGGCTGTGGATTTGTTACCTCTCTATATGTGTTTGAAACATGAGTACGTTATGTAACCTAGTGGCACTGACTCACACACTCAGAAACTCTCTGTGGGCCACTCCAGGAAAGGACAGGGTTTGCTATGGTGCAGGATATTAAAGTTGGAGTATGACACTTATAAATCCTACACACTCACACTCAATAACGTTGTTTCAGATGGAAAACATGTTTCCATCACATCTGCCCCTCTTTCAGTTGAGGATGGTGAGGATTCAGTTGATCTGGGGATGAATGAGAATGAGCCTCAGCGGTGACAAACCGAACGACAGCGTTACATAAAGAGCTCTGTTATTCAGAAGGAGGACAGCTAAGCCTTTATTGTGTCATCGGGCGCCATGATTGTGTTTGGTTCAATGTGTGTGTGGCTCGCTTGGCTTTCTGGGTTACCAGAAGGTTGCCCTACTTATCGCCTCAAATCCCTTCTGATGGAAGTCATGTGTCCATCCTTGCTGTAGCTCCTCGTTTGAGTTTTATCTTTAAATGAAGCTGTTGAAGCTGGTTTGTGGGCTTAAAGGTGTGTGCGACTGATGGAAATCTCTAACTTGTGTGTAATTTTCTAGAAATGAACCAACATGGAATTGGTTTTCGTGGGAGATTCTCGGAGAGGGAAGCCTGATTCTTCTCATAATGAAATTCAAGACAAAGTATCCAGAGCAATAATTAACTAATCCTATAATGAGTGATCGACTGCTTATCTGGAGTGAAAAATGTTGCAAACATTTACCATCTGCTCAGCTGTAGATAGCATTTTTGAACTATTTTAGTTTGGAGAAGATTAGTTCAGACCAAACAGTCGAGCTGAGGCACAAGTGGGCAACTTTTATTTTCTACCCGAGGGCATTTTTGATTTAGTCAACGGGATCTAAGGGCCACTGTTTGAGCTGAAGCATGGTCAGATGTTGCTACCTGCATCTATTATACGCATCACATCATCTGCAAAAAGAAACACAAAAAGGATCACTTACTTTTGCATGACAACATGAAGCTTACATTTGTTTTTATATATACATAGGCATGTCAAAAATAATATAAAAACTTTCTTTTGATCAATAGAAGCCATATTTGTTGAAAACACAACAGTACCCCAAATAATGCTTATAAAATAGCCCTTGTGCCAGTTATTTCAGACATTAACCAATGGCTAACAACATGCAATATTTAGTTTAGTATTTTTCTCACATCAGCCTTCATACATGTGTCAGTACAACCTCTGACCCTATATGTCCTGGCAAAAAATGCTTAGGTCTATTTCTGTGAAAAGGTGCATTCTTCTGTAATTTGGTAAAGAAGCCATATATTTCTTGTTCCTCACGAGTCATTACTAATAATCTGACATTTGCTATTTTATTTAAAGTTGCTTTATTTTTGTATGAGGATGCCAAGTGCTGGATTGAGAAAGCTCAAGGGCCACTTCTGGCCCTCGGACCTTATTTTGCCCACATGTGGGCTATAGGTTATTCCGACCAGTTCTAAAGTGGATTGCTTCTAATCATTCGCAAAAGAAATCATAGCAGTTTATGCAAATGTTATTGTGCAAACTTTTACACTGCCAGTTTTGGATTACATGACTTTTTATATCTGTTTGCAAGTATTACTAGCAGCAGGAAGCACTTCTGGTGCAGCCGAGGGCACTTCCTGCAGGAATATCATCATATTACTGTTGGAAATAAAACGTAATGTTAGCATAAAGGTTTATCAAATAATGTTTGCATGAACGGCAATGAAACTTTTGGGATTCAAATTGTTTTAAGACAGCAAAATCTGTTCAGACCAGCTAATTTGTTAATCCGATCAGATTTAAACTTTGCTTCTCCAAAATGAGTCAAAGTCGCTCATTCTTTTTTCCACAACAAGTAAAATATGGTTTATGTTCACAGAATTCTACTTCAGAACATCTGACCTATCCTCTTAAAGGAGCTGTTTAATCCAGCTGCAAAAACACAGCAATAAAATCCGCCCAAACCTGTCAACACTTTTGTTATAAAAATGTTCAGACCTCTAAACTAATGGGCACATTTGGGTTCCGAGTGTCTTTAAGGATCCATAAAGTATGTGTTTACTTTGTTTTTGTGAATAAGTGCGTGTCTTTGAGTAGGCGTGCCTCTGGAAGCTCCCGGGGCAGGCTGGTACAAGCGAGATTTATGTTGAAAAAAAAAAAATTGGTGAGAGCAAAAAGTTGAAGAGCACGCACACAAACTCCAATCCAGGGTCTGTAATTACATGTTATGTAATGTTCTCTGAAAAAGGGAAGTACTATTAGTAGGAAAATAAAGGCTGATTCACTGCTGCAGCAGGATGATAAACACGCTGAGGCTTTTAAGGTTTTTATTTTTATTTTTTGCAAATGCATTTTGTTGCACAAAGCAGGTATGTTAAAGGAAAATGTAAAAACCTTGAACTTGTTTCCCTTCATTAAACTGACTGTCAAAACGACGCTCTCCATAATCAACATCTTTATTTGCCTCCTACTTTTAGTTACTCGTTGTTGGCACACAGCTGTGTCCAAGACTCATGAAAGTGTTTTTATTTTTTTAATTTAATTTAATTTAATTTTATTTTATTTATTTTTTTCAAATTCTGAGTTATCCTAAAACCTCTAATTGGTGAACTTGGATCAACAGGGTGTAGCAGTGAGACAGCCATGGCCACAGGAACAGCTTGTCAGCAGCTCACTAAATTGCTTACACACTTCTCTACAATCTTAAAGCTCTTTTTATAATAAGCAGACCAGGAGGCAAAAATAAACCTCTTTTTCAAACAAACTGAAAAAAAGTTCTTGTGATTCTTAAAGATATACCAGATACATGCAGATATTCATAGGTGGCACAAAGTGATCTACTTCAGGTCTGTTCTCATGTTTATACTTACACGTCTGCTGTTTAATCATCTTTATACAGTATTGGACATTTTGAATTTTTAAATCACAGAACATGTATATTGAGCTCATAAACAATGACTGAATATATCAGATTGAACAATATTATTGGACTGAATGATCAGTGGTAGCTTAAAGGGAAAGTTCAGGTCTTTTGAAGTGGGGTCTGAACACATTATGAATTATTAATACCTTATCTGTTGTAGCTCTTTAATGACCTCAATGTGGAGAAAAAGCATTAGATTCTGACCCCACTGATGAGCTAATGCTAATCCGAATGTGACCATGAAGACGGTGGATTTCTGCTCTTTTCAAATTACATTACTCTAAATTTGACAATAGTGATTGCAAATTAAGCAAACACCATAAAGCTTAACGCTTGCTTACAATTACTGTACTGTGGCAGAAATATTGTGGTTTTCTTGTAGAAAGTTCCCCAGGTTGCACCCAAAGTGCTCCTGCTTTTGCTAATTGCATTTGCAAGTACTGATTTATGTAAATACAAAGTATAATGCTTTATATAAATTGTTTATTACAACTTTTGCATAATGTAAATATTTACAAGCTATTGTTTGCATGATCTGGTTTGAAATTGCTGCAGTTATGGGAGAACATAAATGTTGTGTTTTAGTCTGACTTGGTTTAGTTTATAATCCAGCCAGAATTAAACTACTCCTCCAAACAGAGGCAGTTCAAAAAGCTATCTACAACAGGTAAGATGTCAACAGCCTTTCCACATCATTTCAAATGATCTGAACTGCTGCTTTAAGTAGTTACAACTAGAGCTGCTCAGTGCATTGGTATTTTGTTTCATTGTGTGCAATATCCATCCATTATCTTCCGCTTGTTCTGAAGTTGGGTCGCGGGTGTGTGCAATATCGTTAGTGCAAAATACCATTTGGATTATATCAATTGGTAATTAATGATATTCTAAATGCCATGCATTTATGATTTTCTTGCCAATAATTTATTGAATCAAACAGTTACTTCCTACTCTTGGTTAACTGATATCAATGTGGCAGTTCTTTTACAAAAATATCATTTGTAAAATCATTTGATTTGCAGTCCTGATTAGAACAATAAAGTAGTAGATTATCTAATAACACTGGAATAGCTTAATACTCAGGGGCTAGAAAACTGTAATATGCTTTTGGTGTGGTTTATAAATGTGTGTTCCAACAATCACTTGAGGAAATTATTTCATTTTTACATAAGAAAATATGAAAATTGCACATGACAAAATGAGTGCATGGTTCAAGGTTAAGCATTTTACTGATTATAATACAATTCTAAATGCCACTTTCATCTGCTGATTATGAAGAAACGATCCAGACTTGTATAACTGCACAGTGAGCTCACATGCTCATTAGCGCCCATGTCTTGTCCGAGCACGCCGATCGTGTCTCAGCTCGCGGACTTTAAACCGGACTCTGATTTGTGGCACAAACCAGCAGCGTGACGCGAGACAAAGTTCCCTGACACAGTCCTTTCAGCAATAAACGCAGACGGACTCTCACCCATAAGTGGTGTCACATGTAGGCCAAGCCGTCGAGCTAACGCGCAGCCAACAGCTGGCGTGAAGCTGTAAACAGACGAGGTCAGAGTGATGATCTGTCCTGACGATTGTGTAAAGAGCTGCTTCGCTAAATTCCGCAAAAAGGAATAACAGTAATCTGTGGTTTGGGACAACAGTAATTATCCTGCAGGTTTAGAGGCTGGATTGAAAAGCCAAGTGCTGAAATAAGATAAAGTCATCACAAACAGAAAAAAACAAATAAAGGACGAGGCAAAAAGCCAAAGAGGGAGCATGGAGACAAACAACAAAAGAAGAATAGTTTGTGGTGAAGTAATTGTGTTGGACCATTTGGAAAGAAGAAGGTTGGAGGAAATGGATGAATCTAAGAAGAACAAAAGGCTTTGTTGTCGGCTGCTTACCGTTGTCGCCAGGGCAACAGTAGTTGTCCGAGTCTGACTCATTGTGGTAGTACAGGTCCATCGCCTGCAGACAAAAGACAAGTTTGACAATACAGGTACTTGGAAAATCAACTCACTCAGGGATACTAATTTATGTTCAGTATAAATCCATTAATGTTTATCTGTGCAGTTCTTTTTTTTCAGTAGTTTATATAAAGCAGCATTTTCCCCTATAGCGTTATCCAATGGGTGCGCTGCATCCCTTGGATAATGTTAAACAGGTTCCACTTTACAATAAGTTTCTCCTTATAGATGGCTAATAAATAGTTTATAGGTACGTTATTGATTCCTCTATAAACACTTTATAAATCATTAATAACTGCTTGTTATGCATTAATTAAGGGTGACAGAGACAAAACTGACCAGTTTCTAACCAAATAGTGAGTCAAATCTGTTCACCTATATACTGTATTTCATCTAGAGTTGTTAAATAATTAAACATTTCAAACTAAGTTTCTACTTTGTAAGCACTAAAAGCATTTGTAAACCTAATTTATTTAGCATATCACTGCATTATAAGTATCTACAAATAATATTATATCCTAAAAATGTTTACAAATGATTATTGTGCTTACAAGATACTAGTAACTTAGTCTGAAATGTTTAACAACTCTAGATGAAATATAGGTGAACATATTTGGCTCACTACAGTATTTGGCAAGAAATGTCTCTCTGTCACCCTTAATTAATGCATAATAAGCAGTTAATAATGATTTATGAAGTGTTTATAGATAATAACACATCTATAAACTAGTTATTAGCATCTGTAAGGGCTGTTAAACAGAAACTTTGGGGAAACTGTAAATTAAATCAAATCTTGTGCATATTTAAAACAGTATTCAACCATAAAAACATGTCATGTTTAGAACGGGAAACAAATAAGGTCAAAATAGTTAGGCAACATTTTCCAGTGATGCTGCACTGGTTTTACAAAGTCGATGCTTCAAACAAAAATAAATTGCGTGTTTGTGTTTTGGGAAAAACTGAAGTCTGAATCCAAGTTTCATCCTCACAGCAGTGATCAAAACCCTCATGAAACAAATCTGATTATGTGTTTCTGGATAATTCAAGTCTTGTCTTTGCTTCCTTTAGGCGGAGCCTACAGATATTTCCAAACAGATGTAAACGATTTAAAGGTTTATTTGTGAAAAAAATAAAATAAAATAAATACCACGGCGTTATGATCTATAGTTGTAAGATGAAATGTAGACAACTTTTTATTCTTTAAGCATGAATTATGCTGTATTAGTTAAGGCTCTTTTCACACAACCTTTTAACAATTAGCAGTGTGGACTTTTGGATGTTTCTCAACAGAAACTATAACCATAAATACATGCTATACATACTTTTAATATTTGTTTTTTGTTTCCTAGCATTGTTTGCTGGAGGGGCATGACTTCAGACTTCTTTTATAAACTTCTAACACTAAATTGTGACAAAAACGACTGTAAATAGAAGTGTTGAAGAAGTGTTGTTTTTTTTTTTTACTTGAAATGTTAATATGTTTGGCTGACCAGTAAATTAGTTAAAAGACAAAGTTGTTATAACCTTAAGTGGATAGAGACATTTGTAAAAACCAAAATTCAGAGCTAGTTTGAAGGGACGGTCCACCTCAATCCAGGTAACTGGATTGTGAAATGGTTTGGACAGTGATGATAAAAATGCCAAGTCAATGTGTACATTTAAGAAAATGATCAAAACTGAATTGTTAAAAAATATATATGAAGTAGCTTAATGTGTATTGTATTCATTAGAAAAATTAGAAATAGTTATTCATTTTGTTCTGTTACTTGAAGAAAATTGTTTGAACTGATTGTTTGAAAAAAGTGGCAGATATAATAAGATTTTTTTTTTCTTCTTTCTGCTACCTTTCATTTTATTTTTTGTATTCTTATGGTTTATGGAATTTTTTTTTTAAATGAATAAATTTTATTTAAAAAAATAAATAAATATCTATTTATTTTCTGTCTCCTTCCATCTTGAAGCAGAAGATAATTCAGAGAAGTCATTCAGTAGTGGCGATCAACACTGTCATACTTGTCTTCATCTGAGAAGTTCAAGAAGGAAACAGTCTGTTGGAAAAAACTTGTGATTGACAAACACACTGACAACATTTCAACATGTGGGGGAAAGGTAATAATTACGTTAGCGGAAGTAAAATAAAAGTGCTGTTCAATGTTGCAACAACAATGTTGTACGTTCTAGTTTCACTAAAACAGCTGACAATGTTCAGTCAGGTCATCTGGATGGTTTCTAGCATTGCTGGATTTATACCTGGGTTATTGAGCATCAGCTTTGATGTTTTGAACCACTTTGGCATGGTAGAGGAATTGACGGGGGAGAGGGCGGGACCCAGAGGCCATCTTATCACCACCAAACTTTTTTTTTTCCCCCTCATTCTGGGAGTGAGCTGTTTGTTGGATTCAGTGTGGTTTGGTGGCTTCTCAGACTGAAGAAGTCCTTTGGATGAAGGACGAAACGTCTCATCAACAAAAGAAACTGTCCAGATGACCTGACTGAACATTATTGGATTCATATCTGGATTATTGAGCATGAACTTTGTGCACTAAAACAGCCGCTCTCTTTATGGTGAAATTAGTCCGATCAGCTTTGAGTTAAAAAACAAATAAAACACACATGAACCCTAATTTAAACATTAGCTGCTTCAGCCTGCTCCACTTTCTCTTTTCTTAATCCCCATGACTGATATGAGACAAAAGATTAATATTTTTCATTCAACCTTTATTTGTACAGTTTAGTTCCCATTGAGCCTCAGGGACTCATTTACAAGAGGACTTGTTAATGTTAATCATGCTTTGAGAAAACTGCACCATCGGATCATTACATATAAAGTATATTTATATATATTTTGCTGTCAGACACAATGCTGATGTCTCTATTAAATATTTAGTAGTTTATTTCGCCACAGCTCTGAACACTTCCCAAATCTTTGTAAGTTTCCCACGAGTGTTTTCTACGTGCAAGACAAGCCAGGGCATGTGTGTGTGTGTGTGTGGTGTGTGTACATTTAGTTTCACTTTTACTACACATTTAGTGCTTTCGACAACCTCTGCCAGTCCTTTAGGTCCTCTAACAGTGTCTTTGTCTCTTCATCGATTCCTAACGGACACACAATTTATTCATCCACATACAGGGTTAGCCGTTTGCAACCTTGTATTTTATTTTCTGCATGAATTTACATCCCGCTCCTACGGCCTCCCAGCGCCGCTCCTTCATCTCCTGCCCTCTCTCACGTCGTTTGGCGATTCGGTAGGGGGTCTGATGGAAGCCGTTTCCATGGTGATCTAAAGTCTGGAGTTTCTGTTCATTAATATTTCATGGCAAATTTATTATTCTAAAAGAAGACTAAAAAAAGTTTGACTTGTTGAGGCAGCAGTGTGTGTGTGAATCAAAGAGGAATAGCACTTTAGAAAACGTTAGAAAAGTGTCAAAAAATGTATTTAGCGAAAAACAAGTTTGCTTTGTGAATTTGTGAGTAGATGTAATATACTGAGGTTAAAATCCTGGTGCTTTAACACTAATGGTGCATATTACAACATATCCTGGTTAATCATTTGCAGTTAAAATACAGTACTGTACATATTTTATCCATTTAACTGCAACATAAGAACATTAGTTCCCAGAAAACCTTTAATCAACTTTGCCCATTAATGTCAAGTGGCTAAAAAGGTAAGTTAGATGCTTTTATCAAATTCATAGTAAAACAGTTCTTCTATGTCTTTAATAAAACCACCCAGAAAGGAAAACAGGTCGACAAGACAACCCTGAAGATTAAAAATGATCCAGCTCTGAGGTAGCTCTTGGGTTATTATAATGTATGTCGAAACACTAGCTGAAATCAAAAATCAATTTGAAGAGGCTAGAATTAAATGATCTGTAGCTAAAGTAGATGTTTAATTGAAAAAAATCTGCTCAAATTCAAAAGACTGACCTCAAACAATTATGGCAAAATGGCACATAAAACAAACTGAATCACTGAAAAAGAATGTCAGCATAAATTATACTATTACAGAACACGGGAACACTGGGAGTGATGACTCCTGTCAATTAGACTCAACCTTATTCAAGTAACACCTTGAGTCTGTTCTCAAGATGATTTATGTTACTCTAAAGGTGATTGTGTTGTAGTAGTTATTTTTCAATTAAATTCAACCTTTATTTATACAGGTTAGTCTAATTGAGCCTTGATGACTCATTTACAAGAGAGGCCTGTTTAGAATGTTAATTAAACTAATTGTCTTAGTTAGCCATTTGCGTACATAACTAGGCAGATAAAACAGGGAAATTCCCATTTCATTGTATCAGTTGTACCAAAGGCACTTATCAAATGAGCATTTGCTGTATGTTGAACCTACTTGTGTTCGTTGGCGTGGCTGCCAGGTGTCCTCCAGGGCGTAGCTGATGTAGGGCCCACTGCAGATGGAGCACTCCAGGATGATGGGACTGGCCAGGAGAGGCGAGTTGTGGAGCTCCCAGCACTGACAGCCTCCCAGGTGGACGTCTAGCTCTGCCTCCTTATGTTTGTTTGAGTTCTCGTTATGATGGCGAGACAGCATCTTCCACTTCCTGACCTGCGAGTTAGGAAGAATTAGAGTTTGATGTTTAAATTTAAACTGGGCCTTTTGATCATTGTGGTATGATTACCAAAGAAGCAGCATCCTGCCAATCAAAAAGCATTTCACTCATTTAGCTTGTGTGGACCATAGTCTAGTCATGTCTTTATGCACTAAAAAAAAAATGCTCATATTGTGTAACAAAATATTCCAAATATTCATAATTATAATTATAATTAGCTTACAACCAACCTGGATAAACCCAAGCATAAGTTGCACTCCTTTAAACAATTATCAGCCACATTTATTGGGAGTAAAAAATAAATACATTCTACATCTAGATGGTCAATTTGAAGCAGAGCTGCAAGACCAGGACTATGTAGTTCCCTCCTGGTGGGAGTTCAAAGCAAAGCAAAAGTCTCATTGCTTGAATGGTTTTGCCATTGTTAGCTTGTTGGCTAATGCTAATGTTTTAATCAGCAACTTCATTTATTTATATCATGATTGTGTGCATAGACTAGGGATGCACGCTATTATCGGCATGGCATCGGTATCGGCCAATATTATAGCGTTAAACTTAAATATCGGACATTCCATCAAAAATAATCACCGATATAAAAGGCACTGTTTTTCTAAGACAACCCAGTGACAAAGATGCCTGCAGTGCCAGCACAAAGTGATGACATCACACGCACCTATCTGATCTGATCATGGCGGAGAGGAACATTCAAAACGTTGGCGGTGTGGAAGTTTTGCTCATTGAGGATGTCGGTTTCCGAAGATTTTTTTTGACTATGTTGAGCCTCGCTACATCGTCCCCAGTCTGAGATATTTTTTCAGCCATAGCCTTATCCGAGTTACAAGCCGTCGTTTCCGACGTCATTGAGAAGCTAATAGCCGATAGCGCTTGAGTGAGTTTTACCACAGACAAGTGGACATCGTGTTAGCCCCGTTAGCATGATTAAGTCTTACAGCACAATGGATAGACAAAAACTTTGAACTTAAAAAGTCTGTCCTTCATGCACAGGAGTGCAGAGGATCCACACTGCAGCTAGAACATTGAACAAGCCTCCACAAGTGAGACAGCATCACAGGTGACTAATGCTAATAAATAACACTAAACACTTTTCATTTAATATACCGGTAAGTTAAAGTGCTGTGCACATCATATACTGTTACTGAATATATGTCACCAGCTCTTACAGCTGTTGCACAATTTTTGTAGCAAATAAACCTAAATAAGAGGGCTGTGTTCTGATAAAGGAAAGTATATAAAATATCGGTATCTGCATCAGTTATCGGCCAAATAAGTTTTAACATATAGGATATCGGCCAATATTCCAAAATCCATCATTCCTACCACTGGACGTAGGTCTACTTTTAGGAGTCAACACAACTCAACATGGCTGCCGCAGCTAAACCTTAGCAAACACAAAACCTACTATGATTTGGTCAGCTTTACAAACTCTGAGCTAAAGTTCGATGTGGCGTTAGCTACAGCTCATGCTGAGAAACTGTCATTTCTCAGACTAAAAAGATTTTAGTCTAAAACTCGGGGCATGAAAGGCAGAGGGCGATGTGCATCCCTTCCTTTAATCTCTCGTCTCGGAGCTGAAAGACAATTTGATTTATTAATTTCCAGGTTTAAAACCCCGACTTTAATAAAACATCCAACCGGATAAACGTTTACTGAAGCGGGGTTTCGAGCTAACTCGTAGCACGACGAAACAATCCGGAGCAAACGGTCAACAAAACCACACGCACAAAAATATATGAAGGTTGCTATAAATATCTGCGTCCCCCTCTGACCACATTCCTCGGGGGAGTCAAAGGTGAAGCTTGTTTGAACAGTGGCTAAGGTGGAGGGAGACCTTTTCCCTGGGTGTGGCAGGACACCATCGCCCTCGGGCCCCTCTACTAGCTGCAGGCTACAAAACCTTTAGCCACAAGGCCGACTCTGAGCGAGCCCTGAGGGACTGGAATTCACAAGTTATACAACGTGCCAGCATCACGCTAAACACATGTAGCCGTGCGTGTTTTCACTTTTGGATTGCTCCAGGCTTGTT
Source organism: Hypsolebias longignatus (assembly GCA_031762435.1). Classification (NCBI taxonomy): domain Eukaryota; kingdom Metazoa; phylum Chordata; class Actinopteri; order Cyprinodontiformes; family Rivulidae; genus Hypsolebias; species Hypsolebias longignatus. Next base: position 16,523,081 of record JARVGV010000192.1, on the reverse strand, counting down.
TATAGCTCGAGTAGCGGCAGCGGGGACAGAGTGTGGATCTGGGAGCCCCTGTCATGATTAGACAGCAAAATGTCTCCTTGCATGTCAAACGCTGCTTTGATCAATCCCCCACCCCACCTCCACTCCATCCCCCCTGTCTGTAGCAGAAGAGATGGTTGGAGCTGTGTGTGAGCAGGATAGGGGGAGACAGAGTGCTCAGGAAAGCGTATGGATGCATTCATAAGCTGCCAATGATTTGCTTTCTGTCCGGGCTTTAAAAGCAGGGAAGGTACGAGCAGACGGCGCTTAGTCACTCTCTCACATTAAAAAAAGCACTCAGTCACACACACACAC
>JARVGV010000192.1:16511578-16522648 GCA_031762435.1 Hypsolebias longignatus | reverse complement strand
AGCTGTTACACATTTTTTGTAGCAAATAAGCCTAAATAAGAGGGCTATGTTCTGACAAAGGAAAGTATATAAAAATATTGGAATCGGCCAAACAAATTTTAATATGTCGACACATTGGATTTCAGCCAAAAATCCAATATCGTGTATCCCTATTTACAACCAGAGCTGTTTGGTTCTTTTATTGAATACACAAACATTTTAAATTTGCATAGCTGCCAGTGTGAATTGTTGTTTAGTCCAGGCACACAAACAGTGCAGCTATAAAAGCAGTGGGACCAAAGAGTCGTCATCTTGAGTTTATGAATAAAACATCACAGGGTTGCATTTTTTTTGAACAGGAGGCAGAGAGTGAGTCAGTCCCGGCTTTAGCAGTAGTCTCTTCTCTTGTGACAGCTGCAGTGACAGACTCTCCTGAGGACAAACTAACCACAAACCTCCTTTTCTCAATCACCATTTAGCATGTGTCAGGCAATGCTGACAGAATACAGAAACGCCCTTCGAGTGTACACACAAAGTCACACACACACACGAGAAAGAGTGTGGATGTAAATGGCTGTAAGGCAATATGGAAGAATAGAAGCTAAGGTCAAAGTTCGCAGGGGAAACCAAATTACATAGCTGGATGTGTCAGTGACCCCGAGTTGCTCTTTCCAAGAGTAAAGGGTGTCCTTGGCACACAGAGCTGACAACTTCAAAGACTGCAGAGATTTCAAATAAGTCTTTTTGAGGCCCCTATCAGCGGCTTTGCTGGCTCTCACTCTCGCTCTGGATTGTGGCCTGGGAATGTAGAATGCAGTGTGTGTGTATGTGGGAGGGGTGGGGGGTGAGCGTGCACTGCAATCCAAACTTGCAACTCAGCAAAAAACTTTACCTGAGTGTGGATGGTTGTTGAATCCTAACATTATTGAAAGGCTAGAACTCTTTACTGAATATTTCTTGAAAATATCAACATAAATTACATGGAGTCAATTCATTATTCCACCCTGTGCTTGAAAGAAGCAGCTATTACTTGGTAATTTACGTTAAAAGTCACACTAATTCCAGGATAACCCGTTAGCTTAACAGCTAACTAGCATACTATAAAGCAATAGTCTAGATTTGCTGGTGTAGGGTAAGGGTAAGGTAAGAAAGGGTATGAACAGTCTCACCTATTGTAAGTACCTCTCAGTTTAGGATCAGATTGATGAACTAGCAGCTAGTCTTCGGCTAACGGCTAGTCCAGAACTAGTTATTGGCTTGGGCCAAGTGCAAAGTAGAGTGCTGCCATCTTAAAGTAATCCCAATTTTTAAAATGTTGTGGAATTCATGGCAATATACCTGTACTGTTTTATTTTGTACATGGTCATTTTTGCATGGCATAGTTATAGACATAGAAATCAATGGTTAATTGTTGGCAAAATTAGCAACAGCAGCACCTAACTATAGATCCTGGTGCATAAATGGCTTACCTACCTGAATAGCCGTTTCAAATATGCATGAACTGCCAGGACATTTTTCAGACAGGAGCTATTTTAGAGGGACATATATTTACTTGTAACCATTAGCTCACCAGTCTGGTCAGAAATAAACTCTGAAGTTGTTCAAAGTGCACCAGGTGAGCTGTTCATTGTTCATAACATTCCCCACCGTGGAAAGTCTGAATTGCCGCTTTACCATTATTTCATGCTGAATAATGTAAAATAAAATAAAAAAAATTAAAACCCTCCCTCATATTGATGAAAAATAAAACAGTTGGGAGAATAATTTTAGTTTTGTAAATGTGGGAAGGTACTGATGTGTGTGTTTGAGATTATGAGTATCTCTCTCTGCAACATTTAATCATCAGGAAACCTTTGAACTGTTCACTGAATGGTGCAAAATGTGCACCTTTGTTATGAAATCTGTTTTAAATTGCATTGCCCCACTCTGATCCTTACTCAAGACAAAATTACCAGGATTGTTTCAGGGAAGCACACATGCATAAATGAAAACTACTGACAGACCTCTTCTCGTTCCTGACATTTGACCTTGTTTTGAGTTACGACCGAATAATATGCAAGCGATAAGGTTACATAAGGCCTCTAAGACAAGACCTGTCCTTTCACCTCATAAACTCAGACTGTGTCATAGTCTAAGGAAATTCTTTTATAAGGCACACAGATTAGACCTAAAACACCATAGATGAACTGAAAACGTGCCTTCATTCATATTTCATCCGAACCCTTCCTCAGCCTAATGACCTTTTTGAAAGACATTCATTTTAGTATTCATAAGTTGTGTAAACACTTTACCAAAAGTCTGTCCTGTAGTGAGTAATGGTATACAGTTGTAAAAAAACAAACTAAAGTCACTGTCAATCATCAGTCAATCATCAAAAGGAGTACAAAGAATGGCAGACGTTTTTGATAAGTTTCTTGTAACTTCTTTTTGCTGCAGACAAACACCACTTGTCATTAGATCTTGTTTCTGAGAACTGTTTTTTTACAGCCTTCCATTGCTTTTACAATTCTGTTTTCCACCAGCTCTCTTTAGTATGCTACTCCTCTTCTCACAGGTGTGAGTTGCAAGAAAAAACAAAGACAAAAACATGTGTTTGAAAGTCAAAGAGATGGTAAATGTAGAATATGAGGCAGTCTTTTACATTCTTTGTCAGAGATAAGACTTGTTAATGCAAGGGTCACAGGTGTTTCTCCTCTTTGTTTTCCTTTGGCTCTTACACGGATGCACAAATCTGAAAGCGAACGATGATTGGGGGGAAAAATCTGATCCAAATGTTAAAGATAGACAAGGCTATAGTTTAGATTATTCAAGGGAAACAGCACATGTATACATCCAAGGTTAATAAATTAAATTTTAAAAGAGATGTGGACAATTTATCTAAGAAAAACGACAGAAACAATTGAAATGTGAGTGAGTTTTGATTTTAGGTATTGGTTGAGTAATGTTGACTTAGCTTGCACTTGATTTTCATTCAAAGTAACTGTTGTTCTTTTTAAATCTCAAGGCGTTTTTTGATGACAGGGTCTCTGAGCTCTGACTTCCTTTCAAAAACATTAATATTCATAACCTTTGTTGTGCTTTAGCACGTGGACATTTTGCTGGAAATTAAAAAGTAGTCCGCTCCCTGACAAGCAATGAATTCATGAGCCTGTTGACCCTCCACAGGGGCCTTACAGGACTGGTTTCCTCCTCTATTATTTTGTCTTGTCTCAGCAAGATATTCAAGACATCTTTCAAAAATTGAATCTAAAACATGAAGATAATATTTGGTTCCTAGATATTTAAAAACAGTTTTGGTTTTCTAATTTGACAAAAGGAGATTATCACTAATATGGAGTGTGGATCAAAATGTATTTATATTGTGTATGTGATCATGCTTTTGTTCCATTTATTAACTTTTTTTTTTTTTTTTTCAAAAAATAAATGTAATACTTTTTTTTCTTGCTTGTTTTTGCTATATCCATCCATCCATCCATCCATCCATTAGCTTTACCTGCTTCTTCCTTTTTAGGTCCCTTGGGTCACTGGTGCCCATGTCCAGCCATCACTGTGTGAGAGATGGGGGACACCCTCGACAGGTCTCCAGTCCATCATAGGGACACATAGAGACAAGCAACCATTCACAGGCACACCTAGAGACAATTAGCTTACCAACTAGTCTAACATGCATGTTTTTGGTCTGTGGGAGGAAACCAGAGTACCCAGAGAAAACCCACACATGCACTGAGAGAACTCCATGGCCCCCAGGCCGGGATTCGTTCCGGCTACATTCTCTCTGAGAGGTGGCAGCTCTACCAACTGCTCCAGCGTGCTGCCATTTTTGGAATTAAAAATTAAAATTAAACGCTTCTTTGATTTTTCTTAATTCTTTGATCATATCATCATCTGTGTTGTTCATACTTCTGACATACTAACATGACATGTTCTTTGGTTTCCTCTTGTCCACAGTGCTCACAATGACCAGTAACCTGTTTTTGGATAATGTGCTAAGTCCATTTTGTCCAAATCTTGGTCTGGTTATTAATCTTTCTTCTCATCTGTTCCTCCCGCCTGTCCTCATTTCTTCCACTTGTCTCTGAATTCTGTAAAACCATCTTCCGTTGCTGTCTTCTTCTCATTGTCCCTTCAGTTTCTGTTTAACAATGGGTCTTACTTCAGATTTACTGATAGATATTGTAAAGTTGATTTGGTAACTAAATTGTCCCTAGATGTGAGTGAGAGTGTGAATAGCTCTCTATGTGGTCCTGTGATGGACTGGAGACCTGTCCAGGGTGTCCCCCACCTCTCACACAGTGACTGCTGGATATGGACACCAGTGACCCGAAAAGGAAGATGCAGGTAAAGATACTGGACTGGTGGAAGGACTTGATCCTTTGTTGCTGCTTCATTCCTTCTGATCTTTATAAGTACTGGTTTCCATAAAATATTACTGTCGTTACATCATTTGTATTCTGCATAATGTTTGCTGTATTTCTAGTAAAATGTTAATTTGGCTATCTGATTGACGATTCTGCAAACTGATGAGTGTTGAACTTAAATCTGAACAAATGATTGTCTTTAATGGTCTTGTGTCTTCTACTGCACTGTCAACAATACTATCAAAGAACGTTCATTTGGGATTATTTTTCTTACTTCTATGTGGAATTATGTTGTTATATATGCCACTCCTACTTTCTCTGTTGATGTTTTTGATGTGTCTGTATAAATGTGGACATGATTATAATAGTTATTGATACGGTTCTGTACGGTATATGAATTAAAAATTAATCTTTTGTCTTTTTCCTGTCAATGAATGTCATGTCAACTGTTGAGTTTGGAAGAATCCAGGGTGGCGTTGGTGGGGGTACTATTGGACTAAAGTCCAAGTTGTCTACTTGCATTTCTTGTTTTCTGGTCAGTCGCCCATCTTGTCTCTTTCTTTTCTTTCTTCCAACTTTGTTTTCAAATTTCTGATGTTGGCTGTTCTAGGTTATTTCCTTTAAGGTTGATCCAATAGTTTATTGCTAATGTTCAAAGGTTGAATTACCTCTTCAAGTTTTGCAGAAGCTTGTTGATCACCCATTCATTCAAATCAGGTGTGTTGGCGCAGAGCAAACTGTAAAATATGCAGGATAGTAGCCCTTGAGGACCAGGATGGACACCCCTGGTCTAAACTTTGAACAGTGGCACTTTGACCTGTTTGATTCAGTCTGGAAACCACTCAATGTCGCTTTAGCTTGTTCCAGCTGGATCTGAGTGAAACATTACAATGTGCCCATATGATGACAAGTTCGGGAAACTGCAGCTAAGGCATTTTGTACTTTGGTCCAGATAAGCCTTGTTTGTATGTCACTGTTGGGTGTAATAAAATTCACTCAGTAGTATCCACTTGTTCAATACAGCAGTTTTAAGGTTACTGTCACTGTCTTCCACTGTAAGACCACTTTGGCTTTGGAACCAAATACAAGCAAATGAGGGCTGAATTTAGCTAAAAAAAATATCCAGTGAGCTAATTTAAATGCAATTTAAGCATTTTTAAATTTGTATAGAAACATAATTAGTAAGATTCATAGATGATGATACAAAAGCATTAAAGCTCCAACTAATTCATCTTTGGGCAACAGGGAGGTAAAGGGGATCCAAGTTTTCCCAACAACTGATTCATTCAGCTACTGCCAGGCAGACTGTGGAAGTCGTCCAAAATGATACAAGCCAGCTTCATCCAAAGCTCAGCTGGCCCCCCACTCATTTCATCCCAAAGTAAAGAATTTCAAAATCTCACAGGGTCCTGACATTTATATGGTCTGAATGTGAATATGTGCTGAGATGCTTCACAAGGCAAAAAAAAAAAAAGAAAAAAGAAGGAAAGTTAGGATCCAATTAGGTGAACTGTTCAAAGAAAAGTACAAACAGAAGTTGGGAAGAGAGGCATTTCACCCTGGTACTGATACAGTATGCATGACGGGCCGACAACTTGAGAAGGAATTTTGGCTCCCAGTGCACTCAGTGCAACTCTTTGTATCAAATATAATTGGACCTTTAGAGGTGTTCCTCGTAATTCCATCTTCCTCCTGGTGCTTTCTAAAACCCTCCTGACAGTAATTCAATTCATGGCAAAGGCAGCTAAAGCTCCAACTCAGCCAAGGATTTTACTGATATGACCAGATTGGCAGGTGAACAGAGGAATTGATCCAGAGACAACCAGGAAAACACAAGCATAAAAAAAACACATTTTATTTCATCTTGTTATTTAAACAAGCAACCTTTTTTTTTATGAATCTATAAATTTTAACAGTGCTACTGCAATGTGTTTTATAGAAATAGTGCCAGACTGTCAACTAAATTTATTTTAAATCAGCAGTAGCTCAGTACAGTATTTTCCACCCAGCCATTAGAATTTCAATTTAAACAGGAAAAGTCTGCAGGACTAATTCATCACTCATTAGCTTTAACCAGTGTGGTTCAGTAGCCTTAGCTGGAGTTGTTAAACCTCAGAATGTACAGGTGAGACTCATCTAAGATGAGATGACATCCACAAACAAAGTCCAGAAAGCAAAGTGCACGAAAATTATGTCACACATATTTGCTTGCTGGCAAAAGAAGAAAGAAAGGAAATCTTATGGTGCAGGAGCTCTAAACCTCCTATTGGTCTCAACAAATTTCAAGAAAATATCTGCTAATCAATTGTGCGAATATCAAAAATTGTTTGTGGAGTTTCGGTCAATGTTTAGAGCTCATCATAGCACAAAAACAGCACCGGTGAAAGTTATTGATATTTTCATGGCTTTAGACATGGACTTGTGCCTGCACCTGTCCTGCAAACCTCAGTGCTGCATTTGATACGACTGATCACAATATTTCAATACAGAGGCTTGAACATGTGAACATAATATTGGGATTACAGGACCAGCTCTAAAATTGTTTAAATCTTGTTTATCTAATAAATTCCAGTTTGTTTATGTTAAAAATGACTCTTCTTCATGTACCAGAGGTAGTTCTTCTGGAGTTCCTCAGGATTCAGTGCTTAGACCAATACTCTTTACATTATATATGTGTCCGTTAGGTAAAGTTATTAAACATACATCCATCCATCATCCATCCATCCATCCATCCATCCATCCATCCATCCATCCATCCATCCATCCATCCATCCATCCATCCATCCATCCATATCCAACAATCACTGTGCAAGAGGTAGTGTACACCCTGTTGCAAGACCATCACAAGGCCACATAGAGACAAACAAGACAACCATTCACCCTCTCACTCATATCTATAGGGACAATTTAGAGTTACCAGTTAGCCTAATGTGCGTGTTTTTGGTCTGTGGGAGAAAACTGGAGAACCTGGAGTAAAACCACAAATGCGCAGAGAGAACATGGAAACTCCACCTAGACAGGTCCCCAGCTTGAATTCAATTAGCAACCTTTTGACTGAGAGGCAGCAACTCTACCAACTGAACCACCGTGCCACCCAACTTATTAAACAACTTGGAATAAATTTTCATTGTTACGCTGATGGTACTCAGTTATATTTATCAATGAAACCTAATTAATCCAATCACTACCTTAGACTACAAGCATGTCTTAAAGACATAAAAACTTGGAGACCTTAATTTTTCTCCTTTTAAACTCAGAGTTTGTGATTTTTGGACTTGAGCATCTTAGGAACAAACTTTGTAGCCTTTCATTTCCTCTGGATGGCATTAATTTGGCCTCCACTTCTAATGTAAAAAAACAACAACTTGGTGTTATTTTTGATCAGGACTTGTCTTTTATCCCCCACATTGAAATGTAAACGTTACTAGAACCTCCTTCTTCCACCTGCGTAATATCACTAAAATTAGAAGCATCTTATCTAACAATGCAGAAAAACTGGTTCATGTTTTCATCACTTCTAGAATGCACTATTGTTATTCTGTATTTTCTGATCTCCAAAAATCTCTTTAAAAAGTCTTCAGTGATTCAAAATGTTGTTGCAAGAGTTTTACTGAGAGTTAGTAGGATTTGTCATATCTCTCCAGTTTTAGCTTCTCTCCACTGGCTCCCTGTCTAATTTTGAATAGAATTCAAGATCTTACTTCTAACCTTCAAAGCGCTCAACAACCTAGCTCCATCTTATTTTCAATAGTTCATTGTTCCATAGTTTTTAAACAGAGCACCTCATTCTCAGGCTGCAGGTTTACTTGTGGTTCCTGGAGTTTCTGAAAGTAGAATAGGAGGTAGAGCTTTCGGTTATCAGGCTCCTCTCTTGTGGAACCAACTTCCAGTTTCTGATCATGAGGCTGACACCTTCACTTTTAAGATTAGGCTTAAGCATTTCCTTTTTGGGTAGGCCTGAGTTTCCTGAGCTGTCCCTTAGTTATTCTGTTACAGGCTTAGAATGCTGGAGAACAAATTGACCACATTTCCTCACTCTGCCGCTGTCTTTACTTGCTCTACTCTCCATGTTTGTGTTTGTACTTTGTAATTGTTTCTGTCATTAACATGTTTTGTTGTTGTTTTCCATGTTAGCTAGCTTAAGTTACCGTTCAGCTTTTTAATGTTAGAGAGCTTCAGTAAAGGTTTGGCTAGTTAATGTCAGCCAACTTAAGTCAGGGTTGAACAAAATTATGTTACTGAGTGATTTCCTTCCCATATTGTTGTGAACTGTGCATCCTGTTATCATAATACACAGTGACTACTATGTTTCTTGAAAAGTGTTTCTCTCATGCCCCAAGTCCAAAGAGAACACATCAGGCCAAAAAAAACAATTATTATTTTTGAAAATCTCAAGTATACTGTATTTATTCAGGTTCAGAAAATCACACAGTTTGCATTTTAGGAACTTTTGATAATACAGCAATAACAACAAAATTATGTAATTATGAACATCCTGTGCACTTATTAAGCTTTGAACAGAGTGACGTCTTTGTTCTCAGTCAGTGTCCCCAGAACAAAACATTAACTTTTGTAGATCTGAAACAGCCTCAGGGCTATGGCACTACTTCAGTGTAGAGCAGAACAGGTGTTTTTTAATCCCAAAGTCACTCCTTCTTTTTCATTTTAGAGAACATCTTGGAGATCGTAAACTCTATCATCTTACACATGACACACTCATGTTCAAATGGACATAAGGACTGATAATCTGAATATAGCAAGTTTTGTCCTAAAGGACAAAGGCACAGAATGATCAGGCAGACCCTAACAAAACATTAACAAAATGAGCTAACCTCTGACAAGTGCAACAAGGTCAAATTGAAAATTTAAGCAACTGTCTGACATCGCTTTATTATTTCCACCCATTATTTTTAACGGCTAAACTGTGCTGAGATCAAAAGTCCGTCAAATCCCACATAAAAATGACTCTTCCTCTCAGTCACGCTCAGCTTCACTTCTCCCTGGGTTTCTTCAGCCCTCATCTTTTCTGCTTCACTTCCTGACTTTTTTCTTCTCCTGCATGGGTGAGTTAAGTCCAGTAAACATAAATGGGATCAGAACAGTTCGGCCTTTTCTGGGTAAACCACGCAGACTGATTAACACACATCACCTGACGCATACTCAGAACACAGTTTAATAAAATAGCTAGAAAATGACACTATTGACCTACTAAGATTAACACCATTAACTTACATAATAAACAGCAGATTATAATGATTCACTTATTACATCTGACTTGATGAGAAGTTACATAAAATGTTAGATCATAAAACTTGCAGACTGTTTTCCACAGCTAATAAAGCAGCTAAATTAACAAAATGTAAGGCAATTAGGGCACTTCACTGCTCTCAGCATCCTATTGCTGCAATTTGCCTCAATTTAAGCACTTGCAGGGATTCATAACTCAGTCAGATTCAAAAACGCAGAAGCAATCATCCTAACCTCACATTATTTGTTACAACATAATCATGTCTCGTATATTTTGTGAATGGTAAATGGACTGTACTTATAAAGCACCTTTCTCTCTGATCAAGAATCTCAAAGCGCTTTACACTACAATCTGTGTCCTCATCGACCCATTCCTACAGCACTAGATCTCTAAAAAGCTAATTGAACAAATCATTCTAAAGAGACTAATCAGAGCTTTTAGATCACATTTGTACTCTAATGGGACACACATCAGAGGCAATGATGGGTTCAGTGTCTTGCCCAGGGACACTTTGGCATGTGACTGCTGGTGGATTTGAACCCCCAGCTCTTGCATTGGAGGACGACTGCTCAATCCACTCAGCCACAGCCGCCCTATGAATGAAATTTTAGATTTTTTTATTTTTTTACATCTGAATAAATCTGCTCTTTCACTTTCCAGAACTTGTGTAAAATCCTCACATTCAGACTTTTTATTTATTTTATGAAAAGTGACGATTGTATTACAAATTGGTACATTTTCATAGGTGCCAAAATGTACTAAAATTGGTTTGAAGATCTGGTCAAAAAGTGAGGCTCTTTTTTAACAGCAAAATTACTGTCAAAAGTTTAAAATAGGTGTATTTTTACACTGAAATCTAAAACGTTGTTATTTTGCATTTTAATACAGTATATTACTTAACTTTATGTTACACCCTTCTGTGCAAATCTTTCTAAAACTTCAGAGTTTAATGTGAGGGTCACCAAATTAAGTTTAGTGAACACACAAAGTCCCAAATCCATTAAAAATACATTTAGCTTGGTTCGAATATGGGAACAGAGTGAAACCTATGATTTTAATACCGTATTTTCTGGTGTATAAGTCTCACCTTTTGGCCTAATTTTCATACCCTGTGACTTACATGCTGAAGCGACTTATTTATACTTTTTTCCCATATTATAACCCAATTTTTGTCTGAGATCTGACAATTTAATTTATTCTGACATGGAAAATATTGAACACTACCATTTTCAGCTACTAGAGGATCCTCGACTAATGTGGCAAGCCAAGTCTCTCATTAATAGGTAAACGTGGCTATTAATGAGACACTTGGCTTGCCATACCAAGCCAACTTTTTCTCACTCTGGAACTCCTGTAGCAAACATCAAATCAGCTGCATTTCGCTGCACCGCCCAGGCGAAATGCAGCTCATTTGACCATTAAAGTGCATTTATTAAGGAAAAGTTCAACTGAGACACACCTTTACTATAATTTTGAGCAAACAAA
>JARVGV010000192.1:16496799-16507951 GCA_031762435.1 Hypsolebias longignatus | reverse complement strand
ACCCATAGGATTAGTATAAACACGGTTTTAGACCAAATATTGCCGATTTTAACAAATACGCACAAAAGCATGAAAATGAACACAGACATAGTGCTATACAACGTTTTACACACATTCTAGGGAGATTATCAGTTAAAAAAAGTTAATTTTGGGTTTAGTTCCTCTTTAAAGAGATTTTGACCTGGGATGACTCAACCAAAATAGAAGGCAGGTTAACAAAGAAATCATTTCAGACCGTCTTCCAACAACCTCCCACCTACCCATAGAGCACCTCCTCTCAAATGGCACTCTAATGGTTTAAATGGTGTAACACCCATAAGCTCTAGAGGCCAGGGTGAAGGGTCCAGCTGACGATTTATGAGTCAACTAAAGGTCACCAGTAAACCCTGCACCTTATTGATGAAGCTTCTCTTAGCAACAGTAAACACCGCACCCGCACACACAGATTTGTGTACCGGTAGCTTCTATTTCCAACTGAATTCCAAATTAACACACACAAAAATTAAGGCATGTTTTTAAAGTGCAGCCACAAACATCAAAAGAGAAAATTATTCATCTGCTAAAATTAGCAGATAAAATGGCATCTCCTTTGACATGGTATTTTTCCACAAAATCTGTTGCTTTTTTCCTACAAAAATAGGAAATGTATAAATTAAGCAGTGAAAGTGTCTTGTTTTTAACTGGACAAATAAAAGGCTCCATTCCTGTGAAATTAAAAAGAGTCCAAGTTTACCTTCCATCCTCAGCTCAAGGGTTATTTTTAGTTTGAGCAATCAATGATGATCCACGATGACGGAGCATTTACAGTATGATGGGCTGTCTGCTTTCTAGCCTTGGAACAGAGGTCATGTTTTTACACACTACGGTCATGCCAGCCTGTAATCTAACAAAGTCCATCATCCAAATGCTTTTAGCACAAAACATAAGTTTGAATCCACACCTTTTATCCTAATGTTACTACTGTAATTAATTTTACTAGAAGGGCATTTCAAATCAAGCAAGCCAGTAAATTTTTCTAAGGCAAAATAAAGAAATAAAAGGCCAGTTTGTATTTTTGAAGTGTTTTTATAGAGTTGTGGTGATTGATAGTATTAGTATTGGGCCAGTCACGATAACAAATTTTGTTGGTCAGTTAATTGTCTCAAAAATTATTGCGATAAATGATAACATTGTTTGAAATGTGGCAATAATTAGTAATTATCATCAAATTTAAGAAGAAATGTTGGTTAAGTTGTTTTGAGTGTAGTACCTTTTTGACTACCGGATGGCAGTACAAGACTGTTTGAACTGAAGGATGGATAGTGAGGGAGCGAGCAGTGTCTCTTGAAGACTTTAAGACAAACTAAGGTTTAAGATCTTTAGTATAGCATTTGTCACACAAAGCTTTATTAAAAAATCAGTAAACAAGTTCTCAGCTTCTTTTTGCAGAGGAAAAACAACAACTTTTTACAAGAAGGCACGGGTTCCAACAGTGAATTTTGGAGCATCGACCAGACTGAGGTTTTTCTGAGGTCTACCTGTTAGCTTAGCTTGTAGCTTAGCTTCTCAGCTTAGCTGCTTTAAACAATCCAAAAACGTGATTTTGGATGGTTAAAACAGATTTTAAAGAGAAAAGAGAAAGGGAGGGCCCAGTGAGGAGCATCAGAGTTGAGCCTTTTGTCATCCAGTGTTTTCAGCAGAAAGAGAGACACGAAGAAACGATAAAGCCGATAAATGAAAATGAGGTCGATAATTTTCATTTATCATGCGATTAACTGATATATTGTTTATCGCGACAGGCCTAGTCACAACAACTGGTTGAATTTAATCCCCCTGCTGCCTTTGGGTCAAAATGACGTATAAGGCCTCAGCTTTAAAACAGAGGTACTGTGGTTAATTTTGACCCAATGGCAGCTGGAGGGTTAGGCTCTTTAAAAAGGGAGCAAAACAGACTTTAATGAAAATAACATTCCCTGAAGGAATGCATGTCACATGTCGACGTTTTAAACCCCGGCTCTGTTGGGTCACTCTCAGCTACTACCACAACAGATTTTAGTTCCATGCCTGTTGAACTGACTGAGTTAGTCTTTTTTGTGTTTGCTAAGGTCAAGTTGATTCCAAAAGATAATCATTTGTAAATATTTAACTAGTGAATCCATTATGAGTTTCATTAAAACTTAGTGGTTCATGCTATATTTTTCTAACAGAGAGACACACACAGATGATTACATCATCACCCACTGTGCCTGTATTTGCCAACTGTAATGTATTTTCTGCAGGTAGTAGCTGAAGCTGCCTTTGTCACCTTCAGTTGGTTCTGAACACAACCACTAGATCTTTTGGAGAGACTAGAAATACAAAAATATTTATCCCTGGGCTTTCTTCCCTACACTGGCATCCTAATAAATTTTACTATTGATTTTAAAATCTTGTTTCTTACCTTGAAAACCTAAATGGCCTTGCCATCACAGACTTATTGAGTTACAGTAAATAGATAAGCTCCACAGACAGCATGCTAAACTTTTGCAACTCAGTGTTTGTGGAAAAAGGGAAATCAAGCCTTCTCTGCTAAAGTCCTCCTTTTAATAGACCTCAGACAGACTTTGAATGATCAAAACTGCATTAAAATTATTGTAATTGTTCACATTTTTCACGCAACTGGGAGATAAAGTTAGAGAAACCAGACTGAGATGGTTTGCACATGTCCAGAGGAGGGACAGAAATGCAGCTGCCAGGAAAAAGACAAAGAGGAGATATATGGATGCAGTTAGAGAGGACATGGAGGTAGTTGGAGTGAAGACAGAGTGAGATGGAGGAGGATGACTCGCTGTGGTGACACCTGAAGAGGGAAAAGTTCAAATATCTTTATTGTCATTCGCATCACATTTGGAACAAAATTGTGTACTCAAGGTCCCAATTACTCCCCAAAATAGCAAAAATATAAAGTATTAAAAGAAGCTGTACTGTATATAAGGATCTAAGATATACACTAAGATATACGCTAAACGAACACTAAACAATACACTAAAAGAACTGATACACGCTAAAACACTATAATGTAAAATAATACGGCATTAAACAGCAGCCCAATTCTGTAGTGAGTAGATGGGTATGAGTGAATACAGCAACATGAGATAGTCAGCAGCATGAGATCAGCAGCATGGATTATCAGCAGTACAGAAAAGTCACATATCACCAGTTAAAGGGTCAAAAAAGCCAGAAAGTCAAAAGAAGAAGAGTTCACCTCTGCAGAGGCTGCTGCCAGCACAGCACTATCAACCAGTTTGACCTTTTAGCAGCAAACATGCAAAGAAACGACACTGAGTGCAGTGATTCCCAATAAGAAAAACAATTTAAATGTAGACTAGAAGGGGGTGCCAAAGACTGACCCCTGAGGTACACCAACATTCAGCTGAGCCTTTGAGGATGAGTGATGGCAAAGGTTCAGTTTGAGAGATATGAGGGGATCTCAGTACCAGTTGTGTAATATCACCCTTGACTTTAGATGATGCAAGAGGATTTGCAGCTGACTGTTTCAGATTGACACTGAAATCTGAACAGAACTACATGAGCCGTGTTTGAATGATGAATAAACAAATTCAGTCTTGAAATGATACAAAAGATCATTAAAAAACAACATTCAATAAGTGGATGGAGTTAGTGTCAGAGTGACATCATGAATGAGTTGTGACACAAAGGGGTGCCATGAGCACACACAGACACAACATCCACTGTTTGCTCTTACCTTGCCTTTCTCATGCCCGCCGGTTTGTCCGCTGGTGACACAAGACGAGCATGGTTCCTGATGGTAGAACTGGCCTCCCTGTAGGCCCGAGTAATGACAGCAGCCATAAGTCGAGGGGAAGTGTGTGTACCACAGATCTTCAGCCAGCGGACACTTTGGACAAGGGTAAAGGAGGCCGTTCCCTTGAGCTTTCTCTACGCTCACCTTGGGGTTTCTCATCCATCTTCGAACCTGTGCCAAAAAGAGGCGATCATGACTTTGAGGACAAAACCTGAACCAATTTCACTTTTACTTCTCTTCACCTCAGGTCTTGTGTTTTTTTGTTTTTGTTTGTTTGTTTGTTAAGAATTACTGCACGGTGTACACAAAGCGTCAGCCTTGCCAGCTGCAGTGTTTAAACAAGGACGGAGCAGTTTGTCACATTGTTCCAGACTGCATGTTAGTTCAAGAGAGTCACACAAACACTGAAAGGTGTCACAGGTCGCATCTCTGTTCCACCACACTCACACAGGCTGCTGATGTGAGGGATTATCTGAAATGAAGTGCTGCCACGTTTGGGAAACTGGCGAATGTGAAGCCATTTGTCGTCAACAGGGCAAGTTTATTGGCATTAGCCACAAGCTGGTGCAAGCTGAACAATGCAGGGTGCACACACAACACCTCTGCAGTGACAGGCGAGTGGGTGAGCGTTTGCATGCAGGTGTGTATTTTTGTAGGAATGACATCATGGAGAAGGCGGAAAAGGAAACAGGAGATTGACATTTTGGAAGTAGAGGAAAAACACATTTTCAGATGAGGCTCAGCAAACTCATCCTGCTGCGCATGTCGAGCAGTTGGTAAACACACACACACAGGACGGTGGGTTGACGCAAGCTCAATTTCACGCACACACAAACACACACACACACACACATAAATATGCTGATATTTAGAACTCAGGTCAAGGGTAGTTGGACAGCATGTCACGGCATGCTGCTTCTGGAAAAACACAAGCATGCCCCTGTAGGAGCAGCATCTTGGTCCTGATCACACATCTAAAGTCAAATCAGTGCATCATGCACTGATTCTGCCTGAGATGAACAGATGATTGCTGATAAATCTTACTGGTTTTCTTTTTGTCTTTGATATTTACCATCAAACACAAAGCCCCAGAAGAGTCAGTGTGAATGAATAAAACATGTCTGACACATCATCTAAATCCAGTTTATTACAGGTGAACAGAAAACCTATCAGCTGTCTTTACAGATTGTTTTTACTAACTTAGACCTTTTTGTCCATGAAGCTATGCTTCATTATCTGAATGTTTGTTGCTGTTTATAACAAGATAAACAATAGACATATTTGCTCTGTGACATTGACTTTATCTTTCCTTCCATTGTTTTGTTTTTGGATTCACAAACTATTGATCCCCTGCTGGACTTATGCTCTGTTCATCATCTCCCTGGGGTTATTTAGATATGACTAGAGAGAAAAACAAGCCCTGAGGAGCAGCAGGTTGTTTTTTTCTGATTAGGCTCATGGGTAGATGAAAGATTTAAAAGCTTGTGAAGTTTTTCATCCTAAAATGATGGAATGCATGCATGTGTGTGTGCATATATGAATGGATGGATGGATGGACAGACAGATGATGGATGGATGGATGGATGGATGGATGATTGATGGACGGATGATAAGTGATGGATGGATGATGGGTGCTGGATGGATGGATGATGGATGAATGAGGATGATGAATGGATGGTTGGATGAATGAATGATGGCTGGATGAATGATGGATGGATGAATGAGGGATGGATAGATAGAATATGCATGGAAGGATGGGCGATGAATGGATGATGGATGGATGGATGGATGTGTGGGTGGATGGATGAGTGGATGATGATTGATGGATGGTGGCTGGGTGGATAGATGGATGGATTATGGATGGATGGATGATGATGGATGAATGGATGATGGATGAAAGGATAGATGGTTGATGGATGGATGAATGGATGATGGATGGATGAATGGATGGATGATGGGTGATGAATGTATGATAGATAGATGATGAATAATGGATGGATAGATGAAAGATGGATCAATGGATTGATGGATGATAGATGAATGAGGGATGATGGATGGGTGGATGATGGAAGGATGATGGATGGGTGGATGATGGATTGATATATGGATGGAATATGCATGGAAGGATGGGTGATTAATGGATAATAGATAGATGATGAATAATGGATGGATGGATGGATGGATTGATAATGGATGGATGGATGAATGGATGGTTGAAAGATGGAATGATGGATTGATGGATGATAGATGAATGAGGGATGGATGGACGTATGGGTGGGTGGATGGATAGATGGATGGATGATGGATGAAAGAATGCTACATTATATCTTGGACATTTGAACCCAATAAACTCTGGAATAAGAATTTATTTTTAGGGGCAGGGCAGCCAACTCAGGACCCAAAGGTCCTGGGTTCAATCCCCAGTCACTGCACATCTCATGGTGCCTCTGAGCAGAACACCCTATCCCAAATTGCTCCCCAGGCGCCTACATAGCTGCCCACTGCTCCACCCGGGTGCACCCCAAGTGTGATGTGTTAAATGCAGAGAGACAATGTCATCTTTGTATGGGGATACAATGATGACAGCACATAGCACTTTACTTACTGTTATTGTTTTCTGGCTTCAGAACTTTGTTGAACTCAGTAAAATGAAACAGAACCGTCTCTTCGGATCAGAACTTATCAGGAGACACTGAGTTCTACAGGCTCCATCAGCCTTTCTCTTCCTGTCTTCGCCTGCAGTCGTGTTGTTCTGTGTCCTGTTTGATCTCATGGAAATCAGCGGTAAATTATTCAGACTGAGGAAAAGCCGAAGTTCAGCTGTTTGTCGAGCCTCACATAATTACAGCCTGCAGTACAATCACAAACCTCTGGCCATGACTAATGCTGTCTTCATTTACATCTTCGTTCACGAACACTGCAGCATGTGGTTACATTTAACTAAATGTTTTGGTTCAAACGCTTTTAAATTTAAATCAAAATCTCCAGCTGAAGTCATTAAAACCTTCATCGACAACAAACTGGTTTCTTGCTCTGGCTCTTACTTTTCAAGTATCTTACAAGACACTATTAGTACATTTTAGGAAGCAGCTTACGGTAATTAAATGAGACGTACTCTTTAGTCCACATAAGAAAGACTTAAGAAAATTTAAAAAATAAGTAGAAAGAGCAATTTTTAAACAGAATTAATTTGTTTTTTTCCTTTTAAAAGATTTTTAGGAACAACTGGAAGTGGGGAAAAAAGCAACATTACAGAGAAATGTTTTAACAAAGTCAATGCTAAAACCTTGAAATACAGTATATTCTTGCAATATAATGAGGTGTAGCAGGTTTTTGAGGAGCTTTATTTATGGGCTTTTTGTTATTTTAATGCATGGAGACAATTTTCATTTAGTCTTTTAACGCCACCACAAAAAAGGGCTTTTGAAACCAGATTTTTGTTTATGCTATTACCAGAAAATGACACACTGAGACTTTAATTAGGAGTATTTTAGAGACAAGCTGCAAGAGCAAAACAAAAGACAGAAGACAGAGTCCCTAATAGGAAGACATTTCACTCGTGATACTTTAGTAATTATTGGTTATATAACCAAAATAAAATGGTTGCCATGTTTGTTTCTCTTTAGTATCATCAAAACCTTTTTGTGTTTAACTAAATGTGATTTAATCTGTTACACACTGTGTTTACACTGAAAATAGATTTGCTGCACCACTAATATACGGTACTCTGGTATAAGAAACAACAACTATTCTTTATTTTTTTTATTTTTTTTTATTTTTTTTAAATAAGAACCATTAAATCAGTGCCCATTTAAAGCAGTGTCATCTCACAAATCTTACTGGTTTTGTTGAGCGTTGTTAAAACCAGTCGTTGAAAAGCCAACTCTTTATTAAAACTCAACTTTGACAGTTTTACATCAAAGATTTTAATGATTGTGATGCAACAACGGGAAAAGCAACGCCGATCGACAAATGCAGCCAGCGAGTGAGCTCTAACATTCAACAGAGCCAGACTCTGTTTTTTGGGCCATGGAAAGCTGGGGTGTGATGGGTGCTGCAGCAGCCCCCCGATAGATGCCTTGGGACATGTATGTCAGAATCAGAATAAGCTTTATTATCATTGTATCGGAATACAGTGAAATTATGTTTGTACAGTCGTCCGAAAGATGGTTGGAGTGCACGTTGCTGCTGCTTTAACAGCGCGGCCCCTTATTCTTTATCAGACTACTTTTAGATGGAGAAGGGTAAGAACCATATGGATAGATAGTGGTATTACAAAAAAGATCTTTTCACATCTTGTCCTGTCAGGACACAATTTGAAACATCAAAAAACTTTACAAACATGATTACACACCCGCTTCGAATGTTATCAACCATTAAATGGCCGTTATTAGTTATTATCAGCCCCATAAGTAGCGGTCAGAATGCCCCTCCTATACCTCCTACTACGTTTAAAGTTACGTTGTTAGCTTAACGCTCATCATAGCTTCGCATGGTTAGGTTTAGAGTAAAGGGTCTCATGATAGGTTTTGGGTCTTGGTTAGGTTTAGGCACAACTGTAAGGGGGTTACGTTTAGGTTTGGTTGGCTGGGTCAGGTGTAAGTTTATGTTTAGGAAACGGGTTACATAAGCCGAAAATAAATAAAGACACTTCCTGGTTTGCCCACGTCACACGCTGCCTATTATCAGCGAAAATAACGTACTTTTACACCTGTTAGGAGGTACAGGAGGGGCAGTCTGACCTCTACATATGGGGATGATAACAACTAATAACGTCCATTTAATGGACTGATAACATCCGAAGCCGCTGATCTATCAGGAACGACCACACAGAGTTGTAGTAGAAAAGAAGCTTGGATGTAGAAGGTGAGCTTTTATTTTTATTTTATTTCAGAAATGTTTGAAAATTGATTTAAACTGTTTGCTTTTTATCCTTTTAAAATGTCTGACTTTTATTAGCTTGTTTGCAATTGTCAGGTGTTTTGTGCAGCAGCAACCTTATAGTGATTAAAGTACTACACACACACAGGTTTGTTTTGCCATCTGTATGGGGACTTTGCATTTGGCTTCCATTAATTTTTCATTCATTTCTATAGCCTAACCCTGACCTTTACCCTAAATATAACTGTACATACCTAACCCTAAACCTAACACATCCTCAATTCACACGTTAGTCCTTAACCTAACCCCTAACCCATCACTAGCACTTCTATTTATGGGGCCCAGGCTTTGGGCCCCATAAGGAATATTTGGTCCTCACAATGTATTATAAGTTGGGAAAATGGGCCTTACAAAGTAAAATAAACAAACACACGCACACACACACACACACCCACACACCACTAACACATGTGCTTGTAAATGTACTTTTGGGGACTTTTCGTTGACTTCCATTCATTTTCTATAGCCTAACCCTGACCCTTACCCTAAACCTAACCATTAATATCCACAACTTCTGTATTTCTACTTTCAGCCCTTGAGCTTTATGTGCTCCTTATTCTTGATGTTACAGTCACTCAGGATTGCTATGTCTATCACCAGTGCCGCCTTCACTTGTTTGTCGACCACCACATTGTCTGGTTGGTTAGCCATCACCTGTTTGGCGGTCTGAATCAAAGTCCCAGACTACCTCAGCCCTTCCATTTTCCACTGCTCTTGGTGGCATCTCACTTTGATTGTAAGGCCTCAAGTCCATGTTCCAGTCCATACTCAACACAGATGTTCCTGTATACACTAGCCCCTTGGCTATGTCATTCTGTATTTGCTTTGCCTGCCTGAATGTTGCAGGACCATGTTAGGGGCATCTTTGCTGAGCTTGCATCTTGGATCTTGTCTGGTATGGTAAAATTATTGCTCTTGTGCTAAGGGCCTGTTGTTGTGCTCCCATGATTAGTACTTCTGTGCTTTCCTTCAGTTCAGCCTTCTCTAACCACTGGCAGGATTTATTGATATCAGCCACTTCCACAATCTGCCGGTGGTACATGCTGTGCAGGGTGTGCATCATGGCTTCTCTTGTTTCTCCTCTTTGACATTGGGTTTATGCTGCTGCTTGACATTCACTCATCAATTCACTTTTGGGGGGGGGGGGTTCCTCCTGATGGATCCAGGATCTTAGATGTTTCATCCTGTATAGTGGCTCTGCTCGCTCTGACCTCCGTCTCCCTCCTTTCTTTTAGTGATTCTTAGTGTAGTCTTGGTGTGGAACCCTCCATGCATTGAAAGGAGGTTCTGAGTCTTGATGTGACTTCAAACTCCTCCTTTGGACAAGCTACTATACCATTGGGGTATCTGATGACTGGCACCACATGCGTGTTGATTACTTGAAATTCAACATAATTGTTCTGCTTTGCATTCATTGATTTGAAAGTTACATCTTGCCTATCTTGGTCATAATTTTTATTCTCAGGACAGCTGCCCTTGTGTTCAGTTCCTCAGGGCTTTTCAATGGTCTTTGGTACATAGTCTAATGGTATTTCCCCCCTGACCTATCAACCTGGCTCCACCTTGCAGTTGCATTTTTATTGCATCTCATGAATCTACAGGTGTGATAGATTTTTCACATGAATGGTGGAGCAATGGGTTCAAAGTTGTTTCTATGTCAATCTGGATGATGAGTATTGAAGTTTAAATAGTTCCTGCATCCTTCTCATACAGCCTCTGTCTCTAGGTTTGCTCGCATAGTACTATTCCAACAGTGTTGAGTTATCTGCCCGTGCTCATGCATGTCTTGTTCCAGTAGCCCATTTCTCATTAGAATGTCCTGATCACCATAATACCTAAAAGCTTATAAAAATTAAAAAATAAAAAATAAAACAGCTTGAGATTATTATTATTTATTTGTTTATTTATTTTTTAAGCAAAGATCCCTCATGACCTGAGCGATGCATCTGATCTTATAGCTGAAAAAGATTGCTTTCAAGAAGCTATTCTCAAGAATAATTTATACAGAGATGCAACAAAAGGGGGCCGGGTGGGGCAATGGCACTTCCTAAAAAAGTTTAGCTTCTGCCTCACAGTTTTATCTGCTGGAGTCCCAAGCTTTTGCTTAATGTGCATTTTTTAATTTTCATAGCTCTCTAAGATTAATATACCCTTATAAACATAAAACCAAACATTGTTTTGTGGGAGGTAAAAATATACTGTAAATGCAAAATTTCGAAATGAAAAGAAAACCATTAAAAAAATTCCCCTGAAAAAGGAAAGTGTGTAAAACTAGTGTCGTCAACATGAGGATGCAGGTCTCAGGAGGTTATACGCATGTATCATTCAACACTTTCTCTCCTCAAGGGCAGACGTCTCCTCTCGGTCTCCGCTTTGCTTTTGCTTTGTCTTGTCTGTGAAACTGTCTGAGAGCCTCTCTTCTACAAA
>JARVGV010000192.1:16477287-16487642 GCA_031762435.1 Hypsolebias longignatus | reverse complement strand
ATATATATGCAATGTTTATATGATATAAACATATAGGCTGTGCTTTTTGTAAATTAATTTCTTGTAGCCTGACTCCAGGCTCTTGATAAGGCATTCAACAGTGTTTTTTTTTACTTCCATGCAACTCACCCGCCTTACCTGTTTACCTCGTCTGACTTCTGCCGTAGGCTGAACCTCATTCGTAACAAACTTCCATAGAAGTGAGTGGAGTGAGAAGTGGCTCCCTGTCAGGCTCACAATGCAAAAATGTAGTAAAGCAGTTTGATATGCTTAAAAAAAAAAATTGTGTTGATTTAGTGTCAAACAATGAAGTTAAAAAAAAGTTAATCAAAGGCAATCTTCTGTTTTTCCTTTTCAAGCTAATAACATCATAATATGAAATATTCAGTGATCTCTTCTTTTGTTGCCTTGTTCCGCACACATATTACGACCTTTTCACAAATGCAGTCTTCAGCTGGGAGATGGGCAGGAATAAGCCAGGAGATTTGAGAATATACCTCCTGCTCTCACACCAGTACCCAAGTCCTGCATCTCCAAGGACAGGCATCAAAGGGCAGCTGATCACATCTTTTCATCTTGAGATTGTCTCTGCCCCAAAACCACAAAGGCTGGAATAAAGCCACCTTCACATACTCGTTGATTCGTGGCAGAGGAAAACTCAGATTTTTGTATTTTTTGTGATTCGCCTCTGAAATGCTTCTGTAAGTCGGTGTGGTGTTTGATGGAGGATCTGGTTCCCATTTCTTTAAAAAAGGGATCATCAGAGAGTGTGTTCTAACTAGGGATGGGGGCCGATCCGATCCAGTATCGGTATCTGATACCAGCATAATTTACGTATCGGATTTTTCTGATCCAGCCTGCAGAGATTTCCAATCCATGATGCATGTCTGTGTCTGTTGAAACAACTCCTTCCCTGCCGGCTGCTCTGCAAGTTGGCTTTAAACTGTGGAATGGATTTCCTGAACGGAGGCGTGTCTCATGAAACCCAGAGTAATAAGACCTGCCTCACATTCAAGAAATCCATTTCATAGTTTGCAGCCAGCTACAATGTGAGTAAATATGTGTGGACTGAGAGCAGCACTGTTGCTAAAGACTAACCAGCTTTTCATGTAACATATCTGCTGTGTGGAAGTATTTTACACTAAACGACACAAGACAGCAACGTGCAACGTCTGCAGAGCCGCTGTACCGAGTGGAGGAAGCTCGGTCGCGACCTAAAATACTAAAAACAAGAACGTCTGTGTTGGTTTATACCATGAACGTAGCAGATGTTTGAAGCCGTTTAATCACTTTAATATCCACGTTGGCGTATTGTTTTTATGCTTTTAGTGCTTAGTGTATATTTAGTTGATGTTTTTCTTAGTTCATATCTTAGATCTTATTGCTGTTTTTCTGTTACATGCTATTGTGGGAACTGGGATTCTGTGTACATAATCTTGTTCCACCACATGTACCACATGTGGTGTGTATGACAATAAAACTCTCTGACTCTGACTTTATAACTAGGGATAAAAAACATGTTTTGTGTTGGCAGGATTTAATTCTAATGTTGAAACTTATCCAAAATTACTAAAAAATTACATCAAGTTGCTTTTTTGGACATGCATGCATATATTTGTACAAATTGTACTTGAGAGGAGATTATCACAGCCTCATTTAAAATAAATTATGATGATGTTATCGGAATAGTATTGTATCAGCTGATATCCAGATTTAGGTATTAAGATCGGATCAGAAGTAAAAAAATAAAATAACAAAGTAGATCGGTGCTAGTTCCAATCTTCAAAACATCACCATTGTCGGCCTTCCTGGGAAAGTTTACTCCAGTGTGTTGGAAGGTTATCTCTGACCAACTGTTCAATCTCAGGTTTGAAGAGCAGGGCATCTTTCATTTTTGCTTCAGAGCAGTGGACCGGATCGTTACGCTCACAGAGTCAATGAAGGGGTCATGAGAGTTTGACTCTTCAGTCTCAGTTCAGGTTGGACTCTTACAATTTGTGTTGTTCCTGGGCGGGATCTCAAGGTGCATTCCTGAAGTGGAGGGTTGAGGAACTTCAGTGTCTCATCTGTGCTTTAGGTAAATAATGTGGTTCTGTTGGTGTCTTCAGGTCATCGAGTTCAGCGTGCACTTTACCCGAGTTTGAAGCAGCTGGAATGAGAGTTAGCTCCTCTGCGTCTGAGATCATGGTCCTCCACTAGAAGAATGAAGAATACTCAAGCAGAAGAGTGCAAGTATTTTGGAGTATTACCCTGATGCATGCTCAATAATCCAGGTAGAAAAATCTAAAAAAAAACTGTCTGGTCCTCTGGACATTTGTTTTTTGAATGTCCAGAGGATCAGACTTAGCTTTTTTTAGATTTTGGATTATTGTTTATGAGTGATGATAAGATTGACTAATGGATCAGGGCCTCATCAGCAGTAATGAAGGTGTTGCTTTGGTCTGCTCTGGTGACAAGAAGCTGAGTCAAAGGCAAAGCTTTTAATTTACTGGTTTTTCTGTGTCAACCCTCCAAATACCCATAATGAATCCTTATTGAAATAAGATTCCTAAGCTAAGCAGCTGAAGTGAGCTTTTTCTGTCAGGTTGCTGGGTTCACCTTTAGATCAGGTGAGGAGAGCTGCCATCTGAGAGAATTTGGAGTAGAGCTGCTGCTCCTCCTCAACAAAAGAAGTCACCAGAGGTGGTTCATGTATTTGGTTAGTATACCTCCTGGGTGCCTCCTTACCATTATCCATCTGCTATCTGTTGCTTGTTCCAGAGTTAGGTGAGGCCCAGACATCTCCCTCTACAGCCACCTCTTCCAGCTCTTCTGGGAGGACTCCAAGGCATTCCCAGACCATGAGAGACGAAGTCTCTTCAGCGTATCATGGGTCTTCTCTGGGCCCTATTCCCAGTCACATATACCTAGAAAACCATAGGGAGGCATCCAGGGGGCTTCCTTACAAGATGCCTAAAGTTGAACCACCTTGCTTTACCATCATAGCTAATTTTATTATGAATGTGCCATTTTAGAGTCATAAACATCATGAACACATTTTTATGTGCACCCGCTAAGCGCCATTTTCTTCTTCTTAAAAAACACTTAAATCTTAGTTTCACCCTTTTTGTCATCTTTTAAACACTAATTCTCTGGACTGACAGTGTCTAAGAGGTCGCAGTATCTTATACTGTATATGGAAAAAATAAGTAAATATTATGACTCAATCCTTCTCCCATTGTCACTTCGCCTTCCATATATGCCCACTTCTGGACATATATTGTCTCTGTTAGTCATATTGCAGCAGCTGTGAATTCCACTCTCTCTAAGAACAATGAGGAGCGTTTACTTCAGAGGAGCAATCGAGTCGATGGCTCTGAGATAAGGAAGCGTGCAGGAGCCGCAGGGAGCACACAGACATGCAGCGGCACTATTTACAGACTTGCTTTGTTTTTGTCTTTTGTCCTTCAAGCAGCTGGTGGCATACCAATCATGGGCCTTTGTTCGATCTGTGCCGCTTTGCTATAAAATCACAGTTTATACACTGAACGCCATATAAGGTGATCTTCTGTGACGGCATGATATACCTGAGGTCTCATTGTTAAATGTTAGAATATATAACCTTAGACCACTGACGAGTTTCTGCCTTATTTGACTTTTTTATATAATAAATAATGACAATAGATAATATTTATTGATGTGCAGAACACGTTTTTTTTTTATTCTTCCTTTTAATTATGGTATTTTTAAAAATAGCTATATGTTTTTAGTATCTTAGAACATTACAACTGAAGGTTATTAATTTGAGCTCATACAGTTTTAAAGCTTGTTAAGGTTGTACTCATTTAACCAGTTATAAAAATGTTAAAGAAATGGTTCAAATATTTTTGAAGAGGAGTGCTGCAGAAAGGCAATAAACAAATATTATCTAACCTGTAGAAGGTAGTTTTCTGAACGACCTCAGTTTGGAGGAATAGTTTAGCTTTAGAGACATTAACAAGGTAACAGCTAATCTGAGCAGAGCAAGACCAAAATTGATTGCTGCCATCTTAAAATACCTCTAACAAAAAAAAAACAAAAAAAAAAAAGGGTTATAAAAAATAGTTCATGAAGAGGCTATGTCATAAATTTTTACATCACGGTCAACTTTAAATTACTTGTCGTTTTCCGTAAGTGCCCCAGGCTGCACAAGAAGTGCTGCTGCTGCTTGCAAATAACCAAATAAACGTGTACAAAGTAATTTATGACAAACTGAAAGTGAGGTTTACAAAATAAAGGAAGCTAAAAGGACACATAGTGAAACATAAAAAAATAAAGGATTTAAGGTTGGCACAAGGAGACAAAAAGGAAAAAGCAAATAAAAAATAATAAACAAATTAAATTAAAGCAAAAAGGATGCGTAAGGCATATAAAAAAGACAAAAATGACATATTAAGGGAAATAAAAGACACAATGATTGCATAAGCAGGCGAAACGATATATACTGGGAGATAAAAAGACTATAAAGATAAAATTAATTCACTAGAAGACAACAGGAAGAAAAATGATTCAACCACGATAACATTCCCAATATTGGAGTGTTTATTTTTAACTTGCAGTCCTCTTTTGTTTTGACCACTAGCTCGTTAATCTAGTCCATAATAAACTTTATCTAAACCAAGATAGTTCAACGAGCTATCTACAACAGGTAAGATAATAATTGCTCATCACTATTCCACAGAATGAACACGTGTAAACAACACCTCCGACTGCTGCATGGCACCACTGAAAACAATGCACACATGATGGATGGACAGGGTCCACTCTTCTTGCCTGCATTTCAGTTTGTCCCTCATTGTCCAGCTTCCTGCTCGAGCGGTCAGCTGCTTCCTATCTGGCGCCACACCAATGACCAGCCGCCGGCCCCCCATCGCTACAGTAACATCATGAAACAGGGTCAAGGACAACTGATACAAAGTAACTGCAAATGTTTGGAGCAAAGGGACTTTTTGTTGGTTGTTGCATATTCTGGGTGCTGAATGGGACGAGAAACAAGTGAGACCTGTTGATCTTGGCACTGGTCTCTGGTCCATAAATCAGACTGACCTATTATCTTGTCAACAAATGCAGCAGATTCCAAACGAAGTCTGACTGGTGTTATTGTGTGAGAAGAGAAATAAATACATATTTTTAGCCATGAAGTAAGAAAATTTCATTTTTTTTTTTTTTTTTTTTTAGTTTCTTTAAGAATGCCCCTGTCATGAAGGGAGAACCAGTTCAAAGTGAAATCCTGATGGATTCTGGGAAAAGACACAGATGAAATGCAGGGGTGTGAGCTGGAGGGGGCGAGGAGATGAGAGATGAATATAAAGAGGAAAAAGAGATGAAGAGGGAAGAGAAAGCAAGAGATCTGACAGGGGTGACAGCTTTCGTTCATAAAGAGCATTGGTTATGAGTCTGTTTCCCCAGAGGACGTGGCCTGGTTTTTTCTTTCTTAACACTCACAAACACACACATTGACAGAAAAAGCTGAAGTGAAGACAATAAAATGATCCAGGCGCCTCATGTATGATGCTGTGTATGTCACGTTCCACACACGTCGGGATGTATGAAAACGAGCGTTGTGTGAAAATGTAACTTTTGACCATCAGGTTTCCTGAACCCAGGGGGCTTAAAAACATGTTTACTCATGAGTTTGAGCATTTGCGGTTTAAAGCTGAGCTGAACTGCACTTAACCTCATACAACAAGACATCTAACACCTCGAAAATCATCCAAATAACCTTGATCCAGTATGAACTGGAAAGTTTCCCCTGTTTTTGTCAGGTGTGCAAGTAACAGGTGTGCAAGTAAACACACACCAGTGATCAGTGGTTTTGTTTTAGTTTACACATACAATTTAGCTCATTTTAGCTTTGATAGTTTTGCACGTTTGAACTTTTCTCTGCAGTTTTGCAAATTTTAGCTTTAAGCTGCAGTTTTACTTATTTTAGCTGGTAGTTAATTGTAACCTTAGCTTTTAGCTAATGTTTTTTTTTTCATTATAGGCTTTAGCTACTGTTTTGTTAATTTCAGGCTTTAGTGACAACTTTGCTGACTTTAGCTTTCAGATATTATTGTGTTTTTGTAGATTTTAGCTAGTGTTTTGTAAATTCTAGCATGTAGCTACAGTTGTACTTATTTTAGCTGGTATTTAATTGTAACCTTAGCTTTGAGTTACTGTTTTTTTTCTTCCATTATAGGTTTTAGCTACTGTTTTGTTAATTTCAGGTTCTAGCAACTACTTTGCTGACTTTAGTTTTTAGCTACTATTGTGTTTTTGTAGATTTTAGCTGTAGTGTTTTGTAAATTCTAGCATCTAGCTACAGTTTTACAAATTTTAGCTTGTAGTTAATTGTAACCTTAGCTTTGAGTTACTGTTTTTTCCATTATAGGTTTTAGCAACCATTTTGTTAATTTCAGGTTTTAGCAACTACTTTGCTGACTTTAGCTTTTAGCCACTATTATAATTTTGTAGGTTTTAGCTTCTGTTTTGAAAATTTTTGCATCTAGTTACAGTTTTACTCATTTTAGTTTTGTAGTTAATTGTAGCCTTAGTTTTTAGCTACTGTTATTTTTCATTATAGGTATAGCTACTTTTTTTGTTACTTTCAAGATTCAGCTACTATTTTGCTGACTTTAGCTTTTAGCTATTATTGTGTTTTTGTTGGTTTTAGCTAGTGTTTTGTTTTTTAATTCTAGCTTCTAGCTACAGTTTTACCAATTTTAGCTTGTAGTTAATCATAACCTTATCTTTGTGCTACTGCATTTTTTTTCATTATAGGTTTTAGCTACTGTTTTGTTAATTTCAGGTTTTAGCAACTACTTTGCTGACTTTAACTTTTATCTATTATGATTTTGTAGGTTTTAGCTTCTGTTTTGTGAATTTTAGCATCTAGTTACAGTTTTACTAAATTTATTTGGTAGTTAATTGTAACCTTAGCTTTTAGCTGTTTTTTCTTTTTCATTATAGGCTTTAGCTACTGTTTTGTTAATTTCGTGTTTTAGCAACTACTTTGCTTACTTTGGCTTTTAACTACTTGTGTGATTTTTGTAGATTTTAGCTTATGTTTTGTAAATTTTAGCATTTAGCTACAGTTTTACTATTTTTAGCTGGTAGTTTATTGTAACCTTAGCTTTTAGCTACTGTTGTTTTCATCATAGGTTTTAGCTAGAGTTTTGCTAATTTTAACTTTTTATCACTGCATTTGCTGGTTTTAGTCTTCAACTGTTTTGCTGTCTTTAACGTTTAGCTAGAGTTTTGCTAATATTAGCTATGATTTTGCTAATCTTTCTAGATCTAGTCTTACTGTTTTACTTATTTCAGCATTTAGCAACAGTTTTACTATGTGAAGTATTTAGCTACTGTTTTTCTACTTTTATCTACTGCTCTGCTTGTAACCTGAACGACTAAGTTTTAGCTTCTTAAATAAATTTTAGCTGTCACTTAGCACTTAACATTTCCACTCACAGAAACTGTCCATTTGTTGAGTTTGAATTCTTCTTTCACTCTGTAGATTAACTGACTTGGATATGAACTTACATGAATTCATTCCAGGATTAATAATAAATGTCAACTTTGGTTGCCAGTCTCTCAGCAACAGCAGCTGTCTGACCACAGACTTTATGCAGCTGAGCAACATGTTGCACTCACTGCTCAAGTTTTAAATTTTTAACGCCCAGAGTAGTCATTACTGATTCACAAGATACCAGATGTAACTGCTCCTGGGTCCTTCATGTTCTCTTTTTTAAACATATGACCTAAAGATGGACTGTTTCCCACAACTTACTGTTTCAGCAACAACAACAAAACAAGTAATTAACAACAGCACTGCGCAAAAAATTTAAATCACTCCTAATTCTCCATATGCTGACTTTCTTGGGATCTTTTAAAGTGATATTTGTCAGAAGTTCTTGAGGCTTTCTGAACTTCTTTCAATGTTTTATTTTTGTCTTTGGCTGCTTTTTCATTTATTATTATTTTTTCCTTATCTTTTGTCCACCCCTTGTTTTTTGCCATGACAGCATATTGTGTAGTGAGTGCCTTAAGCATTTTAGGAATGTGGACAAGTGGCGCATAAACATAGAAGTTGTTTTTCTTTGAGCTGCTCCCTTGGGCTGTTGTTGCCACAGCTAACGAACTCACACGAAAGATTTGACAATTGTTTTACGCCGAATGTCCTTCCTGACACAACCTACCGGTAATTTCAAACCCACAGCCTCAGGATTGCGAGGTTGCATCACTGACCACTGAGCGGCCACAGCTTTTAAGATAACCAAAACTATCTACAGCAGATGACGTGTCTGTGTGTCATGTCTAAGAAACAGGATCAAATCCACCATAAGAAACAGGACATGAGGGACAAGTTGATCATCATACATGTCAAGTTTTCAGCTAACAGTTCTTTGAACCACCAAACAAAGCTTTTAATGGCTGAATAATTGATCCTAATCATTATCCACAAACTGTAAAGAAAACTAACTAACCATTCAAAAAGCAATCCAGAGAAACAGTGTGTGTATACTGAGCTACAGACACTGTGAGAACCAGTCTCCTTCATTGTTTTCTTATTCTCTATCAGGCCTGCTGTTAGTTTTACATACGTTTGTTGTTATCGATGCTCAGGGATCCTTTGGCTCTCATTTTACACCCACTCCCTCCCTTCTCTTTTTCATATTTAAACATAAACACTGACAGAATAATTAAATCTCAACTTTCTAATTTCAGCTTTGGGAAAAAATGAGAAGAGAATAAAATCATTTACACACGTTATTGTTTTCTAACAAACATGAACCATTTTTGGCAAGGAGATTGTTAAACTACAATCAAAACACTACGAACCCACAAGTTTTTGCACTGATCCACTTTTACTTTTGATCACATAATATGTATATTTTTGGGAGGTTTACACACATTGAGATGGTTCGTCGTTTTATCGAACGTACTCACACACAAATAATTTCAATGAACATTTGGGATTTTGAATCAATGATTCCCAGTAGTTTCAGCTTGCACAAAATAAGAAGGTAGAAACTTGGATCCCATCTTTGGTTGAAGTGTGCAAACAGTAGAGTTAGGCCAATCACATGGGGCCTCATGACCACAAATGCCACTTTTCTTATTTTTTACAACACATTTAATCTCTTCTAAAACTTTAATGTGAAAATAAAAATAAAAAACATTACCATATTTTCTGGACTATAAGTCGCTGTTTTTTTCATAGTCTGGTCAGTCCTGCAACGTATAGTCTGAAGAGACTTTTATACGTTGTTTTTTTTTTTCCCCTATTCATGACAGAATTTTTGATTGACGCGTTAAATGTTCATTCATACTGACATGAACCAAACCGAACATGAACTGCTCCGGTTGCACCTCGTTGCCTCATGGAGTCGTGGACAACATACCTCGCTGTGCCCTTCCTTCTCGCTCTGGCAGTGGAGGGACGGGGCACGGCTGCCAACCGGGATGGACTGTTCCTCAGTGTGACGCGACTCCACTGCACCACCCAGGCGAAATGGAGCTGTTTTCACCATTGAAGTGCATTTATTAAGTTAAAGTTAAATTGAGACGCCTTTGCTATAATGTCGAGCAAACAAATAACTGTTTTTAGGTGTTAATCTTGTTAAATTTTGAAGAACTGCAACAGCAAGTCCTCCTGTGCGCACTCCCGTGGTTGTCAATCGATTTTTGGCACAACACTGACCCGGGTTCCCCAGGGATTAGTGGTGACGTATAATAAATGTGACTTATACTACAAAGTGACTTATATATGTTTTTTTTTTCTTCTTCATGATGTGACCTTTACACCGGAGCGACGTGTAGTGCGGAAAATTTGGTAGTTGTCACTTATTTTAATAATGACTTTGGATTTGGATTTTTATTTGTGTGTGTGTGTGTGTGTGTAAACCGTCTCAAAACCCTAAACCTGACATTATATGACCCATGGTGGGGTCTTGACTCCAACTTTGGGAACCACATGATTTAGATTCAGTCTTAGAGCACGTTCAAACTCTGATAACTTGATGACAAAAGGCAACATTTTGCTGAATTGTTAAATGAATGGCACACGTTAGGAGTAATCACATTGCTGCATGGTGTTCAGAACAAACTGTTCGTTCCACCAGGATACAATCTTTCTTGGGGTTTTCTCAGGCATAAAATACAAAACACTGCTGACATCATCTTTCTGTCAAGGTGATGGGAAGTGAATGTTCCTCAGACTGCTGTGATTGTGTAAAATCATCTTGGTCAGGCATGGAAACTGTTGAAAGTTTCTCCTATTCAAATCGTCAATTGACAAATAAATATTTGTTTGAGATATTGCAATAAGCAACACACCTGGTGGGGGGTGGGGGTGG
>JARVGV010000192.1:16394100-16404396 GCA_031762435.1 Hypsolebias longignatus | reverse complement strand
CGTGATATATATCGTTACCGCCACCCATCACAATACATATCGTGATATGAATTTTATGCCATATCGCACATCCCTACTGGGTTATAGCCATTTATGTGTTAGCTAATGTTGATTAGCAGAGGTAACCTACAATAGGATTGACTTAGAAAAATATTTAATCCTTTTCAAAACTTTAATTATATCTATGCAATGGTTCATGATGTTTTACTAACAGACAAACCCAACAGGTAATGCTAAATTTCTACTAAGTAAAGATGTTGTGCAATATGCACCCTCAGGGGCTACTACCACACCAAAGTTTAGCTTGATAGCTGTATTTTTGACTGAATTGTAGACATTTATGTATTTTTAAGGACAGCTGGCTGTGGCAGGCATCTTGAATCGGTTCAAAAGTAAACCCTTTGGAGATGTACATGCAATGACTAAGTTTTGCATGTTCCAATAAAATTTGTCCAGTGGATCGAGAGATTTTGTGCTAACAGGCAGAAACATTAACACAAACATGGGTGCAATCATGATTGTCCAACTTTGCCTTTTGACAGCGGGCGATAATTTTTGTTGAACCTAAAAAGTCCAAAGATGTTACGTAGGTCTGAAGTCATATAAAGGTGCCGGACGTTGTAGCAGGAAAAAATGATGCATCAGCATTTGTCTCTTTAGTCATGGACTGAATTTCTCACCCAAATCTTACTACTTTCAACTGCCCTCATGCCGTTATGGTGGGAACTAACACCTGTGCCTGTCTCCTCTCCACAACATGGCTGCCTGGCTTTAATAACCCATCGCCATGGTGACACCACTATAGGCACAAGCAAGAGGCAGGGAGTGTAGGGAGGTGTCCCGCTGAGCTGTCGACACAGTGTCAAAGACAAAGGTGCCTCCTGGATGGAACGAGAAGGGAAGGTGGAGATTAAGACAGCCGGAAGAGTTGTTTCTTCGTCTCCTATAATCACTCCCTTCCTCCGTCATCCCACCTTGTTGTCCTCCCCCACCTCCTCTTTCTTCTTCTCATTTTCTGCGACCTTGCCCTGCTCTCAGTCCCCATTCTTTTTGTCTGGTAGGCATCTTACACCATCCACCTCCTTCCCTGCTCACTTTGTGGGTCACCTTTCTATTTTATCTTCTCTTCTATCAGCACCTCCTCTTTATTACTATCTAAATGGTATTCATTTAGAAACAAACAAGAGAAAAAGAAGAAAACATTTCCCATGATTTTCTCTGTCATTTAGATTGCATGGAGGCCAGGTTTGTATGAATGCGTGTGAGTGTGCCACCCCTTCCTTCTCTGGGGCTCCTCTCATGTGCGCATTTCACATCTGAAGGGCTTTATATGTGCCGAACCTCTGTTACAAACGTTGTTACCATGGCTACAGCCAGTGAGGACCGCTGACATAATGATAGACACAGTGGCTATGGCAAAGCCAGGATCATAATTCATAAACGAGACATCTGACACGTTACGGTCACATGAAAAACATTGGATCTCTGGAAAGCCTGGCCCATTGCTGGTACTCTACGAGCCTTTGTGTGCCCAACACGCTGAGCAGTTGACAAAGAAATACACTGCCGTAACCAACGGTGACCAGAACTAACAATAGCTGTCCTTTGGATAAGCTTGAACAAGAGGATACAATACATGGCAAGCTGCTTCTCCACAGCGGAGCGCCGTGTAGCGTGCAGCGCATGAGTCGCCACTGAATTCAGCTGCACAATCGATACATAATGAATCCATAATTCCCAGCAGTCACTCCCCATTGATTGTGGCTGGATTCCCCCCATTCCTAAATCCCCTCCAAGCTTCCAGAGGCCACAAAAGCAACCACACCACGTTGATACTGCATTCACATGGTCCCTCGATCCTCGTCAGCGTACAGAAGAGACAAAATCAAGCTTGAGTGTTTTACAAGCAGCGTCTCTTCAATAAATTACCCATCCAAGGTCTGCTTTAATTTAATCCCATGCAATTTCATTTTACTGGTATGTGCTGTAACTTCTTGCAATGTCATCTGTCACATAGAGCCATCCCATAAAAAGCTCAGGGCCTTGACCTCCTGGAAAGGAGCAATACTCATGCAGAAGCTCTTGGCAATATCACAGCAAGTCATGCTGTTGCTTCCAGGAGGTTTCTCCACTGATGGCAAGCAGAATGAT
The DNA here is from genome assembly GCA_031762435.1 of Hypsolebias longignatus. Classification (NCBI taxonomy): domain Eukaryota; kingdom Metazoa; phylum Chordata; class Actinopteri; order Cyprinodontiformes; family Rivulidae; genus Hypsolebias; species Hypsolebias longignatus. The sequence continues at coordinate 16,402,245 of JARVGV010000192.1, read as the reverse complement.
GGTAGGCATGTGGATAGATCTGGGTTGAACAAAATAAACAACTGGATTGTACCTCTGTGGATAATTTTTCATAAACACATAGTTCAATTAACTACTAGCAATAATACAGACTACATATTTTAGAGCACAGAAATAATTTTCAAATATTTAAAGAATTAATACAAACATCAAATATGAACATTTGGTTGCACGTGCACCTGGTCACGTGGCACGTCAACTTGTTTCCTAGTTGTTACTTTACCAGTGTAGTTTATTCACCCTTTGACCCCTCTCCAGAGAAAAACAACATGGAGAGTCCCATGGTTTGGTTTAGCCAATGTAGTTTATTTTGAAAGAATTTTTAAGTGAAAACTATGGTCACAGGTAGGCTTGTCACAATAACAAATTTTGCTGGGCGATTGTCTCAGAAATTATAGTGATAAATGATAATTCAAATATAAGAAGAAATGTTGGTTAATTTGTTTTGCGTGTAGTACCTTTTTTGACGACTGGATGGCAGTATAAGACTGTTTGAACTAAAGGATGGACAGTGAGGAAGCGAGCAGTGTGTCTCTTTAAGAAAAATGGGAGGGAGGCCCCTTGACGTGACATGGGCTGTCTCTCCTTCTTGTTTTTTGGTTCTCAAAATGGCGGACGCTCTGTTTGGTTTGAGCTCTTTAGCATAGCATTTTTCACACAACGCTTTTAATTTAAAAATCAGTAAACAAGTTCTCAGCTTCTTTTTTCAGAGGAAAACAACTTTTTAGATGAAGGCACGGGTTTCAACTGTGAATTTTGGAGCTACGACAAGACGTAGGTTGTTTCCCCAAGGTCGGCCTATTTGCTTAGCTCGTAGCTTAGCTTCTCACTTTAGCTGCTTTTAACGATTGAAAAACGCGTTTTTGGACGATTAAAACAGATTTTAAAGAGAAAAGAGAAAGGGAGGGGGTCAGTGAAGAGCACCGGAGTTGAGCTTTTTGTCATCCAGTGTCTTCAAACGATAAAGCCGATAAATGAAAATGAGGTTGATAATTTTCATTTATCATGCGATTATTTGATTTATTGTTTACTGCGACAGGCCTAAGCATGGGTGTGCATTGTAGGTGCAAAAAAAAAGTTAAAACAAAAACAACTGGAACAAAAAAAAGTGACAAAAAGTGCAGCAAAGCAGACATTTTGAAAGTTTGCTGGTCTGAAGCATCATCACTGCATGGGTTAAAATAATGCTAAACAATAAGGACATTAGTGATGACGTTAGAGAAGCAACAGTGTCTTCGTCTAACTAATGTGGATTTAATCTTTCTGCAGTGAGAGAAAGCTATCAAACAATTCAAGACAGTTGCTCGTCTTTCTAGAAGGTGATGGAGCTGTGAGGATTTTGGTTTGTTCTGCTGCCAGAGCAGCTCGTAGTCACAGAGTCGACCATGAACTCCTTTATACGTCAAAGTATAACAGAGTCCAAGGTGACGACGTCTGTCTAGAGAAAAGATTTTAGTCAAACTCTCAAAGCAATCATTGGACTTATCTCTAAAACTTAACTTATAAGAACTTTTGCAGTTTACTGGAGATAACGTGAGACGAAACCATCGTCAGAAGCCCCACAGATCATGACGAAGGGCTTTACCTCAAACAGAAACCCCTTATTCACTACATGAATGAGGTCGCCTGCGATGACAGTCATATTGTAAAAAGAGAAATTACACCAATTTTCTAAAATAGTGACAGTGGAGCACACCCAAAATTTAAAAAACACCTTGTGACGCCCACACCCAAACCACAAACAATGAATTGAAGGGTGAGGCGGGATGTCGGTGTACGGAGCAGAGGGTGGGGCGAACACCATTTTAATCAAAAGGTTTATGTCAAAGAGATCTTTGAGGATCAATTAAAGGGATAGTTCACATCTTTTGAAGAGGGGCTCTGTGGACTGGCCATGAAGAGTTAATTTGAAAACAACAGTTTAACTTTGAGCAAACTGAAGAGCTAATGGCTAGCCGTGTATTATATGTTAATTATGTTGAATTACCTGTGCAGCGCCTGTTATCATGTTGGGAATGAAGTCTTTGTGCCCCGGTGCGTCCATCAGAGTCACCACTTTGGAGTTCGTCTCAAACTTTGTCATGCCCACGTCCATCGTCACACCTCTAGAGGAAAAAACACAAAAACACTAAGACGTTAAAATGATCAACGCATATGAAAAAACATGAACGCAAACACACCTAGATACAGTATCTGGTACTTTTACAGCTCACTGCAAAAAAAAGTTTCATTTTTCTTATAAAGTGATTCAGTGAAAAGCATTTGTCTAACGCCTGCATGCCTTTAGTGATGAAATAAACAATTTGTGACATAAAACGAGTTGTATTTATTTTACAAAAACGTGCTAAAATAGCACAAACCAATTTGTTGGTAACCTTAAACAGACTTTGTATGATAGTCATGTTTCAACATTTTTTTTTTTTGCAGGACGATGGTTCAGTAGTTAGCACTGTTGCTTCACAGCAAGAAGATCCAAGGTTCAGTCCCCGCTTGGACCTGGGGTCTTTCTGGGTGGAGTTTGCATGTTGTTCTCGTGCTTGTGTGGGTTTTCTCCAGGTCCTCCGGTTTCCTCCCACAGACCAAAAACATGCATGACATTCAACGTATTTAACAGGAACAAACAGCTCTTGTGTACCGGTAGTTTAGTGTTGATGTGAGCATCACACTGAACATGGAGCAGAAAAAGTAAAGACGAGAACTGTCTGAGGAGCTCAGAAAAAACATTATAGATAATCCAAATTAAAGCTGAAGGCTACAAGATTAGCTTCATGCTGCTGTGACCACAGTTGACATTACTAAAAATTATAAGGTTCATAAAACTGTGGCCAACCTCGCAGAACATGGTCGCAAAAGGAAATGCAACCCCGGGTTAATCAAACGGACAGTGCAAATGGTAGAAAAAGTCAAGGAAACCATTCAAAACCTATTCAAGCCAAACCCCAAGTTCAATGTAGGTCACTTTCTGCTCACACCATCTGATTTGAATCATAATGGCTTTATGGAAGAAGACCCACGAGGGCTCCATTACTGGCATAAAAACACAAAACAGTCTCACTGGAATTCATCCAAATGCATCACATCAGTTGCGTATTTTACAGTAATTGTGGAAGGGTACCAACAAATTTATCTGCATCTGTATGTAGGTGGAGAAAGCTGCCCATACACCTGTAGTACTGATATGCCTGATGGACGTATTATGTAGATTAAAGCACAAATCTGTTTGTTTGTTTTTTCTTCTTCCATTATCAATATTCACTGTTGGGTGGGGCTCTCCAATATTATGAATCTACTTTAGAAGTTAGTGAGAAGAGTCTGCGTGTTCCCACCCAAGACACTTTCTGTTTCTGCAACACTTCACGTCTGTTTCACTCTCATTACAGAGAGAGCAAGCAGGGGCAGTCTTAGAACAGCGAGCGGCACACTGCCCATGATAGAGTCATACGGTTGAGCTTTTAAAACAAAAACACTCCTAATAAACCTTTTTGTTTGAATCTTTTCACACGTATATCTAGTTAAGTTGCCATTTGTAGTGTTGAGGCAACACACCACCATTGCTTAACGGTGCAAAAAAATGTGCAGCCTGCCAAAAGATTTTTCTTTTTAATCACAGAAAGACTTATTTGTCTAATTTGATATGTGCGTTGTCTTCAAAATGAAGATGATATGCAGAATTACCAATTGTTTAAATATGCTCCAAATCAAACAAATGTGTTTGTCTTTTTTTTTTTTTTTTTTACACTTTATATGCACTTGTACCTGTCCCTCTCCTCCCCAGTTTCATCCAGAACCCAGGCGTAGGCGAAGGAGGCTTTTCCCGCCTTTTTTGACTCCTGCTCATATTTGTGCATGGTGCGCTTGTTGACGTTACCCAGCAGATAAAGCAAGTGGCCCATCAGCGTACTCTTACCTGCGTCCACATGACCTACAGAGACAAAGAGAAGGAGTCAAGGAGTTGTGAAAGTTGAGGAAAGAGTGGATGGGTTGGTGGTGGAAGAGATAAAAGGTGTGAATAGATAGCAAAACAAAAAGAGGAAGAATGTCCTAATAATGAGAGCAGGTGCAAGAGGAGGGAAGATAAAACACAATGAAGGGGAAACAGACAGGGACAAGAAAACAACAAGAATTGCACAAGAGAAGTTAGGCAGACAGACAGAAATGGGAACAAGGATTGAGGGTAGCGAGGGGAGGGGGGAACCGTGGTAACACATCAAGGTTTCATACTCTATGGGAAACTAGAATCATCTGCACTTCTGAAACTACCAAGTCACATTTTCTGGTCTAACTGCGAATGAGAAAATATGATTGAGCGACTGTGCCAGTGTGATGCACACCAAACATGGACATAAAAGGTCTACGAGTGTGAGGAAGAAGCTAACAATCCATTAACAGTAACAAAACAAGAGCTGCAAACCTTCCCTTTTAGCATCTATTGTCTTTTGCAGTTTTACAGATTGTACATGTGACAATAATCAGGTGTTTTCAAAAACCCGACTGTTCAAAATGCAGCCACCTGGTTTGTTGGTCACATGGGCGCAAACGCAGAATTCATGAGTCTGCCATAGAAAAGCCGGACATTTTTACACACTTTTTCTGCAGTTTGGAGTCTCAGCTTAGTGAAATACCACCATACAGGTTGGTGAGGCCAAATCCCATTTCAACCTGTCCCCATAACTTAGCTCAACATACCGGTACACAATTTGTCAGGGAGAAGGGTGTGTCCATCTTTTTTGTGTGTCCATCTTTTTTGTGATATAAAACAATGGCAAAGGGAAATACATGCAAATCAACATTACGTCTGTTTATCCAAAAAGGTTTAGCAACAAGTTTACAAGATGACACTCTAAAGGGGTTTGCCATGTTGTAATTGAATATTTTACCTATTTCTGACTACAAATTGAAACTTGGGGCTTGGTGTATGGGTATGGGATAAAGCATGAAAATGAGATTCAACCTAAATTTCTGTGTGACAGTTTTATTTTGTAACTGCCTTTAGATGTGCTGATCCTTAACTAAGCTTTGGGCTACCATTAAGTTTTAGTTCATCAGATGATTTTTCTATTACTGTACAGTATTTGCATCCTACCTATAACTACCAAGTTTAACAGAGGTTTTCCTCCTTGTCTCTTCTCCAGTTCTGTCTTGATGTTGATCGCCTGCCGGGTTTTCCCAGAAGAGCGCCCCGGTGTGGCACCAGCAGAGGACTCATCCCCATTTGATCCCTTAGACGGGGTCTCAGGACGTCTTGAGGTGGGCTCGGGGACAGCTGTGTTTTCAGGGCTGCCGCCTCGTCGAACAGAAGTGGCGATGAGCCCGTTCTCCCCCGTTCTGCAGAGCGAATTTCAGGTTTTATTGCAACAAAAAGGCAAAGTGGTGGTATTTAAAAATTTTCCCACCCCACCACAATGTTGCTTAAGAGCATAAGATTTCCATTACTTTTTTTTTTCTTAGTGTGCTCTGGGTTTTGAATACATAATAATAATATACAGTGGACTGAGTTACCTGGGAACGTCAAACCCCATCGTCTGCTTCTTTCCAGAAACAGTCATACGGGCCACTTTGGGTACCACTTCAGAATCCAGTTTATTGTGGGACACGTCTCTGCTTTTAGCTAAGAAAGTACAGTAATGGACACAAAAAAGCATCAGTGACTCACCATCATTTTCAGCAAACCGCTTTCAGAATTACCTTCAATGCATGATTTAAAAAAATAATAATAATTTAAAGGCTGCAATTAGTGTGTTGAGACTGCCTTGATACCAATCTTTATTTTCATTTGTTCATTTTCATTTGTCACAGTAAGTGGAGCAACCTAAGAGTAACCACTTGTCAAAGTGTATTCAGGACCACCATTTATTTTTTTTTACTTTGTAGAAAAAAAAAATAGACAACTTTTTATACGTTATAAACTAGATCAATTAGTCAGAAATGTGCTTTGAGGTGCTGAAACAAATACAGCTGATAAAAAAGTTACCAGTCACAGTTGCACACTGGTGTGGAAGGTACAAAAGCTGAGAGTGAGAGCACACATCGCTCTGAACCTCCCATCTATCTGATTGGAAGTCCATATTCTGCAGCAGTGAGACTTCTTGAGGTAAGTGCTTTGTCATCTCGCACCCGCATGGCCACCAGTTCCAGTCATAATCAACCTGTTTCTGATTCATTCAGACTGGGCTGCACAGTCAAGCCTACTGCACACCGTGTGCATGGGTCTGTTTGCATCTGTCATCCTGGCGCACAAAGGGTTAATTTCAGAAGTGGCCGTTGCCTCCCGGCTCCACGTAAATAGACCGATGTGACGCAGCATTTCACAGAATGAATCTTGTGAAAAGGTGTCAACTCAGTGAGCTCAGGGGTCAGGTGTGAATGCGTGCTTTGCTCAACTGATGGAAAGAATTAAGATTAATGGGGAATGGTTGACTGGCTTCATCTTCCAAAACTGGTCTTTAGATGCAGTTACTGTTGGGTTGGCACTGATATCCTAACTGATTTTATGCAACGTTTCAGTCATGGGACAATCATGTTTTGTTAGTGACTTTTTATATTTTCAAAATGCATTTTCATCAAGCTTACGCTTTGATTAGGCACATAAGACTACAAAAAAAAAAAAATACCCTGAAGGGAAAATGAGAGATGTGTGATTCAACAGCATATTAATGGACTTTCTCTAACCAAGCACTCTCTGAATGACTTGTCCTGCACAAGAGAAAAAGTCCCTTTCGTTCTGAAACACTGATATGCTGCTGCTCTCTGCACTCTTATGAGGCTTTCCCCCATTTAAAATACAGGCACTGCAGATAACATTTCCAAAAACTGATCCACAGCAGTACATGGGAATAAAAGGAGGGCATGTTCATTTATTTAGTGCCATCATTGCTCAATTAAAACCAATAACAAAGCAAAGGTTTATCAATGTTTCTTTCACTCTTTCTACCCAAAACAAAAAGTGATCCTTGCATCTAAAAACTACTAGCTGGCTGCATTAAAAAAAAAAAAAAAAGACAGCTAAATCTATGGTCCACAAGTTTCATAAATGAGCTGCACATGTAGACTAATTAAAAAAGCTTTAAACTTACAGATGTATAATCTCACCTCTGCCATCTGTCCTCCAGTAAATCGAAACACGAGAAAAGGAAAACTACTCTGTGGGGAATTTTAGTTCTTCCTGCAGCTGGGGGCTTTTCGTTTTGTTCCTGATTCAGAGGTTTCCACAACCTCTGTCCAAAACGACACCATTCTGTTTGGTTACTTCACCAATATGAAGCATCAACTAAAAAAAGGCCAAAAATATTAGAAGAACATTTAAATTTAAGCTAAATAATCACCGGTCACACATTTCACAAACCTCAGATGAACCTGTCATCTGAGCTGTAGATATCAGACAGCGCCACCCAATGATCCTTAAACAATGAATGTATTGCTCTGTCTAAGCACAGTAATGCTTGTGTAAATAATGAAACAGCAAACTACATTTTTTTTTGTGGCTGGCCTCGGGGCAGCCTTAACGGCAGTGTGGCATGAAAACAACCCTTTGGGCCGTTCATGCTTTCAGGCTCAGACCAGGATATCTTTACACTGTTTAGTCTATGAGGTAGATATTTGGCATGCTCCTACACAGGATTTCATTTGAATAAGAGGACCCTTGCATTGAGTCATTCGTACACTTTGGCCCGAGGGCCCAACTTAAGGCACGAAAACGAGGAGTCCGCCCAGGATATGCAAACATGAAGCATCCCTTCCCCCACTTCCAATATACTCACACACACACATACACACACACACACTGTGTGCTGACAGAAGAAAAATGAAATTAATACCAAGACTAACAGGTGTGTGGGATGAAGTCAGTGTTACAGATCCTAAAGATGACAAGTTCTGCTCATATAATATGAAGAAGAAATGTAAGTATTTTGCATAAGCTTTATGGCTGTTCCCTTTTTAGGGGTCGCCAAAGTGAGTCATTCCTCCATCTCACACTGTCCTCACTCCAACTACAGTATCTCCATGTCCTCTCTAATTGCATCCATATATCTTCTCTTTGGCCTTCCTCTTAGTCTTTTTCCTGGCAGCTGCATTTCTAACATCCTTCTACCAATATACCCACTGTCCCTCCTCTGGACATGTCCAAAC
>JARVGV010000192.1:16352337-16366517 GCA_031762435.1 Hypsolebias longignatus | reverse complement strand
TTGGTCACCTGAAAGTCCACATTATTTGCAATTAATATAGCCACACCCCTAGTGTGTACCTTTGGATGGGAGGAATACAATGTCATTTTAAAACCCCTTTTTTTTTCATGGTTCTTTTTTGTTAAATGGGTTTCTTGCCAGAAGATTATTTGTTGCTGTTCTCTCTTCGTTTTAGCTATAAGCTTTCCTCTTTTAATTGGATTCTGTAACCCATGAACGTTAATAGTAGATATACATTTATATTGCTGTTGGGACATAACTCCTTAAATGAATAAATCCCTCTAACTTACACATCCAAGGTGACCAAAACAACAAATCTTTTAACAAAAACAAAAAACCTGAAACTACAAAACAGAAGAAAGGAAGAACTTCCAAAACAAAATGACTCAATAAGGAGTCCTGGGTGAAGAGAAAAGTCCCCATGAGACTGTTCGCATGAGGGGGTCTCTCCAGTGCAAACTGGCATAGCTCAATGTGAGTACAGGTGGTCACCGACTTACGGCGCCATCGACTTACGGCATTTCGGACTTACGGCGCCGCCCCCGGTGACGTCTTCACACCTTACGTTGTCTTTTTTATGCAGCATTTTATGTTTTTTGTTTTTTTTTTACCAATTTTTTTTTAGGGTATTTTGTTAGCTAACTGCTTGGAAACACATTAAAACGGTGTTCTAAGTATGCTGTTGTTGCTTTACATTGAAAAAAACGTGTTTAAAAGACGTTACGGCCGCCATGTGGTTTCAGTTTCGAGTTACAGCCGAAAATCCGGAGTTAAGGCAGCCATGTAGCCGGCGCTCCGACTTACGGCAAATCGAGTTACGAACGGGCCGTAGGAACGGATCTCGTTCGTAACTTGGGGACTGCCTGTATACTTAAAGTAACAAAAGAAAACGAACACCAGTATGCAATGTTTGTTACAGCAAAAGTGTCATCTAGCTTATTATCTTTGGTTCCAAAGAATTGCAGCAGTAATGATCAAAATATTTTGCAGTGCAAGAACAACAACAAAGAGATGAAACAAGTTAGATGCATAAAAATAAATTTAACTGTGCAAAAAACAGACAAAATGAAATAAAAATATAACATCAAGGAAATCCTTAAATAATGTAAATTAACAATTACTTGACACCACATAAAATGGTTTTAAAGACATGTAAAGTTGAATAATTAATTATTAAATCTATGTAAATTTATGCAATAATTTGCAAAAGCTGAACATAAAATATTAAATAGAATCATATAGAAATCATTACTTAAAAAATTCAACTCCACTTAGGGGGGCCCCTAGTGGCCCCGGGGCCCTAAGCAGCCGCTTAGTTTGCTTATGCCTTGGGCCAGCCCTGCATGAGATATTTTACTAACAGACAGACACCAATCATCTATAGACATTTTTTGCTCTTGGTCACTTTATTTAACCTTTTTTTTTAATGTGGGGCATTTAGGACTTGCACAGCTACTATATAATTGGACATTTGACTAGATTAGAAACACCCCTCCTCGAGGCAATGACAAATAAAAACGCACATGTGCGTGGAGGAACTGCAGACTGGATCCAAGAAACCACCTGACCCATTAAATCATGGACCTCTGATTACATTTATTGGCAACTAAATTGACATTTTGAGGCTTTATAACTAATATCAAGTTTTACAGTTGTACTATTGGAGTAATATTTATATTATTCTGTCTACATTGTTTTCATCAAATGGTGAAATTTTGTCCATGGCAGCATGTGCATGGGTCTTTTGTCGGCCAGCTATTATGAAAAGTTTCCTGGGACAATAGGCTGTTCCAGGGTGATGGTAATTACAAGTGACCAGGACAATAAGGTCTAGAATGGAGGAACTAATTCAATGAGAAGACACATTTATGCAAATAAAGAATGAACCACCCCACCCCGCCCCCCCTCAATGCTTGAGCAAGAGGGAAATGAGAATGACCAAAACAAAACAACCATAACACTCAATGTTACTCCTGAGGGGGAAAAAAAAAAAAAATACACCAGAGAATAAAACTCAAGTTATGAAAAAGTGTTATTTTATCCCTCATCGCTCAAAGCTGAAAAACAGGCTCAACTTGCTCCAGGTTGGGATGTGGATTATTTGCATTAATGAACTTAAAAATAAACTTTAGGGGGACGGACGATAAATGCAGTAAAGTCAGTTAACCTATGAGTTACACGCGCAATAAATTCCCACAAATGGTTTTATTGCTACTGTTTTTCTTTAACTTTGTTTATGTAGGCCAGAACAGAGCGCGTTTCGTCGCGGGATGATAAGACGAGGTTTTGTTGCGAGTTTTTATCACAAGGAAACATCTGCAACACCAGTGGGCACTCCGAGAACAGGTGGCCCGACGCTCGTGTAACTTCGCCTTTCTTTGCATGCAAACCTATTCTTTTTGTCCACTCCGTCTAAATACAATATTTTCCTTCTTCTTTTCATAGGGGGAAAAAAAGAAGAAGAAGAAGAAGCAACATTGCTCAATGAGTAATGTGTCTTGGATACTTCAATGACACTTTGTAAATATTAGATACCACCCATTGGCACCCTTGTTTTTAAAGGTAAGGCTTACAAAATAAAAAAAATAGAAGCAGTACCTAAATATGAACTAATAACATTTCAATATACTGTACAGTATTCCTTTTCCAACTAACTTATAAGTCGTTTATTGTTTTAGATATGTCTTCTTCACTAGTGTGAAACCGAATTGTTAATAAGTCATTAACTAAATTTTAATGAAACGTATCAAAGAATATAATAATTTTCTTCGCAGTTATATATTTTAATCATTTTATTCGTTTGTTAATTTTTCACCAAAACGTTGTCCGTCGCATGGTTCCAAACAGTAACTTGAAAAAATTCGGACTGCACGTGAAGTGCTCACGTTTTGGAGCATGCGCAGTACAGCGACAACTTAGAGGAGCGCCAAATTGACCGGGATGCGAAGGGACGCGAGGGAGGGAGGAGCGCCCCCACGGAGTCTGCCGCAGTTTAAATTAATGTCAGCCTGCCTGCTCGCAGGGAGAACAAACTCAGCGCAGACAGCGAAAGTACTCGCTCGGCTCAACCTGCTGCCTGTCCGGACTCTAGCATGACTCGGCGGCCGAGAAACAGGTACGCTCAAACTGCGGAAAAACCACGCTAAACTTAGCTAGTTTACTACACAACTACGCAGTTTTTTGTAGTTCCTTTCTTATTTCTGCAGGATAAACTGCACGAGGTTGACGGATTAAAAGGCGCATCTTAACAGAGCGCATGACTTTTATAAAAAAAAATTATTTCCATATTTCTAATTTCTTTGCATGCTTTGTTTCTAACTTGTGCACTTGACTCCGTTATGTGTGGCCAGCGATGGGGCTGTGTCGCTCGCGCCAATGACAGGTGGTGGTCATCTGGCATGTGCGGTCCTCGCGCTGCTGTCATTGAGACACGCGCGCGTTAATGCCACGCGCTAGCAGGACACCGGCGTTAAATAGGAGCTAAACTGAACAGAAAAGAACATTAATATATACATATTATGTTGTTGTTGTTTTTTTTTTTTTACTTCAAATAAAACTTCAGTTTATATAGTTCACATTTTATTGCTCCATGCTCTGGTGACCATTTCATCCACAGTCTGTTACTTTCGTTTTTATCACATAACACGTAAAATAATCAATTGTGTCGGCTTAAAGGTCATTTTCCGCCCGCTAAAGATGAATGCTTGTTTCACAGCATCTCTAAAAACGAGAGGAGCACACAGTCATTTTGGAAAGAGCGCTCGTCCTCTGCAGCGTGTGCGCTTAAAACAACTACTGTAGTTTTGTTTGTTTATAACCACCTGTTTGTGTGGCTTCTTAAAAAAAAAAAAAAAAAAAAAAGGAAATAACTTTATTTTTCTATGGTCACCAGTTTTGTCTGGTAAACATTATTCCCCTTTAGATTCTGCTGGTGTGGAAGTTCAACTTTTTTAAGGTTATTAATAATAATAATAAAACATTTTAGGATTGAAATAAGTGCACAGAGTTTCACCAACTTTTTGCTGAAGTAGTTTTTAGTAGACTGTTTTGAGAAACAAAATGTTTGATTTCCTTTAAAATTTTTGCATATTGTTATAGTGATATGTCTTGTTTTACGGTTGAAGTTAAACAATTAGAGCAAATGTGTGGGATGTGCATCAGTATAGTTTTCACTGTTCAACAAGTGACACTAGTTAATGGATAATTTAAAAAAGGAAGATAATGCACAATAAATACCCCCCTTACACGCATTGGGGGTTTTGTACACCTGTTCTCTCTGAGGCAAGCTACCTGCTTCCACATTCTTCAGGCTCGACAACCTGACTGGTTAACCAGCTATGAGTTTGCGTGTGTGTGTGTGTGTGTGTGCATGCGTGCGTGCGTACTTGCAGGCTGTACAATACCACTGCAGGTCTGAACACGCTAGGGTCACAAAATTACGATCACATGTGCCAATCCCAGTATCTGTGGAAACCAAAAACACTAGAACCTGTTCATCCTTCTCCCTCCCTGCCTCCCCCTTCCCTCCCTCCCTCCCTTCAGGTTGCTGTTCTTCCCTTTCTCTGCATGGCTTTCTTTCGTTCTTTTTTTTTTTTTCTGCTTGTGGGTGTCTTGGCTCGGAGCCTGCACCCAAACCTTCAAGAATGACTGGTTCTCTGTCTGTCTTCAACACCTGATGAGTTTAAGAGTGGGCCGATTTTTTTAATGCACTCCTTTAAGAGATGTTTGAACAGTGATGTAGAAATTGGCAGGTGTTTATTATCTTGTTATTTGCCTTATCTTTTTTCTTGCAACATTATCGTCCCATGTAAACTCCACACTTTACTTTTTGTTGTTGTTTTTAGATTGTCATGCGCGCTCTCTGTGCTTGCAGTGTTTACAGCAGCGAGGAAGATGAGGAGGAGACGGATATGTACGAACATGACTATGATGGGTCGGTGGCCAAGACGGGGAAACGCCACCTTGGCAAAACCCGCTGGACACGAGAAGAGGTACACAACTATAAATGAACTCACCTGAACTCTCTTCTAGTTGGTGTGAATCAACTTTTATTTGCTGGTCGCCGCAGTCTAACTGCCAGGGGGGGCTGTTTATAACACTTTAACAAACACAGTTTCTCTTTTATTCAGGACGAGAAGCTGAAGAAACTTGTTGAGCTTCATGGCTCGGAAGATTGGAAACTCATTGCAAGCCTGTTAAGTGTAAGTACTGCCTGGAGGACAGACATGCGCTGTTTTTTTTTTTTGTTGTTGTTTTTCTGCTGCTTCTTTGCAAGTGCCAAAGTGCTTATTATTCTGAACTGGTCATTTCCATAAAAATTAGATAACAAAAGGTGTTTCTGTTCTGAACCAATCAGAACCGTACAGATGTGCAGTGTCAACACAGGTGGCAGAAGGTTCTCAACCCAGAACTTATTAAAGGGCCCTGGACCAAAGAGGAGGACCAGCGGGTAGGAAAACAAAACACCTCAAGTCACATAAGGACACTGAAAACACAGCAGGAATTTAAAAACACTAATACAGTAAAGACACTAATTTCCAAGAGGCACACTGATGGCTTAGTTACATTAGGAATGTATTTGAAGGACTTCTTGTGTTTAATTCACAGATAGAAGGTCTGCAATGTTCAAAAACAATTACTGTACTTTATGTTCTTGAGCGATTAAAGCAACCCCTCTGTGGCAATTCTTTGTCTGCTCTTGCACACTTTTAGTTGCTCTTACACAACATATAGCTTGTTTACTCACACACATCCAGCAAAGCATTTGTTGCGCTGAATCAAAGGAGTTATATTTCCAACCAGATGCCGCTGTAATGATTAGCAGACTGGCTACCGTTCCGCTGGAAACTCCCTCACTGCTTACCAGCAGGTGTTCTCAGTCACCTCCATTAGTTGAGAAATAAAGACAAGATAGAGGCAAATTCTTTGGGAAGGGGTGAAGCGTTTAATAACACAAGAATCATTTCTAAAGTGTTTCGTTTTTGTCTTTCTGTTGTATACCTTCCCTTTGCATGGCCTATCTTTACACACCTTTACTTCTCCCTCTCCTCCCTGATATTACTCCTTCCTTCCCCTTTCCCAATGCCCCTCTTCTCCCATTCACTTCCTTTTCAACACTCTCCTTCCTCCTCTTCCTCTTTTGCCTTTCCTCTTTTTTTTTAATTCTTCTTTTTTCACCCTCGTACTCGAACACCACAGGTGATCGAGCTTGTCCAGAAGTACGGAGCCAAGCGCTGGTCCGTCATCGCCAAACACCTGAAGGGACGAATAGGCAAGCAGTGCCGCGAGCGCTGGCACAACCACCTGAACCCAGAGGTTAAGAAGACTTCGTGGACCGAAGAGGAGGACAGGATCATCTACCAGGCGCACGAGAAGCTTGGGAACCGTTGGGCCGAGATCGCCAAGCTCCTTCCCGGCAGGTGAGGCAGAGAATGAAGAAGGGTGAGAAAAAGAGAAGCTGGGTGAATCACTGAACTCTATCTGGTTAGCTGCGCAACGCTGTGGTTACGAGGCCGAAATAGAAGAGAAGTCACTTGAGCATTAATGCAAGAGAAAATGGAAATGAGGACAGGATGGTCTTTATCAAATAAAAAAGGTTTGGAATAGGATGATAAGAAATAAAGAGATAATTTTAAGATTATTGTAATTGCTTTATTCTGATAGCCTTATCAATCGCCTGCATGTGTTTGTGTGTTCGACTGAGACTTTCTCTATCTGTGTCAGCTCATGTGCGCCTGTGCTGATAATCATTACTAACACCTACTCTTGGACCGCGCTGTGAGGATGTCATGGGCGTGTTTTTTTTTTTTTGGCAAATACCCTCTCAAGTTGTGTTGTTGTTGTTGTTTGTGACCCGCAGGACTGACAACGCCATAAAGAACCACTGGAATTCCACCATGAGGCGGAAGGTGGAGCAGGAGGGCTACCTGCAGAGCGCACTGAAGACCGGCAGCTCCTCGCTGTCCGTCAGCCACGGCTACGTCAAGTCCACCAACCACATCATGAGTTTCCCCCACCACTCACCCAATCACGCACAGCTGTCTCCCGTGTCGCCACTAAACTACACCTACATGTCTGACACACACAGAGTAAGTGCGGTAGTTGGTGGGGAACCTAAAGCAGTGCTGTTTACAGTAATTAATAAGGATGTGTTTCTGATTGGCCCATCAGGTGCCCTTCCCAATGGCATTACACCTAAACATCCTGAACATCTCCCAGCATGGAACCGCTGCCATACAAGTAAGTTGAACAGTCATTACGAACAGATAATAATGCTTTTCACACATGAGGTATTCATTTATTCACCCACTAGTCCCTTTTCTTTCCACATATCTTTGTTTGTTTTCAAACATGCATGTAAAAAATGGCAGAAAGATCCATAGTGCACATGCAATACATATTATTAGCAAAGGATTAGAGTCCTGGGGTGCCCAATCCTGGTTTTTGAAGGCCACAGTCTTGCATGTTTTACAGGTTTCTCTGCTCCCACACACCTGATTTGAATCACAGGATGACTAACAGGCTTCCATAGAACATAAAGAGGTCATTCAACCATTGAATCAGGGGTGTTGGAGCAGTGAAGCAAGTAAAACATGCATCATAGTGGTCCTACAGGGGTGTCGAACCTGCTTACAGAAGGGGGTCAAAATTAAAACCTTTTTCAAACTAAGGGCCAGTTTCACAATTTACATTAACTCAAGTTGGATACTCAATGTGTTTTCTTGGTTGCAGGTTCCTCAACAAGAGTTTGATTGGTCTCATTTGACATTCTCTGTTGCACTTTTGATATCATAATCAAAGATTACTGAAAAGAATTAAAGTGATTAAAGTATCTTACATTTAAAATAACATCTTGGGGGCTAGACAAGATGTCAACTAGGGCCACATTTAGCCTCCAGGCCTTGAGCTTGACACAAGTGCTCTAGAGGACCAGGATTAGACACCACTTAAGACAGTAGATAAAGTGTTGAGTTGTCAAAATAAATCATATTTTTTGTACCATGTTATATAATACTGTATTGCCTAAACAGTTTATAATGCACACATGCAATGGTTATGTAAAACTGAAAATGCTACTTTTGAACATAATTAAACTTATTGAACAATTAGTGTTAACACTGAAATTTCAGCAGCAGCAACACTATTTTGTTTTGCAGTAAAATAAAATCCCGAGCTGAGCATTGTGTTGAAACAGCCGTTATAATTTTTGTTAAATGATCAGACCTGAAGCAGATCAAACACTTTCAATACCCGTTTGACATCATTCTTTATGATTTAAATGAGGACAGGGCCGCTCTGTGAAACTTACTCACTGCTGCTGCCTGCTTGTTAAGGTGGGTGCATAGGTTCATCGCTTGTGTCGTGTCGATACAGGTCCAACCTTGCCTAAAATGTGTCAAATAATTTTGCACAAAAGCATCAAGGGGTAATTAAGTCATGACACTGGCATGTTATAATGCCACCATAGTGATGGAAAACAGTGCATGTGTGTGAAAGAGTCCAAGAAAAGCTTATTGCAAGACAGGAAATCACTCATCTATTCCTCCTACGCTCTCCTCCTTTTAGAGACACTATAGTGAGGAGGACCCTGAGAAGGAGCAGAGAGTGAAAGAGATCGAACTGCTGCTCATGTCGACAGAAAACGAGCTGAAAGGCCAACCAGCACTACCAGTAAGTAAAACCTATGTCTGGGCTCCAGTCAAATAATAATAATAATTTTTAAAAAAGCATGACAGCACAATTTATGTTCTGGTGTTCTCGACCCGGCCTTTAAGGACAGTTGTGTGAATAAGGAGGAGGAAACATCTGGGGGGTCTGTTTCTGCAAAAGTGATGAAACAGGACCTTATCACTATTTCGCTGTGTGTGTGTGACCCCTTGTGCAACCCTCTCCTACTCAACACTTGTGTTGCTCTTTAATAATATAAAGTTCCCTTTCTTCTTTTCTTTTCCTCTTTTCTTAAATGCCTTTCACTTTTCTCTTGTTTACATCTGTTTACTTTACATCACCCTCTATCATGCATATCTGACCTCTTTTTTTTTCGCTCCCTACTCTCTAGATGAATTTGAATTTTTCAAGCTGGACCAGTCAGAGCGCTGTGGTCAACAGCTCGGATGGTGCGGCGATGTCTTTACCTCATCATCAGGCAGCCGCCCCGGCCCCGCCTCTCGACCAGAGCTGCCTGCCGGAGGAGAGCGCCTCAGCAACACGTGCCCACAGCAGCAACACAAGCAGCAGCAGCAGCCATCACAGCAGTCCAACATTCTCAAATACGTCTCCAGACTTCATGGAATCCGTCATTGATTTAGTAAGTTTCTGCACTATATGATACATTATGACAAACTGAAAAAGTAGCAAAAATTATGTTTTTTTATCTCTAGTTTTGGGCCTTGACCCATATTTTACCGCCCTCTTCCCAGAGCCTGTCCTTAGCGGGTGAGGCCTTTAGCAGTCACTCCTTGGATAGGAGTGTTCAGAACACAGGCAAGGTCTCGCCCAATCAGAGTTCGAAAGCTGCTCGTAAACTATTTGCTGCTTTCACCTGCTCAACCCCCAAGTCTTCAGCAGTCAGAGCACTACCCTTTTCACCCTCGCAGGTAGTTAAAGTACCTGAGCATGATCAGAACCCGTCCCATCCCCAGCCTGTCCTCTGACAACACCAACAACCAATCACGTAGTGGTTCTTTAGCCGTTCACCTCCAACTCAGTTTTTGTCTTTCCTCACCTCTGTTTTTTATTTATTTTTTATTTTTTTATTTTAATCTTCCAGATTATTACAAGCAAAAACAAAAAGTGATTGCTTCGCCTTCTGTTTGTTTCAGTTTCTCAACCAGTCGATGAGCTCAGAACACTCTGACGACAGTTTACGAATGAGCATGCCGGTGGACTCCAAGCCTCTCATCGACCACTCTGTCAGGCCTCAGAAGGAGAACGAAATGTAAGACCCCTTATCTCCTGTTATTTCATGATGCAGCTTTGTTTGACGCAGCGGTTCCCAAACACCAATCACATTTCTTCCCCCAGATTCCAAACTCCGAACATCCGTCGATCGATCCTTGAGTCGAGTCCATGCACACCCACGCCATTCAGATCCAGTCTGGCTTTTCAGGAGGCCAAATACGGACCCCTCAAACTAATGGTATGAGCCCCTAAAATAAAAATTCTTAAATATGTTCCAATAACTACTTCGGTGCCCTTTGAGTTCATTAGGGTTGTTGTGATTTTCTCCAGGGTACAGCTTTGGAGCAGCAGATGGCTGTGTCTATCAAGCAGGAGCCAATGGAGTGTGCCATTGACCAGCCTCCTCTGAAGAAGATCAAACAAGAGGTACTTTCCTCACAGCAGAAGCACATACACAGATGTGACCAAGCTACAGACTAATGTGAGACTTTAGAAGTTTAAGTATGGAGTTTGTGAAAGCAAAGGCCGGACAGAATTATTATTTTTTTTTCTCCTTTGCAACCGTGAAAGCAAACGTGTAAAAACAATTTGAGCTTATTTAGTTTGGCAAAGCGTTTATGATTAATATATAGATTTCAGTTGCACAGTTTGCTGTACTGTAGCTAAGTACAAATATGACCATCAAGAGCCATGTGTGACCTTGATGTGTTTTGTGTCTAAGGTGGAGTCCCCATGTGAGAGGAGCCCCTGCATGCAGTGGGAAGGACAGGAACTCAACACACAACTCTTCTCCCCCAACTCCTCTGCACAGGAAGTACCTGTAAGTCCATCTTTGAGCTTCTGGCGATGTAACGCCAGCCCAGTCTTTTGTAATTCACATTTTAATCTTAAACGAAAAGTTTGAAGCTTTCAAAATTAGATTCTATGCACAGGCTAGGAACAATTAATATCTCACCTGTTAAAGATAATTGTTTGAACAGCCTCATTTTGGAGAAATAAAGTTGAATTCTGAACAAACCAATTGGATAACAACTAGTTTGAGTAAGACCAAAGCAGAAATCTGCCATCTTTAAACAACTTTAATCTATAAAATTGCATAGAGGTCCATGTAAACACTATTTATAAACTTTTATAACACCATCAGTTTTGCATTTCATGGATTTCTGTGGGTAACTAAAGTGAAAATAATGGCTGTGGCAGCTAGTTGTAGCAGTTCTTGTGGCACTTCATGCAGGAATATTATACATTTAACATAAAATTAAAGCATTGTAAAGGTTTAAAAAATAGTGTTTCCATGAAACCTTTGGATATTTTTTATGATGGAAGAAATCCATTTTGGTTTTGACTAGCTGTTAGCTCATTGATCTGTTCAGATTTAAACTATTTCTCCAAATTAAGCTCAAATAACTATCCACATAACATAAGCTATTATTTGTTCATAACCTTTCCACAGAATTGCACTTGAATGAATCTAAACTACCCATTTAACTTTAAATTAATTGTTTTACACCTAATATTTATGGAACATGTATCTGATTTGTGTAAAAATAAATGTTTTATTATTTCACTTCACAGGATATGCTCACAAGCTCATTGCTGAATGATGAGGGCCACAAAACCTTCCACGTTCCTCACAGAGTCATGCACAGCCCACTACAGGTAGGCAAGATGATGTTTGTGTTTATACAAGTTCCCAATACTGTTTCGTGTTGACCATTAAAAACTCACCAGATTCCGTGTCCTTTCAGCAGCAGCTACAGCTCAGTTCTTGGGAGCAGGCGACCTGTGGGAAAACAGAGGAGCACGCCTCAGAGCAGAGCAACAAGTACATTAACACTTACCCTACGAGGACATTGGTGATGTAGACAGAGATCGATCTGGAAACATCAACGCTCGCTGCGCTGGACACGGCGTCGCAGGTTTCATTTTTGTTGTGGTACAACAGTTGGGAGAGGCTTCACGCCACCAGTGTTTTTACACTTAAACTTGTTGGATTTCGACCAGCAAAAACTACATCTTCAAAAAAAAAAAATCTGATTCGGGTTTTTCTTTCTCTTTTGGTCCAAACAGTTTATTAACGTAATTGTTGTATTATATAAATGGGGGAAGGGTGACTATGTTTGCATTGGGGCTGTATTATGACTTACAAATTTTGATATTAATATAAAGAACAGGTTAATTTATTGGTTTGAATTTTTCGTTTGTTTGTTTCTTTTTTGATCATGACTCTTGTTGTTTTACAATTGACCAGCTGATCAGTGTTGTCATTTTTAAGTATTTAAGCCCTGTTAGCATTATCGTGTACCCAAAAGCATAGTGATGATTTCAAAACTGACCTCTGAATTTTACTCCTGAACTGTTTCACTTTTCTTTTTCTTTTTTTTTTTTTTTTCCTTGGTTTTCAAAACCTGTTTGGGACTACTGGAAATTCCAACACATTGAAACACTCAATATGGACCAAGATGTCTGTTCTTACGTCATTCAATACTAAAATCAGATCAGCCGTACTAGTATTACCTTTATTTAATTAAAATTGAGTTTTCATTTCAAATTGCAAGTTATTCATGGCCTTTACATTATCCTGTACTGGGAGACATTGATGAACAAATGGTTATATATATATATAAATATATATACTATATAAGGGAGACAGTAGAGAAAAGACAAAAGATTACACTATATACATTTCAAAATCTGAAATGAGCTTCATTATTTGAAACCAAGAGCTTCACCCTGTAAGAGTAAAACCAAGCTGCACTTGAATTTTATATTTTTAAAAAGTAAAGAGTAAACACTGATGTATTTTATATCATACTACAGACAAAATCCCAGTATAAACTTTTGTATCATTTTTAAAATATGTTCTTAAGATAATTTTGTACTGTTTTGTACTTTGTCGGCATTTTGTTTTACATACTTCAGTAACCCATATCAAACACAGCAGACAATCATTTTATACTTGTTTTAATACAAGCTTTTTTTTTTTTTTTTTTCAAATACAAGCATTTATAGATGACACGTTTTCATGTTTTTATACTTTTCTATACTGCCGAGCAAATAAAGTGTGCTGTTTTTACTACAACCTTGTGTTCTGTGATGTTTTGGTGTAAAATAAAACGACAGCATGTTAAGGCTTATGTGGTGTGATAAGGGATTCAAAAGCTGCCATAAAAATATTTTCATGTGTTTAAGTTGTAAGATACTGTTAAGTTTATAATTGGCACGATGGAGCCATAAAGTTGTCTGTAGTGAATGCCATATCTCCTCCCCGGTGGAGGAACCTATCAGTAGTATTCAAATACTGTACTTTTATCACTCCCCGGCCGACACAAAGGTTTGCTGTCATAAAATCCTGCAGTTCACGTTATAAAACTTTCTCTTCATCAATCTTTCTCTAAAAGGTTGGATAGTTTGTTATCCAGTGAAGGAAATGGGCAAATGTTCCCAACTGTTGCACCTGTTTTTTTTAGGACAAGGGGGGCACCACCGCTTGTACACATGCCAGAAGCAAAACATTATTTTTACTATGCTAAGTTTCTTCACATACTAGTCGCGTGTGTTTATGACCGCAAGGAATGTGAAAACGTTCTGTGTACAGCTACCATTTAAAAACATGTTCTCAAACCTATGAACGCCACGTTCAATCTCTTGAGGGGACTGTTTCCTGTGAGGGCAGCAAACCAGAGGGGGCCCTGACTCAGACCAGGAGCTATATTTACAGCCCCTCCCCTCCAGGTTCCTACATCCTCCCCATCCCCCTGACTCCCTGCTACAACCACCTGCACACTCCCCCATGATTTGCCACGTTGCCCTCGAATATAGATTCCTGTCTTAAGTTGTATAGTCTCAGAGGAACATGACAGGCAACGAGATGGACGCGTCTCGAAGGAATATTTAAAGAGGTAGTTCAGATTATTTGAACTTGGGTTCTGTTGGAAGATTATGAACTAACGTCGTATCTGTTGTAGATATATATTTTTAAATAATCTCAATTTGCAGAAATAGACTTAATACCGACCAGAATAACAAGCTAAAAGCTAGTCCGAGACCATGACCAGCTGCATAAAGAAACTACAGGTAGTCCTCGACTTACGACGTAGATCCGTTCTCACGCGGCGTCGTAAACCGAATTTGATGTGTCGGAACGTACGTAAATACATGTGACGTACCTGTTCTACCAAGCGCGTAAACCGATTTTTGACGTAAGTCCATGGTGATGACCTTCCTTTTCCTCGATGCACTGCCATCAGAAGAGTCCTCCTTGCGTTTTGGGAGCCATA
>JARVGV010000192.1:16236245-16247176 GCA_031762435.1 Hypsolebias longignatus | reverse complement strand
TGGGGCAGATGAGGGTGGAGACAGGTGTGACTGCTTCACTTATCCCACCCACATTCTTGATGTTGTCGGTACCGGGGTTTGAACCGGCGATCTTCCGATCACAAGGTCACCTTCTTAACCTCTGCGCCACCACTCCCACACGTTGCGCCTTAATATTGTACAATAAATTGATCATTTAATTTCTGTGACATTTACAAAAACCTTCAAAAACACAAAGAAATTGTTGGTTATAGGAAGCAAGTATGAACAGATTATTTTACATCAGCACTTGAACATAAAAAAATTAATTAGTTACCTGTTCCATTATTATTAATGTTCTTAGATGGGGTAGTTCATATTTTTGGTGATCCATCTCTTACCTGCGTCGTCCCAGTGGTCCTCCTCTGTGGGGTGTTGGACGCAGAGGATGGCGTCTCCCTGCTGAGGCTCCTCTCCTGGCTGCGACAGTGAGGAAGACTCTGGGCCTGCAGGGCCTTGAAGGACACGGTGCCCATGGGGTGGCAGGACACTGAGCGAGGACACACAGGCATGGCTACAGTGATGTACGAGGTGGAGGCAGGGAGGAGTGTTTTAAAGGAGGTGTGAATCGGAACGGTGAGAGGATGTGTGGGAAATCAGCAAGGATTTAATAAAAAGGAATGATCAGGAAGACAGAAAACAACGAGGAGGAGTTTAGATGAATATTAAGGAAAGAGCCATGGATTCAGGAAGGTTCAGTGAAGGGTTTAGAAGGAGTGAAGAGATGATGTTTGACAGGAACAGAACAGAAGAGAAACAAAGTGTTAGTGCTACAGATTAGTAGAAGAGCCGCAAACACACTGAAACCATCTCCTGGGCATAGCTCAACGAAGAATTAAAGAGAAAGAATTAGTAAGTCTAACAGATCACGTAACATGCAAAGATCTGACAGGCACACGTTTAAGTGAAATACTCACAAAATGGACAAAACATTATTATTCAAGCAAAGCAAACCATTAAATTTGACACAAAACAAATAGGAGGAAGTGAACGTGTAGGTCTATAGAGAAACACAAGCAAGGAAAGAATTAAAGTATGACTGTAGTGTTAACTGTGTGTAAATAACGAGGGAATGGGCTGAATATGAGCACGTCCATTTATTAAGAAAAAAAACCTGCTAAATAAAAAAATACAGCGAACTGTTGCTCAGTGGGTTAAAACAATGATGCAACATCAGAGATACCACTTTCCCTAATTTTTAGATACATGTCAAAACATACCAATCAGTGGTGTAGTCTACATGATACTCGGGTATACGGAGTATATACCACTAGAAAAACTGACCAATTCCAGTATACCCACTTAAAAGTGCCCAGTGATAAATGACATATAATTAGGCACGTGCCATTGATAGTTAAATGGCAGTTAAACATTTCCTTGACAGTCTATCGGTGTGCAGAGCTTGCCTTTGCTACAGTTTTATAAACTTTATAACATGTTTTTAATACAAAGCCAACTGTTGTACAAAGTTTGTTGTTCATTTATTCAAATATAAGCATCAGAAGAATTTGGAAATGTTCAATATGCTTAAAAATCAAAATAAATTGACTATTACATTGTACTAAGCAGTGTACTTTGGTTTCTAAGCACAGTATACGCACTACAAAAATGTAGATTAAACCACTAATACCAACTAAATGAGTCTTTTAGCAGCTGCACATTTGGCCTCTTGATTAGTAATATTCTAATATTTGTAATTATCTATAAAACTAAATAATGAGGCGAGAAAAAATAAAGTTAAAAAGCTAAAGCTGCTTTTGTAAATGAAGGTAAAGAGTCAGGGCAATGCTTTAATACTTCCTGAACAGCTTATTTGTTGGGATGTCCATGTATGTGTGTGTGTGTGTGTGTGTGTTTGTGTTTGTGTTTGTGCGTGCGTGCGCATGCAGGCTGTTAAATTAAGTTTCAGACAGTTTAATGCTTTAAATCTGTCTTAATCCTATTTACATCGCAAACTGCTCTGGTCAAGACACTGACGGTGTAAATTACATAAATAATTTTAAATTCATGAGTGAAATATTTCATGTCTACAGCCAAGCCCTCCTGAGCAGGGCTGTGTGCATGGTACCTGTTTGCTCCCCGGACAAGCTCATGGCGCTGCGGCTACGGGCCAGGTAGGAGTGCGTTGGCTGCTGCAGACGGTTCACCACGCTGCTCTCCCATGGCGTCAAGGGCAGGTGGCGCAGGCCTGGACACAGGGAACAGCGGAGGTTTGACAGCGGCCAGAGCTTAAACAACCCACTGATCAGCCCAAGCAGTTAGGTTGTTTGTAAGCGCTCAAGGCCTTCACCTTCCCTTCGACCGCACAGCAGTGAAGGTTCACCATGCTCACCACACCCACATGCACCAGACTGGGCAAACACTGTGACACCAAGTCCAAACAAAATGAGGAAAATGTGGAAAGGAGAGCAATTATGAGAATGATCACACACTGCACCTGCATTTTACTGAAATAATCTTTATCATCTCATCACACTTAGCAAGCAAAAGTTGGACATCTGCCCATCATTTCCTGGTTTCTATTAAAACATTTTTGAATACTAATCACGATAACTAGCAGTTTGACCACGTGGGACAGATATCATGCAGCTTTGCAGTGCCGTGTTAGTTTTCAGGATGCAGGGAAAAGATGGGGGCTGAAAACTGAACTGAATGAGTCATCTGTACTTTCTCTGTTACACTTAACCGTGTGGCGTTCGTGTGTCTGTAACGGTTTGCAGCTTTATTTAGCAACAAGTTAAAAATAGTTGCATTTAGCAAATTTCCAGCTCCAAACAGGTAAATAAATCTAACTGAAAAGAGGGTGGCAGTCACTTTTCCAGTCAGGATTTAAACGGTGGACCACAAAACAACAAGATTATCCTCCAGGGGATTATTAGAGAAAGGGGTTACGATGGGACTGCGAAAAAAACCTCAATCCCGCTGGTCCAACACAAGTGTAAACATGTGCACATGGACAGAGAAGCATAAATAGTGTAAATATATTAAACAATCACATCATTCTGTAATTTGAGGATTATTGATCAGGATATTTTGCAATAACAGCAATGTCTTTTTAACGCCACAATCATATTTTTTGGACTCATTCACAGTTTCCAGCCCATGAGCTTTTTGTTTGTCAACATGTCCAACGTACAACGAGAGACCAAGGAGACCTGTGTTTTTGTGCTGCGTGGTCTTCCCCTGATGTAAACGAGGTTTGGACAGAGCTTTGTTTATGACAGGAGTGGAGACTGTTCTCATCTGTAAGCCTGTTAGCAACATACAAACATCAAGAATTATATGACCTAAATGTGAATGTCACACACAAACCAACATTTTATTAAAACAATAATTAGCATTTTAAGAAAAGTGTTAATGGGAGCTTTCTCTTTAATGTTTGAGAGCAAACTTCTTATTAAGGCCAGGCAAATATAAAAATAAAAAGTCTCATTTTAGGACAAAACGGTTGTTTCTTTTTTAACACCTTTGGTTGAAAAAGTGATAAATGTGGTTTTGCAGCAATATATAGTTTTAAAATAATGGACTAACCATTAACTCATAAATCTGGTCAAAATTTAACCCTGTTTCTCCAGACTGAGGTCAATTAGAGAAATATCCACAACAAATAAAATATTACGGAGTCATAACCTTTCCACAGAACCCCACAGTTAAAAACGGTGCATCCAAAGGCAGATCATGGACGGATCAGTCAAGTTTATTTGATCAGGATCAACACAATAAACAATGTTACATGATAAAAACAAAGGAATCATTGTTTTGTACGAAGGTTTTCTAGCCACAGGCTAATTTGCAAACCCAGTCCTTAGTTGGACTTCTTTAAAAAAAACAAAAAAAACAACAAAAAAAAACAGCTAAAATAGAATTAATAGAATCATCTTATTGTCTGTTTTTACCTCGGTCTGGTGAGTGAAGGAGCGTTGCAGAGGAGCAGGAGAGGCGCTTGGTAATGATGGGGTCTGGATGTTTGGTTAAATTTATGGTAGACACCGACCGTCTATTGGCATCTAGGATCAAAATCACAGAAATAAATCAATGATGTGCAAAAGGAAGATTTACAGGAGCCAGGACTCTAAAAATGTTTCTCTACTTTGGTTAATTCAGGTTAGATGGAGGGGAAAGTGTTAGCTCCTATAACAAAACAATCCAACAATATTTGGGAATGAGTTAGTGGTAAATAGGTCTTTAGTCATTTCTTATTGAAATGGTTCAACTTAGATACAACTTCCACTTGGACTGCTGCATGCTACGGCCCTGAGGTGTAAATGAACAACATGTGAAAAAACAGAATTACATTAAGCCAAACCGGAAGTGGTGATTTAAAAAAAAATTTTTGGTTTATTTTATTTTTTAACTTTATTATGAACAAAATTAATTTATTTAAAATAATTAAATCAAATATTAAATGCAACTTGGGTTTACTGCTGTGTCCATCCTGAAATTAAATTACAATTCTAAAAAATAAAAAGTCATTTTTAAAAATAATTTGTTAATAGTACCGTACTTTCCACTGTAAACGTCACTCCGCCTTATAAGCCGCATCAGTCCAAATCTGTCTAATAAAGTGGAAAAATCCATAAATATGTTGCACCGCCGTATACGTCGCATCTGTTACACGTCACCACTGACAAACCGGAAATGTGGACCGGTGTTGTGCCAAAAATTGATGGGCTATCAAATAGAGGCCGTGGGAGCATGTGCACATGCATGGGAGGACTTTAACAATAATTTAACAAGATTAATGCTTAAAAACAATTATTTGTTTTCTCGACTTTATAGTAAAGGTGTGTCTCAGTCTCACATTTGCTTAACAAAAGGACTTTAACAGTCAAATCAGCTGTATTTCAAAAGTATTCGATACCTCGATGCTCTGGGAGCGCACAGAAGCAGGAAAAAAAAAGGAGGAATGCTGTTTGTTTCTTTGAAATTTAACAGGAAAAACACCTAAAACAATGTGTCTGCTCTAAATTATAGCAAAGGTGTGTCTCTGTTGAACTTTTACTTAATAAATGCACTTTAATGGTCAAATTAGCTGCTTTTCACGGGGGCGGTGCAGCAAAATGAAGCTGATGACGGTTGCTCCAAGCAGCGAGCAGAACTAAGGTGGGAGACTATGGCAAGCCGACTGTCTCATTAATAGCTGGTGAAGATTCTCAGTCATCCAGGACATGGTAAAGTCAAAAAAGTTCGACAAAAATAATAAAGTATAAAGTATAATAAATAAAGTCCCGTTGTTTTTGTCTTGATTTTTTTTATTTTTTTTATTTTTTTGTCATTACAGCCACTTTTACCTATTGCATGATACAACGGCATGCCTTACATCTCTGGTTCCATCTAGTGGCTGAAAATGGCAGTGTTCAATTTTTTTAAGTCAGAATGAATGAAAGCGGTCATATCTCAACCAAAAATTGGTTTATAAATATGGGGGGGAAAAAATCCAGAAATACGTTGTTTCAGCCTATAAGTTGCAGAGCCTGCAAAAAATACCCCACGACTTATACAGCAAAAAATATGTTACTATTTATAATAGTTCTCGTGCAATGATTCTTTTATGATATCAACTTATTTTTATGCTTAAATTATTAAAAATTATTTGAGTCCCTGGGTAAACTGCACCCTGTTATTCTAAAATACCTGTCACCCCAGTTGGGCTTAATGCAATTCCATTTATTTAAATGTTCATTTACACCCCAGGGCCACCGTAATGTGCAGATCAAAAACACTAACCACTCATGGTCTAAACTGACACGACACACTGAGCTAAGGTACAGTCCTACTGCTAGCGTTCTAACGCCGGCCAGCTAACTATGATATTCACATTGCGAGGTCATTCCGTATCTGTGGTAGAGACTGAAAGCACCCTGCATGTGCTCCAGCCCAGCAAGGTCGAGCGGATAGAGGAAAGCAGACTCGACAAAACCTGAACCAGGAGGGAAGAGAACAGAAGCAGAGAAACAAAAAAGTCCAGGGAGAGGCAGAATTTAAGAATGAAGAGGAGAGAAAAAGAAGAAGAGGTGGAGAAAGGTGTAAGTAATAAGAGAAGACAGCTGATCTGAAAATAAATAAACATGGCAGAACATTTTTGACACGGAGGCAGGTAGACAAGTTTTTACATAAACCAGTATTAGACGAACACCAGGGCGATATCTCGCACAGCATGAGGCACTGCAGACGTGCTGAAACGTAATAAAAAGCCTCTGGGAGAGTTTGTGCAGGCACTGTTTGGTTAAACACGGAGTTTAAAGTACCGGCTGCTGTGCTGGGAGTGTTTGTGTGCAGCGCTCCTCCCCAAGACCAACGGTTTTGCTTCGGTTTGGTTTTCTGGCTCCTCTCCAGCGTGCGACGAATCACCGCCTCGTGACGCACCTTCAGACAAAACAAGACGATCATCAGAATCAGGAAGCAGCCACGTGACAAAGACTGGAGCAGTTTCTCTTCGTTCTACAAATAAGCACGGTGATTTTGGTTTAGCCGGTATCAGAGGCCTCTCCCCTGCCCGTTTTTAAATCACTTCCCAAAAACATTCTTCTCCATCAACACCATCTGAAATGTTAATTTTAATTTTTTGTTTATTCTAAATGATTGATGTGCGTGTGTGTTTATGAGGCTGTTTTGATTTGCTTTTAATGCTTTTATTATGTATTGTGACTGCTGCTGTGTTTTATTGACTGTACTGCATTTGGTCTTATGTTGCTCAAACTGCTTTATTAAAAAAAGCTGGTATGTATAGTATCACAAAAAAGGGATTGTGTAAACCAGTTTTATCACCACATGGCAGAAAAAGTTGAAAATGTCTTTAAGGAATACTCAAAATAATTGTAATTCCATCCTGAGCTTGCAGAAATAGTATTTAATGAAATGTAGCGATGCCAACAGTATTTAATTAAGCTTTAAGTTTCTTAAATATATTCTCAAACACAGAATACCATAACAGAGTACAACTGGGTTTGGATGATTATACAAGATTACAAGTTCATGGTTCTTTATTGTCATTCCACCACATGTGGCACATGAGGTGGAACAAAATAGTGTACTCAAGGTCCCAGTTACAACCAAAAAAATAGCAAAAATATAAAGTGTAAAAAGAAACGGTACACACGGATCTAACGCTAAACAATAATATGATGTAATACGGTATTTTAAACAGCAGCTTGAACATGAGTCAACTAACAGTCTGCTTTGAAAATAATTTGTGCATTTTAAGTGAAGAGTGTTCACAAGAAATGGAAGAAGTGATTTTTAAGCAAGCCATTAATTTATAAACTAAAGTTTTAGTGTTGAGTTAAGCCACTGGTTGTCTGCATCTTATTTATAAAACCATGATTGACCCTATTTGAACATAAAGTGACCTAAAATGCACACATTTAAAGCTTAATTTTGAAACACTAATGAATTTCATTTTAAAACTAGGCTAGCACAGATGGTAAGGATTATCTAAACACCTACAGAATTAGAGTAATGCAAAAAATAATTACTCTGATTTTTATTTACATTATTTTCAAATTTAAAAATGTTCAAATATATATATAAAAAAAATTCTATAACTGAGATTTCTGTTCATTAACGAGTTATGACTCAGTGTCCATGGGCATGTGTATTCTTTTACATTTAATAATGACATTTAATATCTTTTTATAATAAGTTTGTTTGCTTCAAACTGTTGAAAGAAAAAAAGGGTGTCTTAAACATTGTTTTATCTTTTTTAAACAACATTCTAAAACAAAAACGCTCAACAACATGGTGCTGCTAGGTTCAGGTCCTACTTGGAAGAACGGAAATATTTTGTGACTACAGGAAGTTAAAAGTCGGAACAAATTACTTTGATATGTGGGATTCCTCAAGGGTCAGTTCTAGGGCACTTTTTGTTTAGCCTGTATGTGCTACGATTAGGCAAGTCCACAGAAATTTAATGTTCGCTATCACAGATATGAAGATGACACACATCTACATTTAGCATCGTCTCCAAACGACAGCAACAGTTCAAGTAACTGTACGTCACTGCAAATAAATAACTGGATGAATCAAAACTTCCTTCAACTGAATTACAACAAAACTGAGGTCACTGTGCTAAAGAAAAGAGAACTGCTGTTAGTAAACACCTTGAGTGTTCAAGTCAAAGTTCAAGTACAAAACGTTGGTGTGCTGCTAGATTATTTTTGCTTTTGGTCAAATCTGTCACCAAAACAGCTTTTATCAGTATAAGAACTTATCTAGCCTAAAACGTTATATATCCCAACCAGACCAGGAGAAGCTCATTTATGTGGTTAAATCCAGTAGACCAGAATATTGCGACAGTCTTATAACTGGACTCTCCCAAAAGACAAACAGTTACAGCTCATTTAAAATGCTGCAGCTCAGGTTTTGACCAGAACTAAGAGATCTGAGCATACAATCCCAGTTTTAAAGTATTTACAGTGGCTCCCAGTCTGCCATAGAACTGATTTTAAAGTTTTACTGCTGGTATTTAAATCACTTTAATAGTTTGTGACCAGAATATACTGTTTTAGTGAAATGTTTATATGAAACTAGTAGGACTCTGAGATCTACAGGCACAGGTCAAATACAGTAGTTGAGCCAAACACGGGGAAGCAGGTTTTATATCACACACAATATGGAATACATTGCCAATAGATCTGAAGCTTGCCTCAAACGTGAGTATTTTTATATCCAGGTTAATTTATTTTCTTTTTTCTCAGGCTTATGATTAAGATCTTTAAAACATTTTTTTTAATTAGCTAAATCTGTTTTTGTATTTCTGTTTTTAATATTTTTCTCTTCTGTTTTTAATCAATTTTGTTTCTTGTTTTTCATGTGAAGCACACTGCATTACCATGAATTACCATTAAAAGGTGCAGTATAAATAAATGGCCTCGCCTCGTTTTTGACTTTCTCCTTGGAATGACCAGGTTTTGGGTCACGTTTGGGCCATCATCGCATAATTCTCAACCTCAGAAATTAATTTTTCCTTGTCTGTATTTATACTTTCGATTTGAAACGGTGCCCCAAGTAAACAAACAAACAAACAAACAAAAAGAACTGAAGAGGAAGAACTGCAACAAGAACCCATATGACCAAGACAGGAGGGTACAAAGAAAAAAGTACAACTTCACGAATGGTTGAAAATAGAGCAGTGAAGGGCGTTGGTCAGCAGCTGCTGCAGGTGTGAGTCATCAATGAAAAACATGGAGGCATAATCTGTGACCATACCCACCTGTGTTTTGCCCTCAAGGTGGGTGTTTCCCCAAACATTCCTTAAAACTTTATTAAATGTGTTAGAGTACCATGTACAATCAGTTAAAATCAATAACCTGATTGGAGGCTGAATCTATTTGATTTTTCCCTCTAACAGGGGAGATTTGCCTGCTTGAAAATAAGAAGGGAATAAAGGAAACATAATTCTGTAAATGAAGCTGAATAATTTTTTATTTTTAATTTGTGGCGTAACTGCTCAAGCCTGTCTATTCACAGTGTTGTTACACAAAACACGTGAGGAAAAAGTACCCGGTCCTCCTCCAGTTTTTGCCGTCGTTTCTCCTCCACGGCGGCTCGTCTTTTATCCTCCTTCACCCGCTGCTCCTCCAGCCTTTTCCTCCTCTCCTCCAGCTGCTTCTCATAGTGCTGCCTGGCTCGCTCCTCACGTGCCTGCCACTGGGCCTCCTTCACAGCTGAAGCATGCACATAAAACACACAAGTGATATTGTTTTGATTATTGTGTGAATGTTTATGAAGCATTCACACTATTGAAATCCATTTTTCTTCTGTGCATTTTTCGGCGCGATTCTCGTCCGACAGTTTTCAAGCTATTTCAACAGTTCATTTATCAGCTCTTTCAGGACAATCCTGCTATGACTTTTGGTACTGGTGCAACTTTAGCTCTTTGAAATATTTTTCCTTTTCTGCCATTTTTGTCTCATAGAAAAATGAACCGAGTTAATTTTACAGCCTCCAAATCTTTAGGTCTGTTTACAAGCTTTTACTGCGCCTTCCACATTTTGTTCTGGTTCAGCTTCTTTCAACTTCATTGTGAAAATTCAAACTTTTTTCAGCTACTTTCAGCAACTTTCAGCTGTTTCTCAGCTGTTTTGTGCTCCTCTCAGATTATTTCTGCTAACTACAACATTGTTGTGCTTCTTCTAACTTCTGCTAATTTCAGCTTGTTATGCTCCTTTAAGCTTATTTCTGCTAGTTTCAGCTGGTGAAGTTTCTCAATCATCCAGGACATGATAAAATAGAAAAAAGTTCAATACAGAAGCAACTGGACTTT
This sequence comes from Hypsolebias longignatus, assembly GCA_031762435.1. Classification (NCBI taxonomy): domain Eukaryota; kingdom Metazoa; phylum Chordata; class Actinopteri; order Cyprinodontiformes; family Rivulidae; genus Hypsolebias; species Hypsolebias longignatus. The sequence goes on along the minus strand of JARVGV010000192.1, from coordinate 16,236,894 downwards.
ATTTGTAGTAGAAAGACGTTTTGCTCGTTATCCGAGGAGCCTTTTCAATTTCAATTGAAAAAGCTCCTCGGATGATGAGCGAAACGTCTTTCTGCTACAAATAAAGTCCAGTTGTTTCTATACGGTATTGAACTTTTTTTGATGCTAGTTTCAGCCTTTTCTGCTATTTTAGCTACTATTTAGCTGCTTTATGCTAATTTTAGCATAAAATAGCTAATTCCACATTTTTTGCATTCATTTCAAAAATTTTCAGCTTAATGCAGCAAAAATGTTCTCTCTCCACTTCTTTCGGATGATTTAAGCTACTTTCTTTTTGAAGCTGCTTTTCAGCAGGTTTTGTTATGCTAATTTCAGCTTTTTTCAGATAATTTCCACTTTTTTGTGCTCATTTCTTCTTCTTTCAGCCTAACTGGGCAAACATGTTTTTTTCTGCTTTCTTCTGCTAATGTATTTTATAATGTATATCTACATTTTCAGCTACATTTTAAGCGTTTTAAAGCTAATTTCAGCTGTTTTCAGATAGATTAAAGTTTTTCATGGTGATTTTTACTACGTTCAACTAATTTTTATTTTTATTTTTTATTTATTTATCCTTTATTTATCCAGGTTAGTCTCATTGAGCCACGAGAACTCATTTTCAAGAGAGACC
>JARVGV010000192.1:16027003-16037285 GCA_031762435.1 Hypsolebias longignatus | reverse complement strand
TTTTTACTTTTGCCTCTACATCATCCCAGTTCTTTTGTACAACAGTTTTATTGCCTAAATAAACACCAATATATTTAAAACCATCTTTCCTCCAGTCAAGGCCTTGAGGGAGAACCAGGAGCCCAGCAGGCCATTCCACTACAGCGAGGGCTTCACTCTTTTCCCAGTTCACTCTCGCATCAGACAAGGCAGAAAATTTTCTAGTGACATTGATTAACGTGTTGACATGGTGTTGGTTTCTTATAAAAAACAATATTGTCAGCATGGATAAAACCATGTTGCTCTTAAAACCAGGTAAAACCAGACCGTGAACACTCAAGCCTATTTTCTGAAGGAGGGGGTTTAGAGAGAGTGCATAGAACATCCCCGAGAGGGCACAGCCCTGTTGAACGCCTCTACTCACCCTAAAAGGACCAAACAGACTACCATTAATCCTTAGCACACTCTCAATGCTGCTGTTCAGTACCTGGATGTTGGCAATAAGACCAGCGCCGAACCCAAAGCTCTCCCTGATTTTCCAGAGGAAGGCATGCTCGACGAAGTCAAAACCTTTTCTTAATCTAGTGAAGTCAAGGCTGTTTTTAGACCCAATGAACCAGAGACTTCCAGAACATCTCAAATTAGGTAGATGTTGTCTACCACAGGCCTACTGGGGATGTAGTAGGTCTGGTCCCGGTGGATGACCTGCTCCACAGCTCCCCTCAGCCTGGTTGCCAGAGCCTTGGAGAGGATTTTATAATCAGTGCAGAGGAGAAACACAGGGCGCCAGTTCTTAATGTCCTGCAGGTCCCTTTGTTCGGCAGGAGGATCAGGAGTGCTCTGCAGCAAGACAGCGGGAGCGAACCAGTGAGTAGACTTTCCAGCAGGTCTCCTGCCAAGATGTCCAAGTAGGCTTTAAAAAACTCTACCGTGAGCCCGTTGATACCAGGAGCCTTGTGACCCTGCATGCTCTGGAGGGATACATGTAGCTCCTGAAGACCCAGAGGGTGCTCCAGGGAGGTGTTGGTCTCCTCAGAAACCTGGGGTAGTCCATTGCAGAACTCCCAATTCAGTTCCTCATTCTCTTTATACTCGCTCTTGAACAGAGAAGAGTAGAACTCCACAGCCCTCCTCCTGATCTGACCTGGTTCACTCAGTTGTTGCCCTGCGTCTGACAGCAGAGAGTGGATCATCTTCCAATGCCCGTGCTTCCTCTCCAAGCTGAAGAAAAAGCTCGAAGGAGCATCCATCTCCGTGATGTTTTGGATCTGGGACCTGACCAACACGCCTTGGACTTTAGTTTCCAGCAGGTTTGCTAAAACTAGCTTCTTGGATTTGAGAGCTTCATTGTGCTCTCGGTTTCCTGTGGATTCACTCAGTTGTTCTAATTCCACTATATTAATCTCCAGATCTCTGATAGATCTGGTAATGTCACGAGTAACAATGAGAGTGTTCTGTTGACAAAGTTGCTTGATTTGAACTTTCCCGTGATCCCACCATTGCTTCAGACAGGTAAAATCACTTCCTCTGTCTAAAACCAGTCCAAAAATAACTTAGTCTCTTTAAAACTTTGGTTGTGAGTTAAAACCGAATTAAAATGCCAGTAAGCGCTTCTTGGTAAAATGTTTTTGATAAAAACATTACCTAAAAGTAACGAGTGGTCTGTAAAAGCCACAGGTAAAATCTGTCATGTTCTAAACACATTAAAATGTGCTTAAAACAATAAAAACGGTCAAGCCGAGCTAAAGAGATACAGTTTTCTTTAAGGTGGGACCACGTGTACTGCCTGGAGCCTGCGTGCATCCTCCTCCATACATCCACCAGGCCATGAGACGAGACCAGCCGCCGCAGAGCGCTGGTCTGATGGATAAGGCTCTGCATGATTGCGGTCTAAAGACTCGTTTTCTGTACAATTAAAATCCCCTCCTATGAAAACATAATCCTCAGACCCACAATCCCTCAACCTTTCACCAATTTCTTCTAAAAAAACATTTTTTTTTCTCTGCATTGGCATTGGGAGCATAAATATTTATAAAAAAAATCATGTTAAAATGTTCAAACCCAGCTTTGATTAAAAGGCACCTTCCTTGAACTATGTGTTGCACCTCGATGTGGCTGGGAGTGAAAGCTTTCAAGAAGAGGAGTCCCACTCCTGCACTCTGGGAGGTGCTGTGGCTAAAACAGGCCTTCCCTTCCCACTCCCTGTGCCACTCTGTCTCAGTTGATGCATGACTATGTGTCTCTTGTAAAAGCAGAACATCAGTGTTTTTATACTTAATGGTTTGGTAAACCAGCGCATGCTTCACAGCCTCTCTAGCTCCGTTGATGTTTAAAGATGCTATTTTAAAAGTTTGAGTGAGAAGTTAAAAAGCAGAAATAAAAAAAAAACTATAAGAAATATTAAAATGCTGGTATTCATCATTTATTCAGAATTGTTTTCTGACTTTGCTCATTATTTTCTTTAATCTGAATATTTCTTGGTCGGTGATCCCAGATTCTGCTTTGTGTCTCATGTAATATCTGGCTGAGTCATAAAACGTTCTCAGGTTCGGAAAGTGACTTTCAACTTTAACTCCTCTCAGCCCTCTTGTCTGTTTGAGGAAAGACAGTAAAGTTTCCACAGAATAACGGGGTTCAGTGTAGTCAGCCTGTGACACAGAGGCTTCACTGAAGTCAGTCCTCACTGTCACTTCTGTCCACTCCCTCCCTCATCTCTGCACACATTTTGGTTGCCCGTGCAGCAGCTTCAACATTTTTTCTCTTTTCTTGACCTGGGTTGGGGCCCCCAGCTCCATCTCCTCTACAACCGCCCCTGCTTCTCCCTCCACACCAGCTCCTGACCTCTCACTTTTATTTCCTGCACCTTTTATTTCTCCATCCACCTCCACTTCTGCTTTCCCTTCCTGATCACCACACACTAACTCCTCAGCTATGGAAGCAGTTAAGTCTCACATTTCCAATTAAAATGGATTAATAGAAATGTTTGTTAGTTTCAAAATAAAGCTGCATGTTTTGACTCATAAATAAAATTTGAATGAATAATCCAAACTGCATTTTCATTTTCGTCTTCAAGACTGCTCAATTTGTAAATTAATTAAAATGATAAATAAAACAACGTTTAAATTTTAGTTTTCAAAATATGTCCTAGTAAAAAAAGTGACCAAAATTCATTTTGAAATGTCAAATTTAAAAATTAAAATGCATTAGCAGAAATGCTTTTTCATGTCAAAGTCAAGTTGCATTTTTGACTCATAAATAAAATTAAAAATAAATCATTTTAATTTTCTTCTTCAAGACTGCAGTTTGGATTATTCATTTTAAATTGTATTTATGAGTCAAAACATGCAGCTTTATTTTGAAACTAAAAAGCATTTCTATTAATCCATTTTCATTTGAAATATGTGACTAAACTGCTTCCATAGTGTTTACAGCCAAACACAGCATTTCAAACTACTTCTGGCTTGTCGTACAATGAAAGTTTGGTAACACTTTACAATAAGGTACACAGAATTTGATTAACTACTTGGGAACACATCAGGAACTAATCAGGAGCTAATGGGTAGTTCACCAGTATGTACTGGGGAACACACAGCCAAGACTTATTAGGGGACTACTGGTTAGTCACCTTGTAAATGAAGAGCAGCTAATCAAGAACTAATAGGTAGTTAACTAGGAAACCAAAGAAACAGGAACAGTCCATTAGGTAATGGTCAGGTAGTGATTAAGTAATTATTGGTTCCTCAGTAAGAACTTGGTATGATGCTGCACTACGTCAGTGAACAAAATAACAGCCAGGCATTTGGTGCTCTATAAGTGATGGTCAGACATAGTTAAGATGACACCAGTACAAGATGATGAAATTGCTAATTACTTACAAAAGAGAAAATCCAATAAAATCAGTAACCACTATAGGAGACAGGTTTTTGACTATTATGAGCTGTGACCTCAATGGTGCAGGGTTTATTCAGAACCCACATGGAGAAGTTCTTCTCTGTTTCTGTGGAAACAAACCAGTAGTCCCCTAATAAGGCTTGGCTGTGTGTTCCCCAGTAAGTACTGGATAAATACCCATTAGCTCCTGATTCATTTCTCTTTGGTTTCCTTGGTAACTACCCATTACTTCTTGATTAGTTCATTTTAATTTGCAGTGTAACTAACCAGTTGTTCCCCAATAAGGCTTGGCTGTGTGTTCACCAGTATAGTAGTTAACTACCATTAGCTCCTGATTTGTTTTCCTTTGGTTTCATGGGTAACTACCCATTATTTCTTTATTAGTTCCTCTTCATTTACAAGGTAACTAACCAGTTCCCTAATAACACTTGGCTGTGTGTTCCCCAGTAAGTACTGGTTAAATACCCATTGGCTCCTGATTTGTTCCTCTTTGGTTTCCTTGTTAAGTACCCATTACTTCTTGATTAGTTCCTTTTCATTTGCAAGATAACTAACCAGTAGTCCCCTAATAAGGCTTGGCTGTGTGTTCCCCAGTACGTACTGGTTAACTACCGGTACCCATTAGCTCCTGATTTGTTCCTGAGGTGTTCCCTAGTAGGTCATCAAATTTTGTGTACCTTTTTGTAAAGTGTTACTGAAAGTTTTAGGATTTAGAGAGTCCTGTTCACAAGTTCATGTAGGTTAGGTTTTCTGTTATAATCACTTTACCTACTCTGACAATCCTTCAGTCAATCCACCCGACCACACCTGCATCTGGAACTTAAGGACTTAGCAGTGATTCAGCCATCACTGGAACATTATGCTACCTTCTGGTAACTTAAGTGGCGGCTGGTTAACTATCATCGTCTCACCTTGGAATCCATAGGATCTTGTTTCTCCCTCCTCTCCAATGCTGCAAACAACATAAAGTAAGATTTCAATAACAACCTCCAACAATCAAGTTCCTTCAAATCTGCCCATACGCACCTTCCCTTCCAGCAAAGATCTCTTCATGCACAATTGTAAATAAACTCACCGTTTTTCACCTTCGAGTCTGTGTCTTCATCAGTCTGCTAACAGGGAGTCTTAAAAACTCAGTCATGTTAGTCGCCCTGTACTGTGTACAACCAGCAAAAATACAGCAACTGTTAACAGTTCTGACATGTTTTGTATGTCTGTTTGTTTTAGGAAGTTTTTAAGCCATATCGTCACACCCATTGCATGCAGTTGCACAAATGGAACATGACTCAACACATTAATTAATAACTAAGTTCTCAAAGTAGCAGAAAGGATCAACTTTCTGCAAATAAAAATCTGCATAATCTGGTCTAATCATTAGTTAGCATTTTGTATTGGTGGTTTGTGGAGTCATTATGAACAATGAATATATTACCTGTTGTAGATAGAACTTTGCATGTACTCAGAGGGAATAGAGTTTATTTGTGATTATACTGGTGCCCAAACAAGCAAGCTGATTGGAACCAAGGTCAAAGTGGATGCTGCCATTTTTAAATAACAATAACATTTTATGACAATCAGGGCTATTTTATAAACCTTTTCATCACTGTTAACCCTAGCCATGAATCTTTTTCAAGAATTGCTTTATCCAACACTTAGGGCAGTGTCAAAAGTAATAAAAAAAACACGTTTGCATGAATTGCAGTAAAGTTTGACACTTGAATGCTTTACAGTGGCTTGCCAGATTTAACCCTGCTACTGGCCTTTGGTCAAAATGGCCCATGAGGCCTCAGTTCCATGGATCATTTAGCCCCAAGGCCTGCAGGGAAGCTAAACAAATTTTCTTCAATCTGTGGTTGTTCAAAGCGCTCTCTACAGCAGGTAAGATACTCGTATTTTTATTACCATCCAACCCAAATTTACAAAATAGATTTGAATTGTTTAACACAAAGAGGTAATTTCCAACACATTTATGTTTAAAATGCATTTTTATTTCTCTCACAAGTCAACAGCAACAATATGGAGAATAAAAATAACTGACAGGTTAAATCCATAAACTTATCAAATGTACATTATATAGAACAATGATCAAACCTGAGATACTCATTCAGTTAATGGTTAGTGAATTGATATTAGTCTGAAGTTTATTCTTTACTTGTCCATTTTGATAGTTGCCAAACTAACATCAATCTAATTAAAGTGAAAAAAAGTGATCAAATTAGCTATCATAAGAGAAAGGGAGCATCTCAATTATTGCTTGTAGGCAGAGTCTTATTGGTTGTTGTAGTGCCTAAGATTAAACTAAAAGTACATTTTAAAAAGCTGTCTGTGCTTCATGCTTGATAATGACCCACAGTGCTCCTCAAGTCAAATTTATTTATAGAGCACATTCAAAACAGAAACTGTTAATGTGCTTAACAAAAAGATCAAAGTATCAAATAAAAGTAATGAGATATATTTACAGCAGATGGAATAAAAGTATAAAACAGAAAACATATAAATAGAAACAATGAAATACTAAATCAGATCAACCTGTGTCAAAAGTCCAGGAATAATAACAAAAAGCATAAACAGAATCAGAATCAATGAAATTCTAAATCTAAATCCGATCACCCTGTGTTAAATGTCAATGAGTACAGGTGTGTTTTTAGGAGAGTTTTAAAAGCGGAGACAGGGGTGGCCTGTCTAATGTTGATGGGCAATTTGTTCCAGAGCTCAGGGCCTACGACTGAAAATGCCCGATCGCAAGGCCCGAGAAGGAGCATAGGGATGAAGGTCGGAGTGGTATGAGGGTGCAAGGCCATTAATGCACTTGAATGTCAGCAGGAAAATTTTAAAATTGATTCTGACACTAACAGGAAGCCAGTGAAGGGAGGCCAGAACCGGTGAGATGTGCTCAAACCTGCGCGTTCCTGTTAGTAGTTGAGCTGCAGCATTTTGTACAAGCTGGAGACGTGAAAGCGAAGTCTGACTGACCTCGACATAAATTGAGTTACAGTAGTCCAGCTGGGTCGTAATGGATGCGTGGACTAATTTTTCAAGGTCGGATCTGGACAGAATGGACTTAAGCTTAGCTATCTGCCTTAGCTGAAAGAAGCTTTTTTGAAGAACAGTGTTGATCTTGTTTATTAAACTTAAAGTCTGAGTCTAACACCCCAAGATTGGTAACCGGCTGCTTTGGATGAGTCGAAGGGAGAGCAGGTTTACAGGATCAGTAGGGCTTGGGTTAAACACAATGACCTCAGTTTTCTGATCATTAAAACTCAAGAAGTTTGCAGCCATCCATCTTGATGTCATCAAGACATTTTAGCAAAGGCTGAATGGAGGAGGAATTGTTAGGTTTTAAAGGCAGATAAATCTGAGAATCATCGGCGTAGCAATGAAACAAGATACAGTACTGTGCTTCCTCAGGATAGACCGCAAGGGGAGCAGATACAATGAGAACATAAGGGGTCCAAGAATGGAGCCTTGCGGGACCCCACAGGAAAGAGAGACAGAAGCAGATAAATGATTGCCAAAGTTAACACAAAAACTCCTGTCACTCAGATAAGAACGGAACAATTCTAGCGCCACACCCGTGAGCCCAACCCAGTGTTCTAACCGTGACATAAGAATACTGTGGTCAACGGTGTCGAATGCAGCGGTAAGGTTGAGGAGTAACAGGATCACAGACTGACCAGAGTCGACAACAGATTCAGCACCTTGAAAACAATATTGAAATGTGGCCACTGCTTGTTTATTTATGCCTTAATAACATGTAGATTACCAAATATAATTACATTCACAAGATTCTTCTTTACGTAAGTATTGTTTGCACAGATATCACCCATGGAGGATGGTGTGATTTATTTATTTATTTATTTGTTTGTTTGTTTGTTTATTGTTTGTTTATTTATTTATTTTCATTACCTATTAGACAGGTGTTTAAACTTCCTGAGTTGTACTTCTCATTTCTGTGTCTGAACAGAACAAGTCACTTTTTGTCAGAAAATTATCTGGCCAGCACCTTGTTTGATTCTCTAATTAGCAAAATAAATATATAAATAAATAAATAAAATGTAAAACACAAAATAACAGCTATATACTAACTGCTCGCTAGGTCTTTGCTGCTCATTATGTCATTGAAAATGGAATTTCCTCACAATATTTAGAGTCATTATTCATTTTTCTTTTGTTTTGCGTTAATTATTTGGTCTCCATCAGGTGATTAAGATGTTTCATGTTAATTCTGTTTTGCTACTTGTCGTGCAATCACAAAAGAAACAAAAAAAGCTATTAAGATAAAGCAGTCATGAACACATAAAAATTTACCTGTCAAAATGGTTGCAGTAGCTTTGCTTTAAAACGTTTAAAACATACACAATAAACTTTGAATACGCTTTGTAATATGTCGACCCTTAAAAAGCAGGGTTCACCTCAGAAGATAAACAGACTCTTTGGTGTTTGTTCTGGGCTTCTGTAGAAACAGGCCAAGAAAAATGTACGGCAACAATCTGAAGATGAACCTTAAAGGCACTTCAACAAAGCAACTGTTAACCACTTTGCTCCTTGTTTGGAATCTGCAGCAGTAGGTTGCTTCAGCAGCACCAGCAGCTCTCAGCTACCTCTGATCCCACCAGCTTAACTCTGTGGAAAACTGTCCTTTGTAGTTTCGCTGGTTTCCATGGTCACACAGCGAGCTGCGGCAGCGCGTTATAAAAGTTGATCATTATGAACTGTGATGGCAGTGGGACAAAGCTTTGTGGCTTGACAGGAATGATGAGTGTTCTCCTTGCTGCTGCCCCACTGCACTGAAAAAAACAGTGGAGGGGGTGGGTCCAGCTGCCACATTGCAAAGAAAAGAAGGTCTTGAACTGTGCGTGATAAAAGCTGTATTTCAATTTAAAGTGAAGGAATGCACATCACCCGCTCCTATACAGAGTTATAATGTGGCTGTTTTGCCATAGTCTTAAAAATGACATGTGCAGTCTCAAGCAGAGCAAACTGCAACCATTGCCATAAAAAGAGCCATTTTTGCTACTTTGCCTATTAATTATGACGTGTCCCGTGCCACACAACCTGCTCCAACTGTGAATATCCACTGATGACCCATGGACCACTACAAGTTTGTTGGAGGTGGCTTTTCCAGCCAGTGGGGGTGATATTTTACATTTTAATACAAAATAAAAGATTGGGTTCATGTAAAGAAAGAACAAACATATTTAATAATTTAATCAAAATTAAAACACTGAACTGTGCAGGTCTATGAATTAAGTATCCTACTTAAAGCATAAAGTATAAAATTAGGCCAGTTTGTTGGCATAACATTTTTAAAGAAAAATAAATACTTGTGTTTACTGGAACTTTTTTGTGTTTTATTCTTAGTGCCATCAATTATTCCTTCTCAGCAGCTTGTCTTAAAAAATATTCCCCCCAAAATCTGGTGGTTTTGAGAGAAAGATCACGCTAACTGGAAGTTGACTTAAAGTGGCTAACAAACTAGTCCACATGTTTTACGCCTTGTATTTGTAGTACTACTCTTCGTGTATTTGAAAATTACAGGAAATTGGCTAAAACTAGCCATTTTTCATTATTAGCAAAAATAATAATACAGTAATAATAAAAGTTCAGCTTTATCTTTGTTTTGGTCAAAGCCTGAAAGAGCCACTGCAGAGGTACCAAAGAGCCACATGTGGCTCCAGAGCCACAGATTGCAGACCCCTGGCTCAAAGTATGTGTTGTGAATGATGACTGCCAGTTACTTCCACAACCAATTTTAGCTTATTATCTGAAAAAAATTATAATAATAATTCCCTGACATAGCCATTTATACATAGGCTAAGGTCAATTAGCGGTGCCAGTCATCCTGAATTGAGTTGAGTCCAAAAATTATTCAGTGGTCATTTCGTATGTTGCAGGAGTTTCAGAGAAACTGAGATGTTTATTTTCTAAACATGACATCCCAGTGGCTTTCAAACCCCAAAATTTATTCAACCTTTATTTAGACAGATAAGTCACATTGAGCCTAGAAGACTCATTTACAATCGAGATCTGCTTAGACAGACAAAATGTAATGAAAAATACATTACAGCAATGACTGGTCCAGCTCCTCAGACTGAGGAAGTCTTTTGGATAAAAGATGAAACATTTCAACAAGTTTATTTTATTTTATTTTTTTAATCCATTCAGAGAACCTGACTTAACTGTTAGATTTTCTACCTGGATCAATGAGCATGCTTCAGGATATCTTTCACAGTGTTTTTGATCGTAGTATGTTTTAGGGTATGTTTTCTCATTATCTCCCAAAACTGTCTGAGCTATAGTCATTTTTGTGTTTACAAATGTTCTTTTGCTGTGGCGGCTAGACAGACAGACAGACAGACAGACAGACAGACAGACAGACAGACAGACAGACAGACAGACAGACAGACAGACA
>JARVGV010000192.1:15894443-15906113 GCA_031762435.1 Hypsolebias longignatus | reverse complement strand
AGTGGTTTAGTATCAAGTATAATGTAAAATAATGCCAGATATTGAAAGTTCTAAATATTCTGGAAAAATGTGCTGAAGCACATGGCCATAGGACATTTTCTTCCTATTTTATAGTGAAAAACAAGTTAAAAATGCCAGGCGGAAATTTGAGGCTTAGGTGTAAAAGGGTTAACCTGAAAATTTGTCAATAGTTTTAATGCATCCTCACATTTTGGTAAAGCTTTTTAAAAAACGTTTTAATAGAGATGCCATTAATTTTATGTTTCCATTTAATTAAGAATACCGTGTCAGTGACTTTAAAATCTTTTTGCAGTTTAAAACCATTTTATGCAAGTTAGGGTTTGGTTTCTTCTAATACTTTTCTTTCCGCCTGTTCAGTCAGCTTGAATTTGCAGAAATTCACAATCGCATCAGACACTAAAAGTAAGACAAAGTTTTTTTCCGACAAATATTGTTGCTATTGGAAGATAGCTGTCTGGTACGGAGCAAAGAAAAATAATTATTTTTCTCTCAGAAAGGGCATTTTAAAAATGAAGCACACAGTTTATTGTATCTACACCTCTCAGGCACTAATATTATGCTGCACTTGGACAATAAATACACTCAGTCACATACTATCTTTGCAACAGGCTCAAAGCTGCTGCACATCTGCCCCTTCAGGCTCTGACTTTACTTTGTTATACATTTGCCATCTATGTAATTTCCCATGTCATCTTCTTTCTCACATCCATTCCAAGCAGCCATTTTTCTTCCACTTGATTTCATTTTCACACATTTCAAATCACATATCGTTTCTCTCACCACCTCCCACACGGCATACCTCCCTCGGTTCTGTTCTCTTGTCGCCGCAATATAAGAGAAGGTCGAGCAAAATTGGAGCCCGATCGTTTCATTTAATAGAGGCTCCATCAGTTAATACTGAGGCTTTCCCTTATCTGATCCAGGAACAGAGAGCGGGGTTCTGCAGGGGTCTGAGAGACTTACTTTGTGACAAACTGCCTATCTGATTGAAGGAGCTGTGGAGAGCGGCCCGCACATTCTTCAAAGATCGCCTGCGTATGTAAAGGTGTATTCCTACTGCTATAGAAACATGAAACACAGCTGACAAACGGATGAATGTTGGCTTGTTTACACGTTCACATCAATCTTTACAGAACCGAATTTAAAAAGCAACAGCACTGAAAATGTACATGTAGGTCCTCAGACTGTATGATAGTGTTTATTCTTTGCACGCAGTTGTTCCCAACCCTGGTCCACGACAAACACTATCCTGCACGGTTTAGTTCAGGGGTATTCAATTAAAACTCACTGAGGTCCAGTTACTAAACTTTCCTCCCAGTAAAATGTCCGAACGAAAGTCCAACGTTTGACTTTTTATGGTCTTGCCTACCCGTATTCACATTTTCACTGTTAACAAACAGCACTTTATAGTAAACAACTAGCTTTTACCATATTTAAATTAGTCCCAGACAAATCACTTTGACATTTATTTTAGATTAAAGCAGAAAGCGCTGAATAAAATACATCTTAAATGTGCAATCAGAGCCTAATAAGCCTTCTTTTTCTTAAACTTAAGAGGTCCAAGACTAAAGAATTGAAGGCTTACATGTAAAGTAAAACAGTTAACATCTTTAGAAAACAGAAAACAATTTAAAAAGCTCTTTTAGTATAAAAAAAGGTTTAAACAGAGCAAGTAAAGAGTTTTCTCTTTTTTTTTTAAATTTTCTTAGAGGCACCAACCTATAAAATTGTAAGTTTTCAAGTAAATCACTTCAGAAAACAATAAATAAAAATGTATCTTTTTGGAAAACAAACCCTGAATACACAGCTTTTAACACCTTTTCTCTTCGGATTATTTATTTTACTTTTGTTAATGTGATAAATGGACATGGGATTGTCCTGCCAGTAAGTAAAATATTGGTTGGAATGGAGTCAGAGCCATTCTCATGTAGGAAGCTGAGCATTGTCAGTAACATCTGTAGTCATCAATGACTCTGAACAGCTGCATCCAGCTGTGCCAGTGCATTTCTGCTTGCTGTTGAAGGATTTGTTAGATTTTTTTTTCTTTTCACACATCTTGTCTTTTTGTTTTCCATCAAATGTCTCAGCAACAGCATTTAAGCACATCCTTCACGGTCCCGTCACTAAATGTTTTTATTTTATTTTTTATGTTGCCCCAAAATCCACGATACCTTGAGTGAACATTCAGCAGCTGCTGGACTGTAGAAGTATTTGTGGTGAGGAGGGTGGATATGTCATACAGGGCTTGCAGTGTGGTTAATTTACTGCTCTCTGCTCAGACTTCAGCAGATAATGTTGCTTAAAAGAGATGTAGTGAAGAGCGCTGCACGTTGCCACTTTTAATTAATGCAACCGTTTTGGAGCATATGAGGCAAACAGGTTTTGAACTGCCTGATGGAAGAATGAACATACATTTCTCTGTCCATTCATCTTTAAAACAGTTTTCAGCATCAACTTTTCTTATTTTGGAGCACGACATGCTGTCACTTCCTCTCTGTTCCTTCTCAACTCTTTTCCGTGCAGGGAAAACAAAATATTTGATTGGCTCATTAAGTGAGTGACGCTATTACTGTAACACCTGAAGTACCGGTAGAGTGATTATCCAAAACACACCTCCTGTGTCTCTGCTAGGCTCTGCACTTTAGCGGTCTATTGCTGGAAAAATGATCCATGAAAATCATCTCTTTTCCTGAATTTATTGGGCACGGGTCCGGACAGAACCATCACTCGGTCCAGATTTAGGCATTTCCCTGCTCCAACATATCTGATTCAGTGATTTAATGACTTCCCCAAGTTCTGCAGAAGCCTGTTAATCACCCATTCATCCAAACCATGTGTGTCAAAGCAGGAAAACAACTAAAACATGCAGGATGGCGTTCCTCAAGGACCATGGTTGGGAACCACTGTTTTAGTGACAACGATTTGAAGGCACTGCTTGTAGTAACTCTAGCACCTTACTACAGTTTGTTTCTGCACATTAGCTCTTAGATACATTTTATAAAGAATGACAATCAAAACTATGTCTATATCTTACTCAAGGTGAAGCTTATTGTTCAGACATACAGCCCAAGCTTCCTACAGTTTCTATTTTGAATACTGTATTTAGACCTTTTCTGACTCAAATTTAATTTATTTTTTAATCAGTTTTGAGACCTGTTCACTTGTACAAATATGTTTGTTTTCTGCCTTTTCCAATCATCATTAAAACAGACTGTGTGCAATGGATGGTAGAAGAAAACACTTGTGAATCAAAAAAAGTAAATTAATTTAAATCACTCAGTTTTATTTAAACTGCTTTCCTATTTACGATTTTGACAACAAGATTAAAATAATTTGAATACACATTTTCGTTCTATAATATTAAATACAATTTTAAACTTAAGTTAATGCAATGTTTTACAACATGTTTCTCTTTCATAACTACAGTAACCGACCTGCACAGTGCTGGCAGTAGGAGCAACTCGGGTTTCCATCGTATTTAAAAACAATACAAACACATTCTGTAAGAGTACTGCATTTTTTGTTTTTAATACAATTATACTTTTATTTTTAGGAAAAATTAAAAAAGGGAAAAATATTTTGAATCACACCTGTTTCACCACACTCTACCACCCACTTATCCAGGCATGGAAAATATACTGTATATATATATAAAAAAATAAAACTAAGTGTTCTGATATTTCCCTGATACCTAAAAAAAAATAAGTGTGTGATTTTAGGTATTTTGTGAGGAAACATGTTTGACACATTGTCCTGAGCACTTTGATGTAAACTCAAGTACATGTAATTCAGTTATTTAAAAAAAGGCTTAAAGTGCGTCTAGATCATGCAACCCTGAAGGAAACAGTCTCTGAGGATGAGTTAAAATGTATAAAAAGTGAGTTTGTACCATGGCACCATGAATTTTTAGGATTTTAAATTAAACAAAAAAGCTCAAATTATTACACCAGGACCATGTGCAGTCAAGTAGGCAATTTTGAACAAATCTCCAATAGTTTTTAAACCAAAAATAATCTGTCATGTAAAAAAAGAGACTTTAATAGGTAGAAAAACAATGTTCCCGTCTAACTATACACATTTTTTGGATTACCTGCTTAACAAACTGACATTCAAACACAGAAAGGACTTTGATAAGCTATTTCACCATTTTTACCCTTTCACGAGCAAAAATAAGTTTCTCTAGGTTCAGTCTATTTTACTGTTTAGTTTGCATAAATCTGCTGCCTTGTTCTTACATTAAAACAGTAAACTGCACACAATAAAGCTTCACTGTGATCTGAAAAGATCTAGGACAGGTGGCAGAAAAACACAAGAACTTGGATGCTGCAGATTTGGACTTTACCACTTACTATGCTCATGTTGTTGATCTGATCCAGAGTCAGCTGCAGCAGCTGCTCATCGCCACTTTCACACATCAGTTTGAGGGCGGGCTGCAGGAGGCTCGGCTGGTTGTGGAGCAGCAGGTGTGCTACATGTCGGGTGCACTGAAGAAAGACGGAGATGGGGGAATGAAAGGAGGGGAGAAGTGATGAGTTGAGAAAAAATGAGTGCATTTTAAAAAAGGAAGCAGAAACAGAGGGAACACTGAATGTTACTCAATGTGAAAATACTAATCTAAGATTTCTGCAACGTGGAAAATTCAGAATTTAAAAGAATCATTGAAAAATAAATAGTGCTGATATTGATAACGTTTCTTCAAAGAGAAGACAGGCTTTAGGCGAGCTGATCTGCCTTGTTGGCACGCAGCTGGATATCTCATAGACTTGATGACGTGTCTATCTCTGCTGCCATCTGTGGATTTTAAGGATGCATATTAAATTGGATTTATGATAACTGGTTACTGCTTTTTGGATTCGGCTGGTTGCTGGTTTCATCTACAATCAAGGAAGTCGTCGACAGCACATTGGGACCCGATCACGCTGCTTGCCTTTGTGATAGCTTGGTTCTTGCCTGTGTACCCAGACTCTTGGGCAGAATGGATCAGATCTCAGGGATTTTTACTCAGGCACATTCCATCGGTGTGGCCACATAATTTGGACATTTCGGAACCGTTTTTGGACCAACACAGACTCAGGTAGATTTCATTATGTTCTGCCTCTCCCTAAAACAACTGTGTGTTTATCTGAACCTGGCTCCCCGCTGGCCTTGAAGGCCACCTTATCTGGATACGCCTGGAGGACATGTAATCTGACGCTCAACCCCGCCCATCGGGGAATCCCACCGTCAACTAGAGTGAACCAGCTGAATAAACATTCTGTCATCATTTCAGGACTCGGGTTCTCATTAGCGTTGACTTTGGCCATTCCCCGACATTCCTCGAGAATGTTTACGGATTTCATCGGAGGAAGCTGGCTGATTATTCCATCCTTATCAGAACTCTTACAGTGCCCTCAAGAGCGTCCATGGACATTCCTCAAAAAACATATATAAGTCGCTTCAGACTATATGTCGCAGGACTGGCCAAACTACGAAAAATAAAAAGTGTTACACAAAGTCCGGAAAATACGGTAGTTTCATATATCATCAACCTGCTTCAAAGTTCTCTCAGATTTCTTGCACTTTGACTCACAGAAACTAAATTGAGAAGGGTTTGAGATGGGTTCTCCATCCTGAATGGCTGTGTACTATTTACAAAGATTTATCTTGCAAGTATTTTGAGTATGTTCAAAAGTCCAGCAATGCAAGATCGAGGCCTCAGGAGTCATGTGAGGAAACTGAGAACCCTCATGAACGTTTCAACACATTTTGGAAACTCCCTCACAAATGCTGTGTGCATTATGTGGTCAACAATTGCAGATCTGTGAGATAGAACTGCAAGAATACAAAACAGCCCAAACAATTAAAAAGTCACATTCAACAAAAAGAAGGGAAGGAAGCCAACTTTAGTTTCATCGTAGCTAACTCAACCTCATTGAAGTGTCGTCAAGAGAAGTAAGACAAGTTTATTGTTGGTTTTGCAGCTGTGGGTGTCAAACTCGGTCACAAGAGGGGGTCCAAATTACAAATGTATTTCTAACTAAGGGCCAGTTTCTGTCAACACATTAACTCCAGATACCGGACATCTTGTCTTGGTTGCATGTTCCTCAACAAGAGTTTCATTTGACGTTCTGTGTCGCTTTTCTACATCAAAACTCAAATATTACGGGAAAAAACAACATTCTAACTGATTTTTATTGGCTTCAAAATTGCCATGGCAAGTCAGCACTAACTTACGGCTGCTCAGCCTTTAGATACAATGAGAAGCGATAAAATTATTTTACGTTTAAATGATTATCTTGAGGGCCAGATAGGATGTTAATAAGGGCCATATTTGGTCCCCGGACCTAGAGTTTGACACATGTGCTAGAAGGACTAGTAAAGCAGCACCTGTGTTAGGCAAAGAATCTGAAAGTTGGGTCAGTCAAAACAAACATACTGAAGCAGCAAAAACTTTCAGTGAAAACAATAAAAAAAAAAAGAAAAAAAAGAAAACGGAAATAATGCCAGTGATCATCATCATCATCATCATTGGTGTGTCAAAATGGACACAAATAACTATTATAAATTATATTAAATGAAATATTTATGGATTATAGTGAAAATTGTACACACATCTGCAAAATGCTCTTTTTAAATTTACTGTTTCTTTATGTGGATCTTTATTTTAAAAAAGAATGACATTTTTATTATTTTTATTAATTTTATAAATGACTTATAGGCCTATGTTTGTAGGCACTTTACTGAAGCAATGAATGTTCTGTTGAACCAAAACATTTTAGCTCTTCATTTTCATTGAATTTTGAGCATTTCTTTTTCATATTGAATGGTAAAAAATGCATTTATCCACCAAAACAGTTTTAGGTGAAAAAATGTGGTTATTTCACAAAAACAGAAAAAACAAAATGCAGAAAAGAAAGTACAAAAACCAAAAGAAAATAGATTTCAAAGAGCCCTAAACACCTGATAAGCAGACTGTTATCCATGCATTCCTGAATAGGACTGCGTCAGGCTCCCGGCTTCCTTCTGGTAATGTATGGATAACACAATGCAATCTGACTCTCCCATGCTCTGACGGTTTCATTCCAGCAGATTCAAATTAAAGCTGTTCAGAGCGGAGTAAAAGGCCTCCTTCTCCACCTCGCAGCCCCCTTCCCACACTAATATCAGACAGCCTGACAGACACTAGCCTATTCACACTGAATAGCATTAGCGCTAAACTAATATCACAGTCAGCTAGCCTTAGACACACAGAGTGACATTTGGCTTACTACTTGCATGGTGTTCAGCAGGGCATGAATAGCATTAAGGGACGTCAGCTATCAAAGAGGGGCCGATGAATATAGATGCTTTGTAAAAAGCACTGAGCTGATGCTAACGCGCTGCTGCGGGTTACATGCTTAATAGCTTTAGGCTTCTGTATTAAGATACGGGCTAAAACGCTGATGCTGCAGGGTAGCAGAGCTGAATTTAAACAAGTTTAGTCCACAACACTGGAGATAAAAGATAGATTGGAAGCGTGTTGGAGCTGCTTTCATTGTCCTCACTGTGATGCAGAGGTGACACGAGCATCAGAAGAAAACAAGTCCAAAATGATAATAAAAATCATACAGACTGTTTGGCAACAAATGCTTTGATGCCAAGTGTTACAATCTAGTTATACAAATGCAAGGTTTGTTAAACAGTAAAGACAGTGGTGTGCAAAAAATAAATTATATTTTTTATAGGACGTACAAAACGT
This sequence comes from Hypsolebias longignatus, assembly GCA_031762435.1. Taxonomy (NCBI): domain Eukaryota; kingdom Metazoa; phylum Chordata; class Actinopteri; order Cyprinodontiformes; family Rivulidae; genus Hypsolebias; species Hypsolebias longignatus. The sequence continues at coordinate 15,898,375 of JARVGV010000192.1, read as the reverse complement.
GTACAAATACACGTCTCTTCAATGCTGTGCTGCATGAAACCACAACACCATGCTCTGCATTTTTCATACATTTTTGCTGATAACAACTATTTGTTGAAGCTGATTTGTCAAAGGCTAAGACAATAAAACAAACAACAACAGCACATGTGTTTTCTGATTACCTGCACAGGGAGCTTGTGTTTGGTGTTATAGAGGGACCTCACCATGGTGACAACCTGCTGACCCAGGTCCACTCTGACCTCTGACTCCTGGCAGTGGCTCAGCAGCGTCGAGGTCAGCATCACCCAGGGGTTACGCTCTGATTGTGCCCTGCAGAAAAAGAGCACATTTGTTTTGTTTTGTAGTTTGGTTATGAGATTCTCAGTCTTGTATAAATCACAACAAGCAGATCATATAATCTTAAATATAACGGTGCTTTCAGTTACCATTTTCATACATAAGGCGCATTAAGCAAAACAAAACAGTCAGATAAGTCAAATTTATTCAACTCATTCACAGTTACTTAACATTGTTCAGATGTAATGTATAAAATTGGTTTGAGATCAGTAAGCACAACCAAAGTTAATACATAAGGCGCACTGGATTATAAGGCTCACTGTCGATTTTTGAGAAAGCTAAAGGATTTTAAGTGCGTCTTATAGTCCGAAAAACACGGTATTGGTATTTCATTTAAATACTAAATCATCATCAAAGTTTTTAACGTAAACATGTATATAACTACTCTGATTACTGGCATTAGATTACATAATCCAAAACAGGATGAACACAGACTTCTTTTTTCTTCCAAAATTTCTTTGCATGGTTTCATAAGTAATCTAAAAAGAAAATATACATAAAGAAAGTCATCACACCAGAGAAGCTTTATACTCTGGTTCCAAAACACACCCATTAGTAGTCTCAGTACTTCTTGATAACAACTCTGCAAAAAACACGATCAATGGATTGTTGTATGATCACGTATTTACTTGCAGTTTGACATTTTGTCCTGCGTTCTGTGTAAACTCAATGAAGTCTGATTTATAACCTGTCTCTCCTTGTTGCGCTCAATGTCTCGTCAACAGCTGCCGGACACGATTCCCTCTGAAGGTTTCGACTAATTATTAAAAATGCTCCTAATAATAAATTTAATATGTGCAACGGACTTTAGTTTGCTGTGAACCACCAAGCAAACAATTTACGGGTTTTACACGATCCATAAAACACAGACATGTATTGGAAACAGCATAAAAGCTGATAATTTAGATAATGCACTTTCAGAATATTTATGGTTTCATTTCAGCTGAATGCCATTTCACCCCTTCACCTTAATTCTTAGCCATGCACCTTAGTTTTGAATGTTCACACCAAGGAGGAGGATGTCCTTCTACTGAGGTAAGGAACACTGAAAAGAAAAATGTTTCAAGGGAACACTTCAAAATAAAGGGATAAGAGCAAAAAGAAAAACTTAACTATGTTATTATATTTAAATAGTTATACTGGCAGAAAGAAACTCTAATGTTTAGTTTAATTTATTTTGGTGTAATATCTTTGTCATCTATCCCTAACAAGCATAGACTTTTGTGGGGGGAAAAGTGTAAATTTTCCTTTAAAATATTTTACTGTATCCCGGAATTATTTTAATATATAGTTTTGTAAATTATGATGTATTATACTGAGTAACATTCTTGTTTTTCTTTAACAACCATAAAAAATTATGTATGCCAAGTTCAGTTGTAGATGATAGTTATGTGCAGGAATACAGATGTTGAGTCTGTTTGCATAAAAGGAACTGAGACAATGGCTTGTTGACTTCCAGAATGGGTATTCATGCCTTTCACATGTGTCAAAGTCAAAGACTGGGGGCCAAATGTGGCCCTTGTTGACATCTTATCTGGCACCCAAGATGATGTTAAATATGAAATACTTTTATCACTGGCATTTTTTTCAGTAATCTTTGATTATGATGTCGAAAGTGCAGCAGGGAACGTGAAATGAGACCAATCAAACTCTTGTTGAGGAACCTGCAACCAAGAAAAGATGTTGAGTATCTAACTTGATTTAATGTAGATTTTGAAATTGGCCCTTAGTTTGAAAAAGGCTTTAATTTTGTCCCCCTTTTGTAAGTGAGTATGACACCTGTATTACTATTTGCTCCTCAATTTAATGTCCAAGAGGTAGGCATGGAGCCGACACAAAGAAATAAAAATGGGCTTCAGTCCTTTATTCATTGTAGAGCAAATGTTTTGTGCTGCCATTAAAACCTCAAAAACTGAACCTTTTCTCTGCTACGCTTTTAATGCCTGACCAAAAACCCTACAAAATATTAAAAAATACAAAACAAAACAACACATTTTTAAAAAATAAAACGGGATGATTTGGAAATAATTGTACTGTATTTTATCAATGTTTTCTTTTATGCTGCTTTTTTTCGTTTTGTATCATTTTCTGAAATAAAGCTATTTTATTGCTCCCCACTCCCCTCGTAATATGTGCTTTAAACTTCAGGGTTATTTTATCACATTGTTAAAGTGAAATAGCATCTCAGCAACTAAAAGCAGTGGAATGCTACAGTATTCATCAGGTTTGCAGACCCATAATACCAGATGATAATCCTGTTAGACACTGACTGGATTACAGCAGATGACTTCTGTTTGTGCACCATATGGCATGCACTGTACACAATGAGTAACGTGATTATAGAAGCCTCATAAGAATAACAGACAGACATTAAAGCCACCAGAATGATCAGGAGGTTTGTAGATAAACTAATGAATTCTGACCGTGACGTGGGAGCGAGAAAGGAAGATGTTTGACCGTAATAGTCCTGCTGTTAATATTAAACACCCACACCGTGCATTATCCCTCTCCTCGGTGTGTACACCGGGGAACAGCTGCCAGCGCTGACAGGCATCCCTCTGTTGACACGTTCTTTTATGAGCTCTTCACGACCTTCAATGATGCCTCCAGAGAAACAGATTACCGGTAGATCCCAACAAGGCCAACAGATACAGGTGACGCTCGACCAACATGACCTTCACGAATCTTTATTATTACACATCAGTCATAGGAGGGGGGGGGAGGGGAGATGGAAACCACAATCGTTCTTAGTGCCTCCTAATTAAATCTTGATGACATGCGCTCATATTAAAGCCGCACAACTGCTGAGTAGAACTAATTCTAGTGGGTGTAGTGGTTAATGCAAAAACAAAGGTCTTTTTATATTTGAATGAAGCCACACGAGGAGAATCAAACACTGTTCTTGCCAAGCCCGAGGATGTAAATATTCATGCGATGTATGGGAAAAGACGACGATTTTTCAACTTGTTAAAACTGAACCGACACTTCCAGCAGTTAGCAAATAGATGCCGGCGTGGAGGCACAGCTGGAAGTTTTGGATGTGATTAACGCGACAAGCGGCGCGTTACTTATTGAACAGAGAGGAAAAAGGAGGAACGATGAGACGAGAAGAGGAATCCGGGATAAATTAGGATAGGATTTATTTCACTTATTTGACAAAAAGATCAGGAGTGGATTGGAACCAGCAGGTCTGTAAATTGTTGGTGACGTGATGAGAAGCAGAAAGCTTCAAGAGGTTGAAATTTGATGTGGGATCAGGCTGCCGAGGTGTTTCTTCAGCAAACATGATAGGAGGCAGGCTGTAAGCTTCTGTGTGTGTCTCTGAAGAACAAGTGAGATCGACAAAGCCTGTAAAAAAAAAGGGAGACAGGACATGATAAAAAGAAAGAGACAGAACAGAAGTGCCTCTGTGTGTGTCTGTCAGTGAAAAGGGCAGCTCTCCATCCAAGTACCGGAGTGTCTTGCCCTGACAAGCTGCTTCACCTCTGGAAGAAGCGGCCATGGGAACAAACAGTCTACATGTAGTGCTGGCAGGCAACTGCTTTCTGTGCTTTTCCAGGAGATGGGGGGGGGGGGGGGGAGTGCCGCCGCATGAG
>JARVGV010000192.1:15839338-15851278 GCA_031762435.1 Hypsolebias longignatus | reverse complement strand
ACTGTATACTGTATATTTTAACCTGATTTTGTGTACATTGTAATTTATTTCCTCTATGACCGTTTGGGAATTCAGATTAAAAAAATATTTAAAAATGGGTAGAGAAAAGTATGCTACTGTTTGCAAATGTATGAGTGGACAAACGCAACCTACCCACTTTGCACATTGTTATGCACAGAAGTCACCACGGCCTCCAGAACCCCAAGGGGTTGTGGGTAATTCGTCACAGCACCTGCATCTCCACTGAAAACAAACAAAAAAAACATCAACACAATCACTTTACGCAGAGCACTAATTAGGATAAAATTTTCTAATTACCACAATGTCAAAGGACAACAACTGAGGAGGAAAAAAAATAAAAAAATAAAATCAAAGGCCTTTATCTTGCGGACAGCGCTGGTCAGAAACGTGCCTGCCAGCAATTAGGATGTTTGAAGTTAACAAAGCTTTGTAAAACTTAAAGAGTCACATTGATAATTGAAGTTCTACAACATAATTATTTTAGTCTTCAGTATAAGTTTCTAAAGCAATGTGAGCAAAACCTATTCATTTTTAAAGCTGTTAAAACAGATACTTTATGAGATTCACTTGGTAGCTTAAAAAGCTAACTACGGTAATTTTTATTTTATTTTATTTTTCATTTTTTAAGAGAGGTTATGACTTCCTACTGCTGCTTCCAAGTGTGTGTTCACTCTATATGTTGCAGGTCCATTTCTCACCAAAAAGGAAAACACCTGTGATTTCCCCCGACTCAACTCTGTACTGCTGCTGGACTCCATGCACACACAAACAAGAACACATGCCTCAGTCCACGGACGTGCACAACGCATGTACAGCACACAACAAAAAATGACTCTGCAAAACAAAAAAGGATGACGCAGCAATTTCTCTGCTGCATTTTACCATTTACATATTCTCCTCAAAACACCCACAAACACAGAGCAGCTGTGACGGATACAAAAGACGGCCATTAGCGCGAGGCTCACTGCAGCACACGGAAAGAGCCAAACACAAGACTGGCTCATTCATACCTGCCGGACACAATGCTTCAAGAAAACCCTACGACCGTGGACGCGCACGCTGGACGTGTCAGCGCATAATGGGCAGAAATTTATAACGGGCAAGAAGACAAAGAGGTGCTCGTGAGAAAAAAAACAGAAAAGAATGGCGTGTGTGGCTTTATGCTCAACATGAAGTGTGTGTGAGTGTATGTGCGTGCGTTTTTGTTTCAGGTTACCTTGTAGGGACCGATTTTACAAAAAATCATGCATTGTGAGAATCAACTGCTCCCCATAAGGATAAGTCTCGGTGGGGGGTTAGGGGTTCGGTTTAGGACCAAGGTGTGAATTGCAGATGGGTTAGAGTTAGGTATGTACTAGTAATGGTTAGGTTTAGGGTAAGGATCAGGGTTAGGTTATATTTTATAGTTTGTATGAATGTGCTGGCTGTCACATCATCACTACATGCTGTACATGAATTGCCCCCTTGGGGACCTAATAAAGTTGAACTTGAACTTGAACGGAAGTCAATGCAGAGTCCCCAAACCGTATGTTTACAAGAACATGTGTGTGTGTGTGTGTAAATAAAATCTGGAGGGGAACAGCTGTCTCAGGCTGCATTAATTATAGGAAGATAATGAATCTGAGAAAAATAAAAAACAGTGTGCATTTAAGTCAACATGTGTGTGTGTGGGGGGTGTGTGTGTGTGTGTTATTACATAGGGTTTGCACAAATACAAATCAACGGTGGTGTGTGCACGTGAACGATTATTTTCTGCTGGTGTGGTAATGCAAGTGCCATTAATCTGCACTCTGCACCATTGAGCAGCCATAAAAAAGCAGGAAATGAGGCAGGAATATAATCAAGGTGATTGGCGCTCATTTATCAAGCCAATCAGATGGTATCTAGCTGTGTGTGTAAAACCCAGCTCATTGTTCCATCAGTGTTATGGCAAGACAAGGTTCTCAGGGCTAAAAAAAAAAAGGACAATACAGCTGCCTTCATTCTGAGCCATAGCAACAAGGAAAAATCTGTTTACTTCATTGTTTTTCCTCCACTAACCTCAGTAATGACCACTCGCTGAGTCATACAATATCCATGTATTTGCCATGGCTCTTAAAATGAGCAGCTCTGCAGGCATGTCAGCATGAATCATCTCCTTCCTTTTCAATGCCGACTCCCACAAACAGCTTCTGTGCATTCAGTTCAACTCTTCAGGCATTTCTTTTGACTGTTTTTCCCCCAACAGCAGGCTGAGCCCAAATCAGACCAATATACCGTAGGTTCACCGACAACCTCCAGCAAACATCCGGTTGTAGGTGGTTTGTTTAGGTGGCCTGATTGCAAGCCTGTTATTTATTTGTATACAGGTCTTAAAATAAGCATTTTTCTGTACAAAACGTGCATAATCGAACAAGACAATTGTGAAAATGGCACATGTTGATGATAATAATGTTTGACAAGCAGTTATAATGAATTTAAAAATGGATAAAGACTAAAGAGATTTACTCGACACCTTGAATTTTTTTCTCCTGCCAGTAAAAACAATTGAGCGATATGCAAAAATAATATATCTGAAAAACCTGACAGAAAAGCTTCACTGCAATAATAACACAATCATTCCGTCTATTTTCATTTAAAAAAAATGATCAGAAAGACTTTTGTGTCAAAACATCTAACCTTCTGAGTTGAATTACAGTGAGTTAATATATTTTTTACAACCAACAATGTCATTTCTGCGTATTAAGTTTGCATTGAAATAAAGGAAGTAGTGCTTTTGTAAATGTGGGTTTCTAATTGCATTTTGAAATGTGAATGCGCAAAATGTGTTTCTGAGAAGAAAGGTCCTTCTGTCGCCATGAGGTTGTCAGGCAATTAAAGAAAACTCACACACAGCTTCCAGTTTGATTAACATTCAGCTGCGCGTTGAGTTCACTTATCCAGCCTCATTTAGACATCTATGAACGGCGAGGAAGGACTTCAACCACAGGAGCTTTAAAAAATAAGGACAAAATAAATAATGAAGGTAGATGGGTGAACTTTTCTCGTAGAGGTGTGACAGAACGTTATTACAAAAGTGCAAAAGCAATTACTATTCGAATTTAACATTCTGAAAATTTGACTTTTTCCACTAAGTACCGCAAAAATTAAAACAGATTATTGGTAATGGACTTGTTTTCAGTGTCGGACTATTCACTTTGTTAACACTTCTTTTTATAAAGTGCTTACAGTTCTTGAGTTAAAAAGCTGAATGTCAGGAAGTCTTTTTTTTTTTTTCCAGAAAACCCCAAGGACAAACTTGTTTACATAAATTGTTCCATTTACACAAATAAGTTGACTACTGAGCATTAAATGCCCAGCTAGGTTTATTTTTCAGCCTACCAATGAACACGATTCAAGCTGCTCCCAACTGCTTCCAGTCTTAAATAAAAGACTTTTAAAAAATTTAAAAAGTCAGCAAGAATTGTAGAAAATATATTTATTTCTTTGAACGATCCAGAGCTACGTTTCGTGCCCAGCTGGGCCTCACTGTGCCATTGTTCCTATGTTATAAAATATGCATAAATTAATTTAATTACAGATTGAATGGGAGTCATTGAAGAAATTACAGCAGCAGCAGGAAATTCTCGAAGAGGCGTTTTAAAAAAAATTTTTTTAATGCAAATATGAAAACGGGTTTGAACCACGTTTTTGTGTTGTGTGAGTTTTATATGTGAAAAATGCAGACATGGAGGCCGAGGTTGTGAGAGTACCTGAGAGCATCCACAACTCTCTTCACCGCCTCCTGAAGCACCGTTTTGACTGACAGGCGTAGGGGTCCAACTGCAACACTAAGGAGCTCTTTAATCTGTGCCAGAGGCCGGCTGTCGGTTGTCATGGCGACCGCCAACTCACAAATCTTTAGCCTTTCGGAACGCGACAAATCATAAAGTTGACTGTATTTCTCTAGCTGCTCCTGTAAAACAAACATAAAAAAGCATAGTGCTTACAAAGTAATGCACAACAAAGTTGGAGCTTGGCTTAAAAAAAATATGTTAAAAAAAAAAATAATAAAATAAATAAATAAATAAATAAATAAATAGAAACATTTTCATAGCACAATGTTTTAAATATCATTTCACCCACACCTATTTAAAAAGTCATATCTTTGGCTTTAACTTTTTAGCTTGGGGGACAGGTTTGATCGAAAATCTTTCGTACATGACAGAACTTTGCTTTTCCTTTTTTTATTTGACTTAGGAATACAAACGGACATTCCAGTGACTCAATTATTGTTCATGGGAGTTGCTGCCAAGTAAAAAAAAATAAATAAAAAGAATTCAATCAACAAAATTGTACACTGGTTGTACTTTTATGGGCACAAATTCCAGTATGTTGCACGTGTAAAAAAGATTTGTAACTTTGTTAAAAAATTAAAAGTCTTTGGTGCCTGTTTGTTTTCCAAATTCATTAGTTTGTGAATGACAGGCATCAAATTAAAACACTTTGTAGAATGGTGCTTTATGAAGCTCAGTCCATTCCCTTGTATTTGTTGACCAGCAGATCTGCCACATTCAATATGGCGGACCCTCTGACGTACTGCAGCGAGCCAGCCCGCTTAACGAGGCATCTACCTTTATACTGTATGTCTATGGACAGCCAAACCCATCTGTTCTCTGATTGGATTGTTAAATTTGATTGACATGACATTGACCAATGAGCTGAGAGAAGAAAAATTCAGGTCAAAATTGGTACTCGTAAAATGAAACTCACAGGAAGCGAGCTACACATAGTTTTTGGATTTGCTTCTGTAAACAGAACATTGTAAAAATGATTTGCAACTTGTGATTTTTTTATTTCTTTTTCTTTTTTTTTTACAAATACTGTACATAATTTTTTACAAGGCTACAAATCTTTTTTTACACATGCAAAGTATTTATGACCGGAATTTGTGTTGACCATAACACAGACATTGTGGGAATTACATCAAGCACATGTGTTGGTCCTGAACTTCAGAAGAGTCTTTGGACACTAAGGAGTGTCTGACCGGAGAATTTTTTTTTTTTTTTAATCCACAGGCTTCATGGTGATCTCTGATGTTCATGGCAGCACTGGCAATTCAGTTGAGAATGAGTGCCCGATGGAAAAAAAAAAGAAGCGATTTTGGTAATATGCCAATTATGTACAATGGACATGTCGACAAGTGAAAGAGCAATAAAACTAAGCTTTCAGTTTATCACTTTCTGCTCCAACTCCCAGAACATTAAGAATCACAGAGCAGCAGTCGGCTTTTCTTGAAAAACCACAGCTTTTACAGAGAACATGCCGAGACTGTGGTTTGGACTTGTAAAATGGGTGTGAAATCATATATTTTTACAAAAAAAAAGTTGTGTACAGTTAGGCCAGTATCTCCTGGCTGGTCTGGGTGCAACGCAAGGAACTTTTTGCACCAGTTAGCGTGCCATTTTAGTTTTACAGCTTGGAAAAATACGAAATGCAAGGCCTATAATAGTATTATACGTCACTCCTTTAACTAAATTTCATGGTTTTAAGAGTATAGTGCAAATTATTATGCAGGTATCAGAACTGAACACTGAGCTTGTTTGGAAAACACAACTGCATCTTATGCAAATTTTACTGTGAACAATTTGTTGTTTTCATGACAGGTCAGTGCAGCTAAAGCGGCAACTGGTCATGTACAGTTGATAAATGATCTGAGCGTAGCTGAGAAGAACCTGCAGAGCTCCGTCTATCCATCTTCCTCTACACATCTGCCCTTTGCTGCTTTCTGTATCCTTTTTATCATCCTCTAAAGATGCAATCACTTAGTCAAGTGAAGTTCCATTATTAAGGATGTAGAGATGCCGCTGTGTGAGGATGTGCACACATGAGAGCCCTTGAAGCTCTGAACAAGGTTTTTTTTTTTCCATTTATGAGGGATATGTGCTTTTAGACACAGTTAAGACTAAATATCACCAACTTGTACTTTATGATGATCGAGGTAGTTTTGATGACAGTCTCATGGTCGCATAGCATGCAGTTGGTTTTATGTTCTCAGACACACACACACGCATGCACGCACAGCACAGGCAGACATAGTGAGGCTAAAGTGGGCCAAGTTGGTGTGACTTTGCTTAATGAGATGCAGTATAAAGCGCACATAACGTATCCGTCCCAAACGACGGGGCTCGGTTCAAACAGCATCCAGATAGATTTACAATATACCCTTGACTGGTCCCACTGAGACTGGAGATAGCTCAGCAGAGCAGAACCAGCCCAGAAATATACAACCACAAATATAGTAACCTCACTAACACACTATCTACTGGTATATGCCCAAGTAAAGGTGACCTGAGAGAGAAATGTATGTGTGTGTGTGTGTGTGTGTGGGGGGGGTGTCCTACAAGATGTTGAGACTGGCGGTCAAGATGTCTGATGCTTCATTAAACTGTGATTTCATATTCAAACATTTTAGTGAGCTGATTGATTTTAACTGAAGAGATGATTTTATTTTTAACCCATTTATTCAGTCTATTTATCCATTTATATTTAGCACATAATAATTACAAATGTCACAGTTTGTAGTTTTTTTGTAGTTTTTTTTTTTTTAGGAGTTTTTAGGGCTAAATATTCACTATGGTCTACGATAAGTCTGTTTTTGAATCATTTCATTCTGCTTAATATTTAACAAGCTGTGACTGTGGAAAAGATTAAATACTTTATCACTTGATGTTATTTTTCTGTCCATTTAGGTGTCAAACAATGATACTGTCTCTTAACATTATCAATTTAAACTGATTTTTTTTTTCTCTTTCAATTCTGCATATTTGGAAAAGTCATCCATAAAATGGATAAGTCCAAAATATCTGAACTTTTGAGAACTAGTTTAGTTTGTTAACTGTATTGCAGGTGAATCGTTTTGCAAAAAAAAAATAAAAAAATAAAAAAATAAAAAAATTAAAATGTCTGGAAACTAAAAGGCTAAATGAAAAAAAAAAAAAAAAATGCTGGATGGACTCCACTATATAAAATGAACGTTCTTGCACTATAATTTACATCTGTAGGAAATGTTCTTGCCGTGGTGTGTTCTACTGGAGATGTGAAAAGAAATTTAGATTTAGGTGTCGACTTTTTTACTTTTCAGTGAAAATCTTGTGGTTTCTACTTTCTTAGTTATTGGGCCTCTCACATTTGGAAGCAGTTTCAAAGACACTCTGTCAACTTTAAGACTAGGTTTAAAAATTTAATCTATTTCAATAAATCCTATAGTTCAGTCCGGCTTGGGTGACTCTGATCTATCACTTTATTTACTTTGCTATAGTTTTGGGCTGCTGAAGGACAAACTGACCATATTTCTTCACTCTGCTGTCATTAATATCTCTATTCTCCACGTTTGTATTTGCAAGTATTACCGTAACCCTTGTGTTCTCTGTTTCTCTTTCAATAAAAAGTAAACCTAAGCGACTGCTTCGGTGTTAGATTGTGTCTCTGTCCTGTCTTGTCAAACACCACCCAGTCAAGGCAGATGGCCACACATGCTGAGCCTGGTTCTGCTGGAAGTTTCTTCCTGTTAAAAAGGAGCTCTAGAAATAGGGAACTACATCGAAGTGAAAAAAGATTCAGTGTAAACTTGGTTTCTAAGAGCAATACTTTACTAATGTGCATTTTAATACTGAAAGTGGTTGCATTGCATTTTACAGTAACTGGACAGTATGTAAAAACACTGAACGTGAATTTGACTGTTGATTTTCTTCCCTTTTCTCATCCAAGCAAAAATATTTTTTTCTCAATAAGAATAAGAGGGCTGTGCTAATTAGCAGCAGCTTTGTGCACTATGTCCATCTTTAGGACGACTGTACGTACATGTTCTCGTTGTATCTCAGTGCAACAACGATAAAGCTTATTCTGATTAAACTTTAATACAGTATTTGAAATGGACCTGTGTGTTTTTGCTGATATGTCATATGATGTTAACTGGCACTATAGAACGAAACAGCATCGCTATTAAATTAAATTGTAATACATTTTGGGCTGGCTTTCTTATGAAAACATTAAATCATAAAACATTTGTGTAAAATAGTACCTGAAGGCTTATGATCACATGCAAAACTTAAAAGTTTTCATTTATATTTCCAAATGTTATTAATTTTACATGCTTTAAAGGGCTAAGTCTCTTCATAACTAAATATTTTTAATTCAACAAAGTTCAGTCAGGTAATTTGGACGGTTTCTTGCTTTTTTATTTTTTTATTGTTGTTGTTGAGATGTTTCATCCTTTATCCAAAGGACTTCATCAGTCCGAGGAGATTCAACAAACTGAGTCCCACCAGCAGCACACTCACATAGTAGACCAACCAGTTTGCTCGTGATAAGATGATTTCTGGGACCCGCCTTCTCCCCCGTCAACTCCTCTGAGACAGCCATAGCCAAAGTGGTTCAAAACATCAAATGTCAATTTGATGGTTGGTCGACTATGTGGGCGTGCTGCTTGTGGGACTCGGTTTGTTGTGGCTCCTCAGACTGATAAAGTCCTTTGGATGAAGGATGAAATGTCTCAAAAAAAAAAAAAAATAAATAAATAAAAAAAACCTTCCAGATGACCAGACTGAACTTTGTTGGATTTTCTACAAGGATTATTGAGCAAGAACGTTGATGGTTTTAGTTTAGTTTTATTTTTACTTTTAAACATTTTAATGACTAAAGATATTAACAGCAACAACAACAACCTGGCATAATTTTAATATTTTAATGGATTTCCTTTCAGTTAGTTAATAAAAACAACAATTTTTAAAAAAGTAAATCGTTTTGAATGTTGCATCAATTTGGGGTGCACATATCAGGCATGCATTTAAATAAAATGTGAACATAAAAAATCATTTACCAGAAGCAAAAATAAAAAGGTAAATATATGCGTCTGACACAACTAAGTCAGGTCCTCTGGAAGGATTCTTCTTTGTTGAAACGTTTCGTTGTTTCATCATCAGGCCAGGACTCTGTGGTCTACACTCATCTCCAGGCCAGAGATCACTCTTTCAGGGATGAAGATGTTCACATCCTTGAAAGAGAGGAACGATGGTTTGAGAGAGGAGTAAAGGAGTCCATCTTTGTAAAAAGAAACCGTGGAGGCCTCTATGTTCAACTGCCCCACCCCCCTCTTACAATGCTGTTATTGCTAGTATCACTCAGCCCTTGGTAAATAGCAAGCGGCCATCAGGGCACTAATGATCAAGTTTTAGGCTGATGGTCCTCCTTTTACATGTGAACAACTAGATTTGGCTGTCACCAGCAAACTGGTTTATCCACTATGAGAAGATGCTGTTTATAAGACCGAGTTTGTTGCAGGACCTCAGACTGAAGAAGTCTTTTGGATGAAAAACAAAACCATTTCAACAAAGAAGAATCCGTCCCGACCTTGTTAGATTTATTTAACTGGATTACTGAGCATGCATCAGGACGTAAATATATATGTTTATACTTAATAACCCCTCGCCAAAAAACGTATTGTGCATTTTTGCTCATCTTTCGTAAAAGTACTTTTGTAAAAGTGCTAGTAAAATTGTGAAAGTCAAGCCAGTATTTAAAAATGATATATTTGGTATGTCCACATATATATCTAATAAGCAATATGCAGATTTTTATTTAGCTTTGTATGACCTGTATAATACGGCACACATTCACACACAGAGAATTGTTCCCTCTCAAAAAGAAAATGGCGGAAATGTTTGACGGATGCGGCCTACCTGCTGGCTGTCTCTGAGCGACAGAATAAATTCATGACTCAGAGTGTGCAGGTGGGCCTGAGATTGCTGCAGGTGCGCGACAGCCTCATCAAAAGTCATTCCTGCTGGGTTCGTCCCTTCCTGCTCGCCGCAGACATCACCTCCTCTCTTCCTGCTCTTCTCACCCAGCTGGCGCAGGGCTTTGGTGGCTCGCTTTATCACCTCCAACCTTGCTTGGACGCTCAGCTGGAAGGAGGAACAGAATGGATGGGGGGGGGTTAGAGAGCAAGACGAAGGAGGAGAAACATGAAAAGGAAAGCAAAATAGAGGTGGAGATTGGGTTCATGTGGAACAAAGTGACTGAGAAGGGTGCAGGAGTTATATACATTCATTTAAAACTTAACGTGTTGAAGCTAACCAGTCAGTCCAGATAAAAATAGCATTAGGAACGTGAGTGTCATACAGTATGTGTATGAAGAGCGTGTGTGTGTGTGTGTGTGTGTGTGTGAGAGAGAGAGAGAGAGAGAGAGAGAGAGAGAGAGAGAGAGAAAGAGATCATAGCCGCCAGCCTGATGTGATTGATTTTATTCAAGGAGAGCAGGTTCACCATTCATGGGGAGAAGAGGGGAGCCTTTGGCTGTAGGAGGTTTTACGCTCTTCATGAACACACAGGCGCTGACAAGTTCTGCTCAAACATTCAAAACTCTTCTGAAAATTCACCTGACTCACTTCAACACTCACACAGCCCTCTGGATCTGCTGGATACTTCCACTCAAACCATCTGGACTTTCCTCTACAAACACAAGAGGATCGTCACACTGAATGTACCATAACTGCACGCAACCGTGCCGCCTGAATGAGACGACATGCATCATATGTTGGTATAAAAATATAAAAATAATGTGGATCATCTCTGCATTATTTGACTTTCTGAGCTTTGTAAACAGATTACATCTTTAATATATGTAACCTGTCATGCCGAACTGAGGATTGAGTCACAGTGTTGAGATATACAGTAAGTATGATGATTGCATTTTGTCAACATATGATGAATTAATACCTTATTCATTGGTCCCTTGAACAAAATGTCCAAAATATAAACCTAAAGAATGTTTTGAAGCTCTACTCAGAGCAGTACTAACAACTAACAAGGATTTTGAGCAGAAAACCCCTTAAATGTGTCTTATTTTTCCTGTGAGTAAGCAAACTGTTTTTTTTGCTTCCAGATGTGAAATCCAGATATCCAAGTATGATTTGTGGTTTTCTCTTCCAAATGACATCAGGAAATCCTTATTAGAATATGTTAACATTTTCCAGGGTTTAGCTCAGTTAGCAAGACATAGCTCTGGAACCGCTCAGAAGAGCAGGCAGATCCAGGTATCTTTAAGACAGAAATCTGAAAATGCACTTAATTAAGTTAGACCAAATCTGACTTAATCAAGAGCTGAAAATATGTTGTTTTAACTTGATGGGTGAAAGTACAATAGTTTCTTAGGCACACCTTTTATTCGTAAATATTTTTGCCAGATTGGTGTGAAATAAAACTCTATGAGAAAGAAATATCAGTGAAACAAAATACTATTTATTAACCTAGCAAAGGACACATTGACTAATTCAACAAAAATATTGGTCACTGGCATGAAAGGCAGGTAAGTACCGGTATGCTATTGTTTGTGGGGCAGTTGTGGCTGAGTGGTTAGAACAGTTGTCCTATAATTCGAGAGCTGGGGGGTTCGATTCCACCAGCAGTCACATGCTGATGAAGTGTCCTTGGACAAGACCCTGAACTCCTCACTGCCTCTGATGTGTGTCCCATCAATGTATGAATGTGATAAAGCTCTGATTATTCTTTGTAGAGATATAGTAGAGTGCTGTATGAATGGGTATGAGGGCACAGATTGTGTTGTAAAGAGCTTTGAGTACCGGTATCTTGATTAGATAGAAAGGTGCTATACAGGTAGTCCTCGGGTTACGACGGTCTCATCTTACGACGTTTAGAGGTTACGAATGCATCTCCCTTATTCAAGTTACACGGTTACGTCGTTACGTCGTTGTTACGTCTGTTTTTACGTTGGTTTTACGACGTTAAACGTCGTAACGCAGCGGAATAATACAGTTACGTGGTGCAGCGGCGGAGGAATACAGTACTGCACGGAGGAGGACGCCGTCACTAGCATCCCAGTAGGCCATTAGCCCTTCATTATGGCTCCCAAATGCAAGGAGGACTCTTCTGATGGCAGTG
>JARVGV010000192.1:15724187-15734239 GCA_031762435.1 Hypsolebias longignatus | reverse complement strand
AAAAACACTACGTCAAATGTATAGTGACTTCAGATGAAATTTTAATATATTTATAAGTTTGTTTGCAAAAACTAACACAGTTCAATTATACAAGATATATATGTTGTGCCATTTTATGCAAAGTTCAAACATCATGTCAGTTGACCTTAAAGTATGGTGTGACAGTAGCTGATATGAATCACCAACGCTTGTTCTGAGCAGGAACTAATAGCACAAAATCTGTTTCTGAAACTTTGGCATTCACTTTCGAAGTCAATGTTTGTTCTCAAAATATCTAGTTAGGTGGTGGACAGATCTGAATAAAATTGCCAAGAAGTAATCACTGGATGGACATCTATTACTAATTAACGTTTGGAGTCACCTTGATTTAAGATGGCTGCTATATCTGCTGCTGAATTCATACCCATCTGCTCACACAGACTCATGTTCAGGCTGCTGTTTAATATACCATATTATATTGCATTATTATTGTTTAGCGTCATAAATCCTTAACATTCAAAGCTAAAGGTAGCAAAAAGGCTAATTAACGGTTGCAAAAGGCTAGCTAAAGAAGTAACAAAATATTAGGTAAAAGTAGCTAAAAGCTAAAAATACAGAACAGTAGCCAAAAGTTAAAATAATAAAAGGGTAGCTAAATGTTAAAAGTAGCCAGACTGTGGCTAAAAGCTAAACGTAGCATAAGTAGACAAAAACAGCACAAGTATGCTGAAGCAGATTTTGTTTCAAATAGAAATCAAGAGAAATCAGTGTATAGTATTTCTATGGGGGAAAAAAAAATCTGTAGAAAAGATTACTACAGTATTTTGAAATGTATAAAAGTTACAGAAAATAAACAAAGTTGTAGTTCCTGAATGAAATGAATGTTTTGAACAGCTAAAGTAACAAAGAGCATGCAGAAGCACTTAGTTTGTTAAAACACAACAACAACAACAACAACAACAACAATAATAATAATAATAAAGTAGTCCCTCGATAATCATGGGTGTTGCATTCCGCCCCCCCCCCCCCACCCAATAGCATAAGTGAAAAACCACAAAATGGCAATGTTATATTTATTTTAGTATTTATGTACATAATAAGGCTAAATCATTTAAAATAAACTATTTTAAATGATTTAGCAGGATGGTGGCACACTGGCCAGTGGGAGCACCATGACATTTCCCAGTAACCTGGAAATTCGCATGGTGGCACTAAAGTCTTGGTTCAAGTCGGGCTTGATTAGATTATTGCTAATGTAGCATGACTTGTTTATTTAAACTACATCATGTAAATTATTTATTTCCCGGTACACAGAAGGAGGGAGAATGGGAGTGACATAGGTGATGTGTATGATTGCAGCAATGACATGGGTGTGGCAAAGAGTGGAAGGTGTCATGGAGCTGAGATCATGACATGCTGTGCTCCTTTAGCGCATTTAGAGTTTAGAAACATTGTTTAGAATATGGGAAGGGTTTATAAACCCTTATTATATACATAAATACTAAAACAAATATAACATCCCCACTTCACAGTATTTCACTTTTTGCAGGGGGTGTCTGGAACATAACACCCGTGATAATCTATGGACTGCTGTCATAATAATAATAAAACAAGACATTAGGGAGGACTAATAATGAGGGCATGTGTTGGATCTCTGGGGAACATGGCCACCGAGAGATATGAAAGAAGCGAGTCTAATACTGTAGTTTGTTCAATTGGGAACAAAATCAAACAAACTTATGTGCTTTGACTTGTTTACCTTTCATCCACTGCTCCGTTGCTTTTGTCCTCCTGGTCTTTAGTCAGTTCCTTTAACCTGCTGCTGAACTGAACTACGACACCTGAAAGTGAGCACAGCATCATCATGAATCCAGCAGCCGTTCTTGTTTGGACCGATAAATCTAGCACAACAAAGTCTAAAAGATTTAAAGCTAAAAATACAAAGTAGCTCAAATGTACGAGAGTATTCTGTTGACTTCCAAATATTATCATCAAACAGCTGACTCGTCACAACAGAACTCACTTCATGACCCGCTGAACACATTTTAATGACACATCTAGAGAGAACTTTTGGATTCAACCCATTTCAAAATGGCTGCCACAGCTAATCAATCCTAGCAAACACAAAAATGACTATAACTCTGAAAGTTTTACATACATTGGGCTAAAATATGGAGTGGTACTAGCTCCCATCACAGACTCTGGGCTCTTGTTGGACATGCAAGGCACTGAAGTTTCCCCTAATATTGCTGTTGGCTTGAAACAAAAACAAACAGCTGAAAAATACTTCAAGACCCATTGTATACCTGTTATAGGTCAATAGGTCAAATTTAACAAGTACAGTATTACAATCCGTGTATAAAGAGTACTCTAAAATATTTAGACATTAGTCCTAGGGTCTGCAATCTGCGGCTCTAGAGCCACTCTTTGGTCCCTCTGCAGCGACTCTAAGTTTTGACCAAAAACTTACCTAAAACTGAAGTTTACTGATTGTTGTACAGACAACAAGAAATGTTTAGTTTTAGCAGTTTTCTGGTCATTTATTTTGCCAACGTGTGAATGATAATACTAACACAAGGAGTAAAACTTGTTCACATCAGACTGATGAAGCCCTCTGGATAGAGGGCAAAACATCTTTCCACAAAAACAAAACTGTCCATATGACCTGACTGACCATTACTGGATTTTGTACCTGGATAATTGAGCATGAACTTGAAAGTAAAACTTGTTGACTACATGGTGATAGAAATTTGTTATCTACTTCTTTTAGCTCACGTCCTGTCTTACGGTGTGATCTTTGTCTCATATCAACCAAATGTTTTGTGGGGAATACGTTTAAGGCAAGTTGCTGAGGAGAAATATGGTAAGTCAACTTGATAACAATAAAAATCACAGAAAATAAAAAAGTCAAAGTAAATTGAAGTATTGATTTTAATTTTTAAATTCAATTTTGCATCCAACAAATGGGCCTAATTTTAACTTCATGCTTCATTACTTCATAATAGGATGCTTTATAAATTGTTTCTACAAAAAAACAAACAAAAAAAAAAAAAAACTCACATAAGCCTATTTGTGTTTGAATTTTAATAAAATTGCTAAATAAAAGTTTTTATTCTTTACATAAATCCAGTCTTTTTTCTTTTGCTCTAAAATGTAAAAATATCAATAATTATGAATAATAATTTGATATTTTAGTTTCATAATATCACATCTACTGGCCGAAAAAGCCCCCTCCAACAAGCTTGAAGTGGGCCATGGGCCACTAGTTGATAATCACAGTTTTAGCAGGTTTTGCAGCTCCAGACATTTTAAAGATAAGTGCTATGTGTTGTCATCATTGTATGTTTCCATACAATGGCGGAATTAGTTCTCTGCATTTAACCCGTTGCACCTGGGATACACCTAGGTGGAGCAGTGTGCAGCTATGTAGGCGCCTGGAGAGCAATTAGGGATTGGGTGTCTTGTTCAGAGACATCACGAGATGTGGGAATGGCTGAGGATTGAGTCTGGGACTTTCAGGTCCTGAGTTGGTTGCCCTGCCTCTACACCATCTCAGCCCCAAATTATTTATTATTTCATTATTTATTTATTATTTAGTGTGCAAAGGGGCAGAAATGGCTCTTTTGAACTTAAAAGTTGCAGACCCCTGCTTAGTCACTGGTGCATATCTGTAACATTTAAATGGGAATCTTACCAGCACTTTGCCATTTCTTCCTCCAGACCCACAAACCAACAGCCAACAGAAGCAGCAGCAATAATAAAATGCTCACGACAGCTGCAATAACCGAAGAGGACGAGGTTGCTGTAGACAGTAAAAGATAAAGTATTAGATATATCAATACAGTATCCCATTAACCAGACAGAAATGGACCAGTTTCCTCTCAAGCCTTACCAGTTATAGAGACGTAGAGTGAGTTGGAGGGAAGGGAACTAAAGGGTACAGAGGAAATGTTCACCTCGTAGACACAGGCGTACTCTCCTTCGTCTTTAAAATCGATTTCAGGGAACTCGAAGTATGTCAGGTAGAAGAAGGTGTAACCCGACGTCGGTTTTGCTGCAGTAATGTTCTTGTTTGACCTTGTCAAATAGAAAACACCCTCGGGGTATCTGGAATGAATGGAGCAAGTGATGGTGAAGGGGCTTCCTTTGGTGACTGATATCTTGTGCGGGCTGAAAGCCACTGGCATGTGGCCAGATGTTAGGTAGAGGCTGGGCTTCTCTAACTTTACTGCACGACAGAGGAAGAGGGTTTTACAAACAGATTTGAAAATGGTAATGAAAGTACTCTACAAACACTGACCATCACGGCGTTTTGTTTTTACCTATGATTGAGAGATCAGCTGTGTTTCCCTGAGGATAATAGATAGCTTGCTGGTTAGGCAGTTTTTTATGATATTCACAGAAGTATGTCCCGTTAAGGCTGAAGTCCGCCTTTGGGAAAACAAACGTCGCAGCTTCGTGCTCAGAGAATTTCTCCATTTGAAACGATCCTTTGTTTCTTTTCAGCACAAATGTCCCACCCAAGTGTTCAGTTGCGACAGTGCAGGTGATTTCCAATTTCTCGCCCCAGTTTACCGAAGGAGATGGACTTAGAGTGATTTGGGGCTTATTTAGATCACCTGAAACAGGTTCACATGCATGATCGGAGAAAAATGGATCATTCAGATATAAAAAATACGAATCAGGTTTCTTACCTAAACAGATTACGCTTGCATCTTCAGAGTGCCCGCAGTTGTTTTCTCCAAATCCACGATGCGCACAGTGGGACAGAGCAGATTCTTGGCCTTTACACACCACATTATCCAACCATATCGGACCAGAGCCTCTTCCAAAATGGGCGCTAGTCGGTGCAGAGACCGCATGACCGCAACCGAGTTGTCTACAAACCACATCAGCGTTGAACATTTCCCAATCGTCATCACACACGGTGCCCCACTGGCCTTTATAGAAGACCTCCACTCTGCCGGAGCACTGACCCGAGCCGCCAACCAGCCGCAGCTGGGCTGGAGATTAAAAGAGAGAAGAGTTTAGTACAAGTGCAATGGGCAGGGTGAAAAAGAGAAATAAAAGATTGTGTTTTTTCTGGTAATTTGAGGAAAAATGTAAATATACACAATAACCATAAAAGATCGAAACACTGTACTGTACTTTGGAAATCTATGTTGTACCAGTCATGCTTCATATTAAATATATAGTCTGCTCAGAATGTTTCAACTCTTTTGTCATACTCCTCACTTCATAGCGTTTGGGTTAAAAAATGAGACCCTGCCAGATGAAACAACAGTCGTGCCCAATGTTCTTTTATTTATGAGGGTTTGAAGGAATAGTTTGGTCCAGGGAAGGCTTTGCTTATTTCATCATGAATATATCAAAGGAAAGGTTCAGCTATTTTAAAGAAGAGTTCTGTGGAAAAGGTATGAACAGTCACTATCTTACCTGTTGTAGATAGCTTTTTGAAGTGCCTCAATTTGGAGAGAGACTTATTTATTCTGACTGGGCCGACGAGCTAATGGCTAACTACTTTGTAAAATGTTGTCAAGAACAAAGGGGGTTTCTGCCATCTCAAGTTTGAAAGCTTTTATAGCGGTTCACATGAACACTATTTTACAAACCTTTACAGCACCATCAATTTTGCATTAAACAGTTACAGGCAGTCCCCGAGTTACGAACGAGATCCATTCCTACGGCCCGTTCGTAACTCGATTTGCCCTAAGTCGGAGCGCTGGCCACATGGCTGCCTTAACTCCGGATTTTCGGCTGTAACTCAAAACTGAAACCACATGGCGACCGTAACGTCTTTTTAAACACTTTTTTTTTTTCAATGTAAAACAACAACAGCGTACTTAGAATGCCGTTTTAATGTGTTTCCAAGCAGTTAGCTAACAAAAATACCCTAAAATAAAAATTAAAAAAAAAAACATAAAATGCTGCATAAAAAAGACAACGTAAGGTGTGATGACGTCACTGGGGGCGGCTCATTAAGTCCGAAATGCCTTAAGTCCGAAATGCCGTAAGTCGATGGCGCCATAAGTCGGTGACCACCTGTATAGGATATTTTTACCCAACATAAAGAACTAGCTGTTAATAAAAAATTTTAAAAAATCACAGATTGAAGATAGGTGGCACAGTGGCGCAGTTGGTAGAGCTGCTTCCTCTCTGCAAGAAGATTGCTGGCTCAATTACCAGCCCGGGACCTTGCTGGTTCCTGTGATGGACTTGCTATCTGTCCAGGGTGTACCCCGCTTCTCGCACAGTGATGGCTGGACATGGGCACCAGTGATCTCCCGTGACCCAAAAAATAGGAAGTGCGTAAAGATAATGAAAGTGATGTGATTGAGAAGAACTTGTTGATGGTTGGCATGCTTCGGAGGATGAACGTGTGTAGAGGGCACTGCTGTGCCAAAGTGAAACATCTTCAAACCTTTTTTTCCCAAGCTTTCCACATAATTCATGGGAATACCATACAGGTCTCACTCAGTCCAAGCATTGTTTTCATACATTTCCTATTCAGATGCACACATGCACATTTGTATGTGTTTCTGCGTGTGCTGGTTGATGCTTGGTGTTAGAAGTCAACACAAATATTCAAAGAATTTAGTGCGTCAACATCTTAAGAGGTAAAAACACAAGTGGTACAGTTACATTTGGTGGTCCTACATATTTTTTGATCAGACTCAGCTGTAAAATAAAAACATACAAAAGGCACCACAACCACTGTGACTAAGAACTCTTAACCATCAAGAAAAAATTATTACCAATGAATTTTTAAAAATTCACACACGTTTTGTTTTTTTGTTTTTTTTTCAAATTTGTGGTCAATCAACTCCCGTGAAAACAGAACGAAATAAACAAATCAAGCCAACAAGATCAAGAAGTTCAATTTTTCATGACCCCAACGTGATCTACACAATAGATTTCAATTCTGCTCAACACGAACAACTGCTGTAGTGAACACGTGCGAGCAGACGTCCTGATTTGCCAAAACCGTTGTTGACAGGATGGCGCACCATTTCGCCCGACGCCGCCAAACATACGAGAAGGCCTCGTGTGAAGAGCGAACACGAATAGGTAATTGGGGTCAAAAATCACACGCAGAGGGCATCTCCCTCTTAACGCAGCACAGTTTACATGAACATCTCTGGGCTAATATAAAAATTGAACACTTCTCCAGGGTCAGCACTCAACCCCCCCTGGCCCCCACCCCCATCAGCTTGGCCCTGGCATTAGCATGCATATCTGCACTCTGCTGCATTTGCATCTTTGAACCGCGCCTGTTTTAGCATATGCTAATGAAAAATATGGGGAGCGCGAGCAGAGCTGGGCGAAGGCTCGAATTTGGTGGACGGTGTGGAGCGTTTGGGGGGGGGGCACAATTATCCCTGGCGACCGCATGAAGCTTCTCAAGCTCGGCTGAGCGTGAGCACTTCCCCTTGAGCGGGCCAAGGTTAGTGCCGTGTTTGACTTCGACATTTCACCCTGATGTAGCAGCTCTCCAGCGGGCAGAGCTGAGCGGGTGGGGGAGGGGAACAGTGGACGCCAAGAGTTTGTGTCTTGCAGATGGGATGGACGGAAAGGAAAAGGATGGAGGTCAGGTCTGAATAATCAGCTTCTCAAAGTAAATAATCCAAGTTGTGGAAAAAGATGCTTTAAAATGGATTTCAACTTGAACAGAATGACAGTTTTTACAAGGAACGCTTGTGCTCTCTGAATTCTATCAAGGACTTGATGTATTTTCATAGCCAGTGTTTCATGAAATACAATCTATTAACAATGTTGCCTTGTTGAAAAGCTTGTTTTCATTCTTTTATGTGGAGTTTGTAGAAATGAGTTAAGCGCCTCCACTTGGGACTTATTTACTCAGCATGATTCATTCTCCTTAGAAGCAATGGAATTGAAAGTGTCGAGATGAAGAGGCAATAAAAGAGAGGAACGTTAGAACATACTGTAACAAAAGGAAAGTTCTGCTAGCAGAAACTTATTATTATTTTTACCTTTAACAAGTTTTATACTCGCATGGAAAATTATTTCCTAACTAACTAAATTCTGGAGTTTTACAAATCAGGATGTAAAAAAACAAATAAAAATTACAAGGTTCCTAATGTGTTCAAATCTAAGGTCAAGTGTACAGAAAACAGAACAGATTCCATTATTTTGACACGGCTGAAATGGTGCATAACAAGAAAAAAAAAGGTTAAATCGTGACATCGGGACCAGTTTCTTTAAGTGAGAAACGTTTCATCTTCCATTTGGAACGGAAGACTTCAGTCTATGGCCTGCCAACCAGATCTGTCCCATAGGTAGCCTTTATTGCTGTGTTTCAACCCATCTAAACTTTAAAATAATTACTGAAAAATCGATTAAATTTTATTACAGTAATTTAAAAAAAATTTAAATTGCAATTAAAAAAAAAAAAACATCTTCTCTCCAGCTTTCCAAGAAGCAACTAGCATGCCCTGGCGGCCACCCCAGGGGCCTCAGCCCCCACTTTGGAAAACACTGGACTAGAAACTGGAAAAATGCCTGCTTTTATAGAGGTTGTCACCCTGGTACTGTCATTTAATAAACTTGATAAGCAGCACCTTATTATTCAAATAAACAAGCATCAAACACTAATTTAACTTTTTACACAATTTTCTTTCATTTCGACTTAATTTGTGTTTAACTATTAAATACATGGTTAAAGAGGAACTTACCCCAAAATTAACGTTTTTATCTGATAAACTCCCTAGATTGTGTGTAAAATGTTGATAGCACTATGTCTGTGTTAATTTTCATGTTTTTGTGCATATTTGTTCGAATCTGCAATACCTGTATTTGGTCTAAAAACGTGTTTACACTAATCCTATGGGTTGAACTGTGGTACTGCAGCCTAATTTACCTATTTGTCAACGACTGTCACTCTGACGTGTCTTCTATACTGTGTCGTCACATCCTCTGCTGCGTGAGTATAAAAGTGGTTCAAGCAGAGCCACTCCCCTGCAGAGATCGGGAGTTGGATTAGCGATAGCAACATAGCATTAGCATTAGGTAAGGCTCAGGGCTGCTGTGCTCCAAGTCTCTCTCAGCTTCTGGTGAGGGAGGGGGTGAAAAGTCCTCCACCTCAGTGATGTAACTAGCTGTGTCGCTGTGATCACTCCATGTTTTTTTTGTTTTGACTCTCCATGTTTCATAAATTATGCTAATGCTAGCTGCATGTCACAGTCTCTCGTCCTGGCCACACCTCCTCGCTCTAACCCCCACCACCTCCCCCTCCTTTAGACGGTGTCTCTTGGCACACCCACTTTGCATTTTTTTAAATGTCTTGGGGTGGAGCTATCGTTTCACAGTGGGTTAAGTTCCTCTTTAAATATAGCTGGAGTAATTAATACAATTAATAGCAACCAAGAATAATGCAAACAAAGAGTGCTCCAGCACTGGCATGGGTGGGTGTCCTCAGGGCCCAGGCCTGGGGGTGTGCGTCCTCGGGGCCCGGGCCTCGGTGCCCGGGCCTGGATCTACCTCGGTGGACCTACCTCGGGTTACTGCATGTGGTCGCTGGTGGGGCTCTTCCGGTTCTCACCTATGGTCCAATCTGGGGGGGTGGGTGAGTGGTTTGTCCTATGTGAGTGGCCCTGGGGGCTCTGTGCTCAGGGTCCCTCTTGGGGTCTTGGGCTCTGGTCCCCGCTTTGTCTGCCTTGGGTCTTGGGGGTCGGGTCTCTGCTGCTTCACAGTCACTATCAGATGTTCTATTAGAGAAGCCTAATGCTCTTATGCATGTTCACAACCACACACAAATAGATGCAGGGATGTATATGTAGGTATTGTATGTAGATACAGTATGTGGATGTGAATGTTTATGCATGTATATGTATGTATATATGTGTAGATATGGGTATACAGGTAGTCCTCGACTTACGGCGGTCTCTACTTACGGCGTTCTGTACTTATGGCTCTGCCCCTAGTGACGTCATCGCGCCGTTCGTTGCCTTTTTTATGCAACATTTTATATTTTTTTCGTTTTTTTTTAGGGTATTTTGTTAACTAACTGCTTGGAAACACATTTAAAAACATCAATACGGCCGTTCTAAGTTGTT
>JARVGV010000192.1:15547365-15559224 GCA_031762435.1 Hypsolebias longignatus | reverse complement strand
AGGGGCGCGGCTTGATGACGTCACTGGGGGGCGACAGCCGTAAACGTGAAACGCCGTAAACTGGTGACGCCGTAAACTGGTGACGCCGTAAACCGGGGGTAACCTGTATTCTCCTTCTAATCAAGTGGAATGGATTTATTCACGAAGAAATAGAAAGAACGCTCAATGAACTAATCATGTTAAATGTGGGGGGTCCAAATGAATTTTTTTTTTTAAATGTGAGGGGGGCACACCCCTTTCACATATAATTGATGCAACGCCAATGCATTACTATAGCTTTAGAAATACATTTTTAATTCAGAACACAGCAAAGAGTCTGATGTCCTAACATCACCAGCGTCTATCTTCAAATATCGCTAAACTATGGACTTTTTAATTTGTTTGTGCTCGGTTACTTCCTAAAGTGAAGAGGACATGACATCACCAAGCATAAAAGTGGTATCAGTCCAATGTATCGAGGTGTTTTCATGAGTACAAGTATGAGTTGAGTGTGGTCTTGGGCCACCACTAGTTAAATAGATACTAAATATGTAGGTTTGTGCTCTTACACAAAAATTTACTGTTGGTTTAATATGACACGAACCAAACTGTGGAGACATGAACCTCTAGAAAAGGAGCTCAGTAAAAGTTTTGTTTGGTGTTGAATAAAACAGACAAAGTGTTTTGCACACGTTACGCTGAGTAGTAAAATTTAAACAGAAGCAAATCTGCAGCAAATGAACAAACCTCCTTCCTGGTCAAGGTTTTGACGGACAGGTAGACATGACAGGCCGGCAGCTACCGGACTGCAGCGAGACAGAAATCAATAGCAGGTCTGTGGCAGGGACACGGTGATGGACACGAGGTGACCGGAGCGGTATATCACTGGATTACTGATGGGAGTGATGTTTCTGTGTTTGTGTGAGAGACCATAGAACTACAGATGTGTGTGTTTGTCAGTTCATAGATCGGCTCAGTTACTGAACATTATCTGGACTACACTCGATTTTTGACGACCGTGTATTAACTCAAAGTGATGTCAGCCAAAAGTTGATAGTTTCCTTGACAGGAAAGTTGATTAAGATTATGAATCACATACTTCACACAGACACAAACATCTTGGAAGCTCTAAATAAACCCATATTTGATATAATTTCATAGAATACATACATCATTATTTATTTAGTTGCTTTTATTTTCTGGAGCACATTCCTTGTCGTCTTGTCCTCGGGTCAGGGTTTTGTCTTGTGTGCCTTTTCACAATAATCTGATGTGTAATTATTAAATTAGAGTGTTGTCGGCAGATATATGCTAATTATTTCAGGGTCCATACAATAATAAATAGATTTAAACAAATCCCTAATATACAATAGAGTTGGCATCTGGCACACACACACACACACACACACAAAAACCCTCCTTCCTGTGCACATGCTCACTAATCACAGCACCATATCTTACTCTTCTGCCCCACTAAAACCTTAATAAGTATTAATTGTAGAAAAATACTCTGGATCATCAAAGTTACATTTGCATAATAAAGCTTCTGTTAATTACTTGTACAATATATTGAACTGGAAAAGCAGTGCGTACAAACGTACTCAACTTTTACTGCTTTAAACCTCCAACATTTATGTTCAGATGCAACATATTTAATTTAAACTGATCTACCAGTGAACAATGATTTTTTTTTTCCTATTGTAATGCTTTTAGAGGTTGTGAAGATTTACAGGTGCTAGTCATAAAATTAAAATATAATGAAAACGTTGATTTATTTCAGTAATTTAATTCAAAAAGTGAAACTTGTACATTATATTAATTCATTACACACAGATGATTATAACTGACATCTAATGAAAACCCCAAATTCAGTATCTCAGAAAATTAGAATGTTACTTAAGACAAATAAAAAAAGGATTTTTAGAAATGTTGACCAACTGAAAAGTATGAAAATGAAAAGTATGAGCATGTCCAGCATCAATACTTAGTTGGGGCTCCTTTTGCCTGGATTACTGCAGCAATGCGGCATGGCATGGAGTCCATCAGTCTGTGACACTGCTCAGGTGTTATGAGAGCCCAGGTTGCTCTGATAGTGGTCTTCAGCTCTTCTGAATTGTTGGGTCTGGTGTATCACATATTCCTCTTCACAACACCCCATAGATTGTCTATGGGGTTAAGGTCAGGCGAGTTTGCTGGTCAATTAAGAACAGGGATACCATGGTCCTTAAACCAGGTACTGGTAGCTTTGGCTCTGTGTGCAGGTGCCAAGTCCTGTTGGAAAATTAAATCTGCATCTCCATAATCTGCATCTCTGACACTCTTGTTCAAGAATGACTTAACACAAAGAATGCAACAGCTGAAACCCATGTCTTGCATACGTCTGTGCGTGGTGGTTCTTGAAGTACTGACTTCAGCTGCAGTCCACTCTTTGTGAACCTCCCCCACATTTTGGAATGGGTGTTGTTTCACCATCCTCTCCTGGGTGCGGTTATCTCTTTTGCTTGTACATTTTTTTTCTACCACATTGTTTCCTTCCCTTCAACTCTCTATTAATGTTCTTGGACACAGAGCTCTGTGAACAGCCACCCTCTTTAGCATTGACCTGTTGTGTCTTGTCCTCCTTGTGCAAGGTGTCAGTGGTCGTCGTTTTGGACAACAGTCAAGTCAGCAGTCTTCCCCATGATTAGCCTACAGAACTAGACAGAGACCATTTAAAGGCTGTTGCAGGTGTATTGAGTTAATTAGCTGATTAGAGTGTGGCACCAAGTGTTTTCAATATTGAACCTTTTCACAATTTTCTAATTTTATGAGATACTGAATTTGGGGTTTTCATTAATTGTCAGTTATAATCATCAACATTAAAAGAAATACACATTTGAAACATACCAGTCCGTGTGTAATAAATCAATATAATATACAAGTTTCACTTTTTGAATGGAATTACTGAAATAAATCAACTTTTTCACGATATTCTAATTTTATGACCAGCACTTGAAATATAATTTGCTTACGGAGGGTATTAAAGTAACTAAAGCTTACAGATAAAGGCTTTTATTTTCTCCAAAGTTATTTGTATTTAGTCAGATTTTTGTTGGTTTAAAACACTTTGAAAAATTATGCTTACAAGATACTTTCATTAACAAAATGTGGCTTGATGCTCATAGTTATAACATCTACATTTACAACTTTCGGCTTTTTTGAACTATTGTGAAATATTCACTTCCTGAAAGTGAAGTCACATACATTTTTAATGAGACATAAAAAAAAAATCATAAATCAAGGAAATTGGTTCTGGTTTTAAGACGTTATGAGTTTATAAAGTATTCAAAGTTTGCAAATGAGATTATTTTTTATGTACTGAAAATGTAGAGCAATTCTTCAGAGCCCCCACCCACAGCCTCTCCGCTGAGCTTTAATGAAAGGAAATATAAAGCTGTGCAGTCATTTCCTGTGTGCTTGTATGTGTCTTTAATTTAAATGAGATTTCCCACAAGTCAAGTGCCAGGGGTTTTTCATTAAAGAACCACTTTCTTTCCTTCAACTCAGTCACGTCTCTGAGGGTGATGAGCTCCTGTAGTCCAAAACTGTCTCTCCTTCACAGAAAAGCAAACAGTTTTACGAATCAAAAACACTAAAACTGATTGTAATCCTGAATAAAGTGGAATGTGGGGTAAAGGAGCTCAGAGTAGAGCCGCTGCTCCTCCTCATCAAGAAGAGTCAGTTGAGGAGATTCAGGATCCTGATGAGAATGCCTGCTGGGCCCCTTCTTTTGGAAAGTCTTCTGGGATTAGAAGAACTAGAACTGTATGCTATGTAAAGAGGAGATGCTGGGATGATGTTTTTTTACCGCCACACCTCCTAATAAATAAAAAAAATGTATAAAATACAAGAAAGAAGAAGGGAAGAACAACTAATAAAAAATCAGCTCTACATCCAGCGTGTTCCTTTCTAAATTGAAAGCAATAATACGTTCTTAGAAAAACAACATAAATCTGTGAGGGCGTTGCACTTCAGACTCCAGTGACTTTTTGCAGCATTAGCTCTTTGCCGCACGGTGCAATCACATTATAGAGGTGTTCTCTAAGAGAAAAGCCACTTGTTTAAATCTATACTGCAGCTTTTCCCCCCTCCACCTCAATACAAAAATAAAGCAACAGCAATATGCTCCAACCTGCAGCCGGCACATTAAGGCGTCATCTCTTTACGTGATATTGCAAAGCCGTCCTTGCAGTCATATTACAGAGCTGTCCTCCACGAAACAGGCGCCTCCGACAACTATCTGCAGAAACAGATTGAATTTGCTGGCGTTGTGCAGAGCTCTCGGAGGTGAGGGGGTGAGGGGAGTTAGAATATGTCATCAAATATCCCTTGGCCCAACACGAGCGAGCATAAAAGTGCCAGTGTGAGAAGGTGAGTTGTGTGTAAAATGTGCTGAACATCGAACAACAGAAGGAGCGGAGTAAGCCTCTAATCAGGAGGAACGACTGCTGCCCGTTGTGGTAGTGGTAAAGCTCGAGGTCCTGACCCGCTGACTGGATTCTGCTGAACGGGCGGCGAAAGAAAGCTCTTCTCTTTCCCGCACACACGGTCTCTTCATTATTCTACCTTACTTCAGGATTGTGTGCTTGTAATAAAGAGTTGTATTTTTGTTCAGTTTGGAGTGACGTTGAGAATAAAACTGGAACATAAAGAGTAACAAGAAGAAGAAGAAGTAAGAGTACTACTTACTATTTGTACTACTATTCTTACTTAGTGGTTTTCAATATCGTGGGGATTCAGGGTACGGATCCCCCGCGATAAACGAGGGACTACTATACAGTTGTGAGGTTCTTCAGAACGGTTTGAGACACCCGCGGACCGGTGCTCGAGATAAGTTCAAGATGTTTGTGAGAACTCTGTCTGTTCTGAAAGAGACTTTGTTGCACAGATTTTAAAACGTTCAAAACCCAGGCACCTCGGAAACTCCTGTAAAGAAGTTGAGAAAAACTGCGAGAGATTCTGGAAACTCACCCATAATGGTCGTTCACCAACCAGTCACAGCCCAGTGGATACTACCTTTAGGTGCCACAAAGTACACACAAATTATTTTGGATATTGTGATTCTGTCCTGTATTATGATAAAAAAAATAGTAATTAATATTACACCATTTAGTTTTTTGGTATTGATTTGCTACTATAGTGAGTTTGTTACACTGCGAAATAGAAACTACTAACTATTAGGAATGTGCGATATATACGGTACATAGTAGAAACAATAGACATTTAAACTATGATAGAGATCTGTATTCTACCGGCTAACCGCAGTAATGCTGTGTCTGATGTAAAATCAGAGTTGTCAGATTTAATTATTATATTTTTTTTAGTTGAAAACTGTGCGTAAGTGGTGCTAAAGTCCTTTCTTCGAGAGCTAAGTGGCAAAGCTACAAGCTAACTACGGCCCGCTTGCCGTAATCGTACTCAGACGCATGCACAAAACGCTGTGTTCTGTCGAAAGTTCGCTTGTCAGCTTTAGAGAGTGCATTTGAGAAAAAAATAAAAGGTTAAACCTGCTCTCTGGTCTGTAAAAAGAATGCTGTGTCATGTGATTTTACTGCAAGACCCTCTGGTCAAAGCCACAGAGGAAACTGGTCGCCATTTTGTGTTGGCTCTCCTTAAAGCGGAAGGAGATGCCCACTAAAGGATTGGTGGGTGAAGGGTTTTCAGTGTGAAATGCTGCTCTGTTGCTGTTCATTTCTTAAGTGAGAACACTGGAAACTGTTAAGAGTTAACATTACAGGTAGTCCTCAGTTTACGTTTGAGTTCCGTTACAACGACCCGGTTGTATACCGATTTGAACATAACCCGAAACTGAAAGCACATGGGGAACGTAAGTCCGGATTTTGAACGTAAACCGAAACTGAAAGCACATGGCGAACGGTAACGGCGTTTTAAACACGTTTTTTTCAATGTAACACAACAGCGTACTTAAAACACTGTTTTGCTGTATTTCCAAGCAGTTAGCTAACACAATACCCTCAAAAAAAAAAATAAATAAAAAATATGCTGCATAAAAAAGTAATTGTGAGGTGTGATGACGTCACCGGGGTGGCGGTCGTAAACGTGAAAATCCGGGAACCGAGCTTGTCGTAAACCGAGGACTAACTGTATATCAAACCGTAGGCATTTTTGTTGTTTAAATTTTAAAATGGCTGCCACGTGGTAGTCCCCGTCAAAATGTCTCCAGGAACTTTCTAGCTATTTATATCCTTGGCATGTATTTTTGTCTTTCTTCAAATAGAAATTACACCTGGACCTGCCATTCTGTGTTTGTCTCTCCTTCCTGTCCTCTCAAACACAGCTGATTGAAGCAGACGGCCGCTCGCCCTAAGCCTGGTTCTGCTGGAGGTTTCTTCCTGTTAGTTTTTCCTTTCCACTATTGCCTTTGTGCCTGCTCAGTATGGGAGACTGCAACAAAGTGGCAATTTAACACCATTTGCTGACTTCCTTAGATAGATAACTTTTAACTAATTAGCATTTATGATGTATGTGAATGTTTTTGTACAGCGCCCTGAGACGACTTCTGCTGTGACTTGCCAATTTATACTATACAAATGAACAGTGAAGGACCTCCTCTCATTGGCCTTTGAGCTTTAACACTGCATTTTCCATCCATCTTTAATTCTCTAGTCAAATCTCTGTTCCTTCCTTGTCTTTTTCATTCACTGCAAACTTGTACAATAAAGAAACAACAATAATTCCATTGATTAGACACTGACAGATAGACACAGAGAGCAATTATTGTTAGATGGAAGGGGAAGATGGATCACAGGCCTATTAAAATGTCATGACAGGAGACATATTGGCCTTTCCGGTTACTCCTTGTGTCCACTCTTTTAGCTCTCCATATGATTTGTGTATTTGAGTAAAAAGCCTCATTTTAGCAAAGGCAGACCATTTTCTCTGTATAAAGGTCAAATGATCCCTTTTCTTACTTGTACTCATTTTTTACTTCCAAAACATCTTCTGCCAGCATTATTACTTATGGGTTTGTCCATATGTACTTGTCCTAGTCTATTTAATACATACAGTATATGTTTTATTTTTTTAAGCCATTCTGGATTTTGCTGACTCTAATCCCATCAGTCTTGAAATTATGTTTCTTCCTTAGTAATGTCGGTGCTTGCAAAGTGCTTTTGGCATTATAATTACTTAGTCTGAAATCAATATTCATTTTGTCTCAACACTGTTTTTGATGGAATGCATAAGTCATGGAAGGGGGGGAAACATATCAAATTAAATGCTCTGAGACACAAGTTCACTGGGGCATTTTCTGCAATTTAAGAAAATGGCCTGAGGTACAGAATAATGAGTTATGACACAGCCTGGTCTTAAAGCCACTCACCGGGTCTACGTGGGGATCCTCGATGAGCTCCTGATAAAAGGGGCTGCAGCCTTGGCGCTCCAGGTTGGAGTTTCCACGCGCCCCTTCCTGGCTGGTGGCTCCTGCATCGTGACCCTGAGGAGCCATCAAAACATCATTAAATTTTTACAACATGCCCTCAGCAACATCATCCGGCTCTTTTATACAGCTAGAAGTCCTCACATATTCTCTTTCTCAAGAAACTCATGACAACTCTTATAACCAACACCCCCACCCCAATGTATCAGGGTGACCACCTGCCATCCCAGCTACCACCAGGTACACTGAAATATTCAACAGGAGTGTCAATTAATTATGCAATGCAGAACTCTGAATTGGCTGTTCTGGAAGAAGTCTGAGAGTGTGAAAGAAACAGACGGCACAGACCTACCGACACCATCAATGTCTTTTCATGTACATGCACATTAAAACACATACAGATTGTATGACCTAAAAGTTAAATTAAGAGTGCACTTCTGAATTAATGTGCCGTCGTCTGTTTAATCAGCCATCAGACAGCCAGTATGCACTTACGTGCAGCGGTCGAAGGTAGTTGAGCGACTCCTTCAACCAGCGGTGGTCACTGACTGCAGACAACACAGCTTTGGTGGTCATTCCAGTCGTGGTCAGAACCTTCATGGTCTTAGCTGTGGTTCTGTGCAGCAAGTCCCCCGCTGTCCCCACATGAGAGCCCAGAGTGGACGTACTGGCCTGGACACAAGTGGTGACAAAGTGGACAAAACTATATTTATAAAAGAAATTAAATATACACTATCAACATCAGGTTCTGACAAAGATTATAAATAAAACTGCAAGTACTCTTTTTTTTACTTGCTGTAATTTTAGCAAATGACAAGGTTAGATTTACAAAATATAACATCAAGGTTTAATAAAGTCTAAGATGAGCACTTTTTGGTTTGGTCCATTTTTTAAAAACTTTTTTACTCCTGCTCCATCCTACCATAACTTATGAACAAGATCCTTGATACTTAAACTCCTCTGTTTGAAGCAGAGCCTCACTCTTGACCCGACGCAGAGGTATTTCTCCTTGTTCTAGTTTAGAACCATTGCCTTAGAGCAGCCGACGAACCTTAGAAAAGTAAAATTCTCCATGTGTTTGTAAATAAACTGGCCCCCATGATAAAGAGGGTATGTTTGATTCCAAAAGGCAAATTACCAGTACTTCTTAAGAGCATTTTGTGCTAAAAATAACAGCAGTTTTGGCTGCAAGTGCATACATGATATAAATTTGCATATTTCCCAGTTTATCAAGCATAGCTGAATAATGTTAAATCAGCACGGAAAATCGCTCAACCATTACGAGAATTATGACTAACAGGTTAACGGAGAAATCTATGACAAAAAGAATGTTATTTTAAACCAAATGACTCATATTTGTCTCTCTGAAAGAAGAAAAGCATTCCTCGGGGTGCTGGTTTCTGCTTGTTCAGAATGGTTTCTACGGTCTCATTTTGGGAGCAACTTAACTGAGTTCAAATCTTTTACCACCGGTCCTTGTTAGTTTGCCAGATAAAAGACAAACACACAGTCATACACACACCTGGAAGTCCTAAATACACACAAGTGAGGAATAATGACATGAATGCAACAATAAACTGACAGTAAATGAGCTCGTTCCGCACAAAAAGGAAATGCAATTTGAGTCATGAAACATTAACACCCACTCCAGGCATCATAAAGCTTGCAGCGTTGGAGAGGAGAAGAAAGGGCATAAATTAACCAACAAAAGGGAGCTGAGCAGCCTTAACATTAGATTTACAACTCATCAAATATGGAACAGCAGAAACACATACAAAATGAACAAAAGGCACTGGAACACACCCATACGTCGACTCTAAAATAACTCAAATGGGGATAAAGTAAATCAAATATGTTAATGTAGAAAAAAAACAAACTGATACTTAAAAATGACAAACCTTCTGATAGTCCGTCCTGTTGACCTCGGGTTCAATCTCAGGAATGACTGGCTCCATTTGATAGTTAACAGCCTGGTACAACACCTGCACAACACACAGACCAAAGCAGGCAAAAGGTAAGAGATAAATATTGTGTTTTAAATAAAATGAGTTTCTACTGGCATTACATTTAAATTGAGGTTGTCACAGCTACAATACAGCATACTGCACATTGTAGGCCTGTACAAACTATTATACAGCAATCTATAGCGATGGCTCAGACAAGCAAAAACCTTGTATACTTTGACCTTGATTTGTGACCTTGATCTTGGATCTGGGGTAATGAAAAGTGTATACAATACTTTGTGTAGTGATGATACTGTATATATGTTTATGAGGATTCATTAAATTATCTTGAGCAGAAGTTAAAGTCTGGACAAGATATTTTATGTGTGTACAAATACACAGAAGGATGATTGGACAAACAGACTATACCATGATACATCCGCCTTCAACAGACAAGTAAGAAAAAGGAGTATGTTAAATGAAAAAGAGAAATGAAAACAAAAAAGTACAAATTAATATAAGGTACATAAAACCATTAGTATGATGTCAACTTTTAAATCTATACATTTTAAATACACCGTGAGTAAAAAAATGGAAGGGCCTAAAATTACAGTATTATTATTATTATTGTTATTATTATTTTTAACAGCCAAACCAGTTGGTTCAGGGCAGATGTGAACTCTGGTTTCAAGCAGTTTCACTCAAATACAAAAGAAATGGTAAAAATTTGCTTACCAAAAAAAAAAATTGCTTTGCATTAGCTTTTACAAGTTAGTTTGCGTTGACTTCACAAAAAACAAACTTTGAAATGAGGAAAAACACTAAAGAACCACACCAAATATTTCTATACTTTTAGCTTCAACAAACTAAAATCTCAGATTTGGGTATCAACTTGCTCCAACATGTAAATAAGGTAGTTAGTGACTAACTCAACAATGTGCATTCCTAAAAATGAAAATACATGATAATCAACACCAAAAGGCATTGGAGAGCGTAGAGAACAATGTTATTTCTCTAGAACATGAAAAACAAACTAATTAAAAAGGTGAATTTTGTCACACAATCTTCCCAAACTGAGCAGTCTTCAGGAAGGAAGTGTTAAACTGACCATCAGTGTAAATACACCAACATTACAACCAAGATTTAAATGTTTATTTAACCAGAAACCATCTATAAAGAAGCCTGCTCATTCTGGGGCAATATTTTTGAGACGGCTGTCATTCCATTTTAACTTTTAACTGAATGATTCATGGAGGAAAGCATGAAGAGACTAGAAATAATTGTAATCTGACGCACATCTTATCAGTCAAACATTATGTTTCACCTTAGACTGTTCAGCCGTCAATAGAACGGGGTATCTGACATGAACTATCAGTGTCTGCAGACTGATGTAACGACGAGTTCTGAAGCGTACTGACCTGTGTGTTCAGCTCAGAGTTGACAACAAGAGAATTTCCTCAGAGAAGCAAGGCTTACAAATGCTCACAACAGTTTTTCAGTCTGTGCTTATTAAAGTTAAAAACAAAAAGACAAAACAACGGATTCAGTAAAGTTCTGCAAAATCAAGCTTTAGGATGAAACACTTTTTGTTTACTATTTATACTCTTAGTAACCATGTTAGGAGAAGAAAAATGCCTAAAACTGAATGTTTAATGTAGTTTGTTTCCCAAGTCCACCTGTGGATCTGTGTCAGAGTTGAGCCGGCTGATAGACACTGTGCCATCTTTATCAGGACGATGGAACTTTCTGGCAGTCTCCACGGACAACTCATTGCCCTCGTCGGCCTCCTTGTGCATATATGTATTATGATGTAATCAGTATGTTGCAGTTTCACGTGCTGAGGTCATTTTTATGCAACGTTCACACTCTGTTCCGTCTAGGACACAGTGCAGGATTTTTTTATTTTTTTTTTACATCTACACTCTCCCTCGTGTTTCTTTATCCTTATCTGAAAAAGGGCTGCGCCTCTCGAGGCCGACGGCCTCAGTCACTTCTGTCTCCCCATGTCTGTCTGTTTGTTTGTTTCTCTCGGACGAGCTGTACTGAAATGTAATGTTTCTGCGTTTGGTGCTATGGCAATTAAGCTGATTCTGAAATCCTTTAGCTTAAAGAGGCGTTCTAAATTTCACTAACCTGACTGCTTCATTTTATGTTGTCACAATTCAGGTTTGAAATAAAATAAAATAGGTGAACATAATTTATTAAGTTTTAGATCATTTTGCATTGCAGGGTCTCATAAGTACAGTAGATACAGGAAAAAAAATAATAATTACATGAAATGCATACAAAAACTTCAATATTCTCTTGGAGCTGCTTTTACGAGCCTAACTTTATAAACAATTTTCTGAGTATCTGACGTGGCTTGATCCATTTTAATTTGATGTCATTACTGATGCGCTGTCATGACTCACGTCCTTGTGTATTGATCTTTAGCACTCTGTTCACTAGTTTTGGTGTTTTCAGTCCTGTTCTGCTCTTTTTTCTCTTCACTCCTAGTCT
>JARVGV010000192.1:15312486-15324636 GCA_031762435.1 Hypsolebias longignatus | reverse complement strand
GTCGGTACCGGGGTTTGAACTGGCGATCTTCCGATCACAAGCCCACCGTCTAACCACTGCGCCACCACTCCCCAAATGGTAGCTAAACATTAAAAGTAGCCAAAGTCTAACTATAAACTTAAAATTTGTAAAATAAAAGCTCAATGTAGAAAAAGGCTAACTCAAATATTTAAATGGTAAGTAGCAGAATGCTAGCTAAAAGTATCAGAACAGTAGCTAAAGGTATCAAGAGACATTCTTAAAGGATCAAAGAATAGCTAGAAGTTAAAAGTAGCCAAAGCCTGACTATAAACTTAAAATTGGCAAAAGGCTAAATAAAAGCTCAACGTAGCAAAAGGCTAACACAAAGTTTTAAATGGGATAAGAAGCAGAATGGTAGCTAAAAGTTAAAAGTGGCCGAAGGATAGCTAAATGTAATGTTAGATAAAAGTGGAAGTCTAGTGAAACAGATTGAATGTTCAGAGGAAGTTGAAAACAGATCTCACTGTATTTCTATGGAGAAAATATTTGTAAATAAAGTTAAAGTTTCTGAAAAGTATACAAACCAAAAGGCACAGCTTCCACCTCTTGAATGAGCCGAACGTGTTCACAGAAGAACAGCTAAAATAACCCATGGCATGAAAAAGTAGTTAGGGTGCAAAAACTCGTGGAAAAATAATAAACAACAGTTTGAATGCTGAGTCAGCCTTTAATTGTTTATGCCCCCCCACACCTACCACCACAACCACACACACACCTTGATGGTTCACTCACCCAGCTCCAGGTGGTGTCGGTGGAATCCTGCTGAGCCGCTTCATCCAGCTTCTCTTCATCCACAGCTGATATCATGATTCCATCATTTTTAGTCCAAAGCCTCCCAGCAGATGTGTAACATGCAGCAACTCAGCAAGTCCAGTCTAGAAAGTGTGTCTTCACTCTCAGAGCTTCCATAAGTGTCTGACGGTCAAGTGCAAGTGAAAAGCGTCTTACTAAATTTACCTGGGCCCCCCCGTTAGAAACCTGAGCCCACCCTCAAATGCTCGTCATGCACGAGATCTTTTGACTCCTCTGGCATTTGATGGGATTCTTTGGTCAGAATATTTATTTAGGTGGATGTCTCCAGTCCCACATGATCAGACACCAGTTAGGCAACGAATCCTCACCTCCACCCACCTTTGATAGTCTTTTTCAGTGGGTAAATTTCCAATCACTTAACAGAAAGACAGTGAAACCCAGCACGTAGACCCCCTCCCGCATTGATGACCACAGTGCTGTTATCACATTTACAGATGAGAACATCTGCTGAGGGGGAAAGGGGGGGGGGGGGGGGGCTGAAGTTTTGGTTTCACTCGTACACAAAGACCCTTCATACAGTAACTGCTGATGATGATGTTTAAATAAACAAGTTAATAATGTTGGTTACACAGACTCGGTATTGTACCTGTTTTACAAAGTAGATAACTTAATGTTGGGGAAATAGAGTTTAATTCTGACCAGACTGGCTGGTTTAGGTTGAATCACAACCAATTGTCATCTAAAACAACACTAAACTTATATAAAATGATAGGACTTATTGGCAGTCTTGAGCAGAAACAAACATCAGAGAGAATCTGAAACTAATTAAAGTTTAAAGGTTTATAAAACAGTCTTTATATCAATGCTGTGAAACATTTGAGATTTTAAAAGTGGTTTTGAGTAGGAAACAGTCCATTTTAGGCTTGGCCTTGCTCTCTTTTGCTCCAGGCTGTGACAGTTTAACAACATCTATGGCAGGTAAGATAATAACTGTTCATAAGACTTTAGCTTAATTTCACTTCAAAAGTCCTGAACTATACATTAGACTTAAAGTCAGTGGTTCTCAAATTTTTCTGTGCTTATCTCCCTTTGGTGAAAGAAAAAAAAATCCCACCTCCCCACCCAACCTCATCCCAGTCCGGAAACACAACAAAAACTTTTATTTCTAAAAGCATGCCCCAAGATTTGCGCAGTTCTTTTTAATTTTCTCCTATTAGTTTATTGCATCAAAAACGTCTACAAGTTTATGTTACATTTTGGCAGCGGGTTGCAACCACATCACTTTAAAACATCAACTCAAATAAATTAATACATACATAATAAAAAAGACCACACTCTTTGTTACCGGTACATCCTTAAACTACTTCTCCATCACTTTCTGCTTTTTCAAACACGTGTTGAAATAAAACTTGTGCAATTTTCTTTTTTAAAACTATAACATTAAAGTTAAATCTGTG
The DNA here is from genome assembly GCA_031762435.1 of Hypsolebias longignatus. NCBI lineage: Eukaryota > Metazoa > Chordata > Actinopteri > Cyprinodontiformes > Rivulidae > Hypsolebias > Hypsolebias longignatus. The sequence goes on along the minus strand of JARVGV010000192.1, from coordinate 15,322,405 downwards.
CAATTTGCAAAATACAGTACAGTACTGTACATAGCCCCCCCCCCAGGAGTAACTAGAGCGAGGACATATTTAAACTTCACTACCATCTAGTGTTCAATAATGGTAATTACATGCAAATTACAGTTGAATGTTGCTTTCGAGTGCTGTATTCAAACTTTGATTTAAAGTTAGTAGCGTAGATTTATTTAGGTTCATTCTATCTACATACTTTAAATATCTTTAATCTCTTATTGACCACACTTTAACACTGACCAAGTTTTCTTTAATTGCTATAGTTTGCTACAACAACAGTCGTCTTCTCGTGTGGTGAATCTCAAAATTTCCCGCAGCACCTGAAGCCATCACTCTGCTGCCTTCACGGCGTCCTCCGGTGGCATATTGATCCAGCTAACAGATCGTTAGCTTTTGTGTCAGTATGTTGTCTGCGATGTCTCACGATTTGTCTGTTGTTTCTGGGTAAATATACCTGGCATTCGGTGGCTTTAATGTTCCGTGCAGGTCAGCTAAAAACCATCGGCAAAGCGGGAACTGGCTGGTAGGTGGTCTTAAATCACAGACGTGACATGTTGCTCACGTCTCATCAGCCGACTACGGAGTTAAAAGAAAAAAAGAAAAAAAAAAGCTATGCTAACAGGCTAGCGGCTAAGGATTTTTGTGAACGTGTAAGCGGTTGTCATACTTAATTTATATCACCAACAGTTAGTACATTTAACGTAGTTTTTAGCAGCACCTAAATAACTATTATTAAGACGTCACATTTGGCGTTTATTAAAACGAACCGAGCTATTTAGCGAAATAACGTTAGCCGGCTTGGCTAACACGGCTAGCTGTCAGTTTCAAACCGCATAGACCTCCCTGTGCTTTCAGATCTTTAGTGACGTGAGTATTGAGAAGGTTAGCAGTGTTTTTCGTCTTACATTTTCTCGAGGAGATTAAAAATTGTATTATGTCAGCGTGATCGCTAATGCTGATAATGACAGCTGCCAGTAAAGTCGTTATCGTGAGTGCTTGACAGGAAGGTCTGGGTTCCTGGTTCTCTGTCGTTTGTTCCAGCTATGAGAGTCTGACATGTTGTTTACATGCACACAATCGTTGGTTCTGTTTATATTTTTCATAATGACGTGTTCAAGCGTGTGGAATTTCATTTACAGAAGTATTTGTGTGTAGCACAACATATACAGTATTAATCACCCCCCCACCCTCTTTTTTTTGTCCCCTCTTCACAGGCACTTTCACCGGACTATGGACGAGCTGGTCCATGACCTGGTGTCAGCACTGGAGGAGAGCTCGGAGCAAGCTGCTCGCGGCGGCTTCGCTGATGGCGGCGACCATGCTCTGGCCGTGGGCTGTCTGCTGAAGAGGCAGGCTCGGAAACGGAGGGGGCGAAAACGACGCTCCGACAACCCCCATCCGCCGTGGGAGGCGGGTCACCTCAGCGAGGGGTCAGAGTCCAGCGTGGAGGAGCATAAGGTGAGGTCGGGTGAAAGGATGGCGGGCCAAAAGATACCATCAGTGTCGGGAATAGCATTTGTTTTTACTGGTCGAAGTATATACTGTAATACTTGATGAGCTGCATTATGGTCTGTTTTTCACCACTGGGACATTTGTTGCAGGACTACCGTGCTGGCTCAGGAGGAGTCTCTGCAGCCAATAGCCACGCCCGGGACAACAGCGACTCCGATGACCAGCTTGGCCCCAAAAGACGGCCCCTTCATGCTGCTGACCTGGGCCGAAGCAAACGCCCATTTTGGCCAGACGACCTGGCTGTCCTGGGCTCAGCAGAGGGGACTCGCAGCCTCAGGCGGCGGCGTAAGGTCAAACGTATGGCTGTCGACCCACCTGCGGACCCAGAGCCCCACTCCTCCATCATGCTTGGGCCCCCGCCTGTCCCCAAAGCTCGTGTCAGTGGCAGGCCGCACAAACTGAGTGTCTGCGAGGGCAGGGGTGCCCTGGAGCTTTGTGGAGATGGCCTGATGGGGTCTGGGGGAGGGAAGAGTCAGGTAAAGAAGAGGAAGATGGGGACCCTCAGACTGGGAGTGGAAGCGGCAGATGAGGGGGTGGTGATTGAAAGTGAAGACCCAGTTTCTCCTCCTGTGGATGGGTTCAAAGACAAGATGGAGCTGGAGGAGCAAAAGGGCTCAGATGAGGACATGAGTGACAGGTGGTTAGTGTTGGACTTTTTATTATTTTTCCCAAGTCACGTTCAAGTTCTCTGCTTCTATCTTGTTAACATAAGTGTGTTTTAGAATATCAGGTAAGATGTAGGACGTGTTATTAAAAAATAGAAGTTTCATATGATTGGAGTGTTTTGAGTTCAAATTTTGTCCCTTTCAAAATGGTTGCTTAGACAGATTTACAATTATGGGGTCTCTATTTTACTCTATTAAAAACTAAAATAATTCAAAAAGAGGAAAGGCTTTTTTATGATGTTTTTCTAAATTTATTTTTAAATGGAACCAATTTACTTGGAGCAGAAAGCAAAATTTTCAGCAAGCTTATATAAAATAAATTCCTGGCTGTCTGCATTTGTTTTTCCTTTTGTCTGTTTCATGTACCTGTAAATAACATAATAATAATAATTACTGTAACGAGGTATTAGTTTACGAACAAAACCATACCAATGCCTAATTGATTTAGAGAATCCACAAAAAATATTTTACTCAACTTTTTTCTATAGGGAATTCTATCTGATTTCTCAAAAATGGCTCAACAAATGTTTGATACTTTGTCTCCAGACTTCTTGTCACAAGTCTCAGAAAAACTAGAATCACTGTCATGGTGCTCGCCATCTCTGAGAGGTGTAAGCTTTATCAAACAACTGTTCAGATTGTTGTTAGTTCTTCAAAATCAAGCTTATTTACATTAAAAAGTTAAGACTAGTGTGAGCTCAGTGCAGAAGTGAAGCTGGCTTTTTTTTTTCTAGCAGATCCTGTTTGGTCATTTGAACCTAAGGAAATAAAACTGAAGCTCAAGTGACATCTAATTCAAAATCTAAGAACTATTTTTTGAATTCCATTGTTTTTAAAAGAGTAGGCACAGGTGTCTATATATGGTGTAACATTTTGGGGAGTTAAGGATTTTTACAGAATGGTTGGGATCTCTAACAGTGAAAAAATATTTTGGAGAGATGTAAGTCAGAATAAAATATATGCTAATATTTAGCCTAATGTTGATTCATTTACTTGGTCTTTAGTTTTTAGCCAATTTTACTCATTGTATTTTAATCAAAGAACTTTGAAGCTGTTGATTCATTTAGATTTTCTTGTCTCCTTTTCAGCGAGACCAGCAGTGTGAGTAACAGCAGTGACGGGGGTCTCTATACCAATGATGAGGGGAGGCAAGGTTTGTACTCAGAATAATTGGATCAATAAGATCAATCAGACTCTTAATGGACCAAAATGCACACAGGAGTGAGGATGTATGGATTTTAAACTGTTCGTGTAAAGCTTTCTGCCAAAAATTAGCTTTCGTAAAAAAGTCAAGATTTCAGTGTTTTTCCTGTGACGTCTCATTTTCTGTCTTTTGTCCCAGGCGATGACGAGCAGAGCGACTGGTTCTGCGAGGCCGACCCGGGGACTAGCTATGGGCCCGGTGGGGCCTGTGGGATAGCAGGAGTGGTTCCCTGGTGGGAAAGGGAAACGGCATCAGAGGAGCTGGACCTCGCCGACCCCGTCTTCAACAGTATTCTCACGGGATCTTTTCCACTCTTGACCCATGGAGCACAGAGAGGTAAGCTGTGATTAAAACAAAAATATAGACATCTTTGCATCAAAATGGCTTTTTAGTGTGACTCAAGTAGGAGCTAACTTTATACGACTGTTTTGTAATAATGTTGCAATCTCACTTTTGGCCAGTAGGGGGCAGTCACTTCACACAAACACTGAACATAAAAAACTGTACAGCAACATAAAGCTGTTTTTTTCTTAATTCCATAATCCAGAATGAACCCCTTATTGCATTTAAATGTTACAAACAAATGAGTTAATTTCAGGAATTATGTTTTGACTTTATTTGTTAGTAAAGCTGTGATGGTTGTCAGGGTTTCAAGCCAGGTTGAGTCGTCTTCATGGGACCCAGCAGGGATCTGAAGCGGGGCTGCATGGAAGCTCCAGTCCAGGCTTCAGTGAAAGGCTGGGCAGACAAACCCAGGACTCACATGAGTGCGTTTTGCTGTGTACATTTTATTTACTGTTTCACGTTGCTCAAATATTTTCTTTGTGATCTGCTTGTGCACGTACAACACAGCTTCTGCAGCTGCTTTAATCATTCTGTCGTATCTTTGCCAGGCCCTGGTTTAGCTCAGGCTCGAGGAGAGAACACGGACAGGTGAGTCTTGTCTCAAACAGGTTCAAATACATAAATCAAACGTCCATTTAATGCAAGAATTAAGCGTGGTGCTTGTTGTTTTGTTGCTCGTGATACTTCCTAAGTGCTTCAAACAATGCGTTTTCTCTTCTCTCCTCTTCGCCGCTTCAGTTGCACTGGGACCCACGTGCAGACAGAGGGCATCGGAGGACCTGTTCAGTAAAAACAGCAAGCAGGTCAGAAGTTTACCTTAAAGAACAGCTAATCTAACCAGGGACTCAACGTATTTAGGAATTTTTAAACTTTGCTCCTGTTTCAGGAACATTTCAGGATATTATGTGTTGTCAACCTTTTTGTGTTGCTAGACATCAACAAATTGTGTCTGTTTTTGCAGACAAACCAGCGGGCACCTTGGTTCTTTGTGCACAGGGGACATCAAGCGGAGGCGAAAAGCAGCTCCCCTTGGTACCACTGCCCCCCCAGGTACTGGATGTAGAGATGTCATTTCTAGCACACACACGGCACGGCCCGAAATTCGGGCCAGGTTGGTCTCAGACTTTTGATGTGGTTTTACGAATCATACAGCACAAAGAAAACTAAATAAGAATGCACAATATAAAATCATGTTAATCTACTTGATGAAGAGGAGGCAGGTCCGACCGGCCGGTTGAAAAATGTCCCGTTAAGCTTCAGATGGATCAGCTGATCATCGGCTGTGTGTGTCTCCACACCTGCTGCCATCTGCAGTGAAGGAAGTAGCAGGATCTACAAAAGCCAAAGCGAGCAGTGCGTTCTATTAAAATAGCCTTGTTCTATATTTCACCAAATAATTTTGCTCTAAAAATATTTTTGTTCATCTGTATAATAGTTGATTTTTTTTTTAGGCTATTTGTTTTGTATATTGATATCCATTTGATGAAAGAACAAATTTGATATCTTCCTTTCTTTGAAATACGTTTTTTTAAAATATCATGCCAAACCGATTTGCTTACAAAAACAGTACAAGCTTAATTAAAAAAATATATATATAAAAAATTATTATTTATTATTATTATTATTATTATCATTATTATTATTATTATTATTATTATTATTTATTTATTTTTTGGGGGGGTTTGGTCTAATTACAATTAATCCATCAGGTCTGGGTCGGGCTCGGAATAAAAACTACGTTCAGGCCAGGCTGAATTTTTTTTTAGGCCTGAATGCAACTCTAGTTAGATGTGCACCCGCCTGCACTCTTTCTTTGTATATTTGTATCTTATTTGTTCTCCTTTGGTTAAACAAACCATTCTGAGCCTTTGAGCCAGTTATTAGAAACTGTTCTAAATAAGAAGCGATCTGGTCCTGATCGGAGTGAGCGGCTTTACTCAGTACTGCAAGCGAATAAAGAGAGGATTAAAAACGGTAATTAGTTGGGCTCTGTGAGCAAAGAGAACTTCCTGGAAAAGAGGACCAAATGACCATTGTCCAAATGGACACTGATGTGCGTCTCCTTCCTGCATGTTTTTGTGACACAGCTGGAAGTGTGGCTAAAAGTCATTTCCATGGTTTGTATGTATTCAGCACCAGTATGCAGACAGACTCCAGACCTGTAACTCGTTCACTCATTTGCATCAATCTAAATTATTTTGTACTCGTCTCGGCTTTTGCGGTTGCCACTCCCAAATTGTGGAACAGTTTACCTGATCGTCTAAAGACAGTTGAGACTTTTAAATCTCTGCTCAAGACTCATCTGTTTTCCTCGGCGTTTGATCCATGCAGAGTCTGAACAGTTAGAGCTGAGTTTATTCTTCATGTGTATTTAGTGTTAACTTTCTTATGTTTTCCGAGCGGCACAAGATTTATACTGTATTTTTCTCTTTTTAATTTGACTTCATTGTAAAGCACTTAGGTCAGGTTTTGTTTTCATGTGCTATAGAAATAAATTGACATTGACATCTCACTTGAAGTAAAAACAAATATATACTGTATATAGTAAAAGTAGAAGGAAATCCAAGAAAAGTTCCCACAGCCACTTTATTGCATTTTGTGAGCTAAACCCTGGATCAGCTGTGTAATGTTTTTAAAAATAAATTTCTCAGATTTGATGCACTGGAGGCATTTTATTGGAAAGAATATTGACTTTAGATAAAACTGTTGCAAATGTTTTTCTGTGGTCCAATTAATAATTTAATTTATAGTGTTATTGTTGGGCTACATGTCATTTATTCTCCACTTGGTATACGTCTCCTGACTTTTACATTTTACTGTCAGTGAGTCTTTGTTTACAAGTAAGGGATTGTTGCTGTTAAGACTGTTCTTGCTTTCAAGTGATTATCAAAACTTTTCTTTTTATATTTCTTTGTGTTCAGTTTATTATTGTTTAAGATTTATGCAAAGTCACTCGCTGAATTTAGGACTACACTAGAGCTGTCCAATCCTGGTCCTGCAGGGCCATTATCCTGCGTATTTTCCTTGTTTCCCTTGATTCAATTGTTGAATTACTGCTTCATGTTCTACAGAAACCTGTTAACCGCCCATTGATTCAAAGCAGGTGTGTTGGAGTCACATAGCCCTCGAGGACCAGGATTGATACCCTAGACTGCACACTACCGTACTTGCGTGTACGTTGCATCGCCGTATACGTTGCATCAGTCTAAAGATGTCTAATGAAGTGGAGGGAAATAAACAAATATGTTGCTTCGCCATATAAGTTGCATCTATTATGCGTCACCACTGACCACCTGGAAACATGGGCCAATCTTGTGCCAAAAATCAATTGGCTGCCAAATGGCGGCCACGGGAGCATGCACGGGAGGACTTGAACAAGAACTTAACAAGATTAACACTTAAAAACAATAATTTGTTTGCTCGAAATTATAGTGAAGGTGTGTCTCAGTCCAGCTTTTCCTTAATAAATGCACTTTGACTGTCAAATCACCTGCATTTCAAAAGCCGATTCGCAGCTGCGGGAGCACGCAGAAGGAGAACTCTGTGCATTTCTTCAAAAGTTACCAAGATAACTACCTAAAAACAATTGTTTGTTTGCTCGACATTATAGTAAAGATGTGCCTCAGTTGAACTTTTCCTTAATAATTGCACTTTAATGGTCAAATCAGCTGCATTTCTCCTGGGCTGTACAGCGAAATGCAGCTGATTTCACGTTTGCTCCAGGAGTTCCAGAGCGAGAAAAAGGTCACTTGGTATGGCAAGCCAAGTGTCTCATTAATAGCCACTTTTTACCTATTAATGAGTCACTTGGCTTGCCTTATTAGTTGAGTACCCTCTAGTGGCTGAAAATGGTAGTGTTCAATATTTTCATGTCAGACTGAATGAAATCGTCAGATCTCAGCCAAAATTTGGGTTATAAATATGGGAAGAACATAAATAAGTCGCTTCGCTGTATAAGTTGCAGCATTCTAATTTACGCAAAAAGGTGCGACTTATATGGAGATAATACAAATTTGTCAATAAGAAATGAGCATTAAAGCTTTTCTAAATGCCCAGAATCGATAAATGGACAGTTGTAATAAGAGAACACGTGTTTAGTTCAACAGATATTGTCTTCCAGTATCCAACACAGCTGCATGATTTTCTACCATCAGATTTATTGATTTATTTATTTTTCTCCTAATCTGTTAATTGTCTTTTCAGGTGTGGTTGGTGAGAACGCGCCCCCCATCTCTGACTCCAACATGGGGAGTCGCATGTTGCAGAGCATGGGCTGGAGCCCAGGGATGGGCCTGGGCCCAGAGGGACGGGGTATCACCGAGCCCATCCGAGCTACTCAGAGGCCCAAAGGGGCGGGTTTAGGTTTCAACTGAACATCCTGTTTCCGACAGGAAGGGAATTCTCCTCAGGGCCATTTCTTTATTTTATTTTATTTTTAAAGGTCCTATGAAATCCAGCCATGTGAGCTCCAAGAAGAGAAGAAGCTCAGAGCATAACCAAGAGCATCTGTGAGCGAAAGACTTTCCCATATTGGGGAAACTACAAGAAGCCCAAGTTATCCTCGCAAGACTTCTTGTCATGTGACTCGTTGACAGGACCTGGGCTGGAGAAACAACTTGTTTTGCTCAAACTCCATGTTGGAGATGACACTGATGGTTTTGTCACGTTACCTCAGGTGTGTGAGGCTTGGACGCTGACGTGTCGAGCGTAAACCGAGAGCAGGGTTCGTTAGCGTTCAGTTTGTTAGCATTCGGAGGTGTTAGACTGTTAGTGAGACTTGGTTTGTCCAACTTTGCACAAGTTTTAGAATCAAAGGTTTGAGTAGGCCAAACCTCAAAACACCATTTTTATGTTTATTCTTTTAATATAATGAAGATGAGTTCCACTTAATTGCTGTTAGGTTTTTACTCTTTGTGTAATGGAGGAAGTCACATCAGGAAAACGTTTTTATTTCACCCCAAACGACAATATAAAAATCCAAATCACAGTTTTTGCTTCACGTGATCTTGCTGTACATGTATTTGCTGCTGGAGCTGCTTTTCCTGCAGCTTAACAAGAAAATACTCCTCTGTACATGTGATTTAGTGTTTTTATTTTATGTTTTGTTTTGTATCTCCAGATTATTCCCAGATTACATTTGTAGCCAAGAAAAGTGACATTTTACACTTAATGTTGAGGTGATGGAACATATTTGGATGCAGTGGAGGAGTAAAGTAAGCCATGTGGCTTTTACTTATTTAATGTTTTGACCTAATTTGCCTGATTATACTTTTTTTTTCTGGGCTTTGGTCTAATCAGACTGAAATGGAAACACCTAAAACACAGTAACCAAATTGATGTGTTAAGTAACTTTTATTAAAATACGTTCTGTACCTTTGCTGTGCATTCTTTAGTGAGTAATGGCAGCATTTTATTCAGCCGTTGTTGGATGTTTATACTGTAATTTTCACATCTGAACAACCTGCCTTTTAAACACAAAAAAGTTCCAGGGTTGATTAAAAAAATAGATTTTTAAAGGGACAAAATTAGTTTTAGTCTTATGAGGCTAAATATACCATTTTGCTTCATCAGGTGGGGTAAAAATACATTTGATCATTTATTCAGAGCTCGATTTTTGAGTGCAATATACACATTAAAAGTAATGAATACAGTTTATTTTGAGTATAAAAAGTAAGGAAAGACTAAATGAGAATGAAATAAAATTTACCTTTTTTATTAAATGTCGTAGACTGCACTTCAACTGATCTGTACAAAAACATTCACATTATCCATTGCCAATTGACAAGGCCGGATTAACCATATGGGCAACAGGGCAGGTGCCCAGGGGCCCACGATCTCTAAGGGGCCCAGAGCAGCGCTTCTGGTCCTGCCTCCTCCCAGAGCTGATCCTTGACGAGCGACCTGTCAATCAACCCAGAAGGCATGTCAGTAACTGACCAATCAACGACCTCAATTTGTCTCGAAGGTAAACGCCCCTTACCTGCTGACAAACTCATCCGTTTCCTTTCTTGAGAAACTTATTGATTGAATTAAAACAAGTTTTAATCTGTTGTGAGATTATTCTAGCAGTTTTTTTAATCTACTTAATGAAGGATAGTATGACTTGAAAGGCGCACTGACATGATGTTTGAACTTTGCATTAAATGGCACAACATATATATCTTGTATAATTGAACTATGT
>JARVGV010000192.1:15280806-15303575 GCA_031762435.1 Hypsolebias longignatus | reverse complement strand
TCCTCCTCCACGTGTCTCTTGAGCTCCTCAATCTGCTGAGTGAAAGCCTGTTTGCCTCGTGTCAGCTGAGAAACAAGAGCTTCTTTCTCCTCAAGCTGGCGAGCCAGTTCACCTGTGGAAGTTGAACATCCAATTTTCCTGGAGTTTTTAACATTACTCACAACTGCTTTTATTGAAGGTCACTTACCGCCTTCTGTCTGAAATCTTGCTTTTTGTGCATTAACGTCATTCAGCTGACGAACATTCTCATCATTCTTGGCCTTTAGTTCGCTCAATTGGTCCTCGAGAGTTCTGCACATTTTCTCCAAGTTGCCCTGCAATCACAAAACATTATTATGTTATATATTGTTATTTTAAAAATCCTGACTTGTCTGATTTTTTAAGTTTATGTTTCTGAGCATTATGGACTAACTGTTCTTTCACCTTTGCTTTGGCAACAGCCTCCATGTTGCTTGAGAGATCATCAATCTCCATCTTGTACTCGCTCTTCTCCTTCTCCAGCTTCTGCTTGACACGCTGCAGGTTGTCGATCTGCTCTCCCAGCTCAGCAACGCTGTCGGCCTGCTTCTTGCGGAGAGCTGCTGCAGTGGCTTCATGCTGCAGGGTGGCTTCTTCAAGGTCACGACGCAGCTTCTGGAACTCAGCCTCACGCTTCTTGTTCATCTCAATCTGAGCAGCGGTTGCTCCACCAGCTTCCTCAAGCCTCTCACTGATCTCCTCAAGCTCCCTGGAGAGGTCAGCTCTCTGCTTCTCTACTTTAGCACGAGCAGCCCTCTCAGCCTCAATCTCCTCTTCCAGCTCCTCAATGCGAGCCTAGATTTGGATGTATGACATTAATTTAAAAATGACATGATGAACTTATAAACATTAGTTAGATATCTGCAAATAACACAAGTACATGCTATTTAACAATGTGAATCATACAGAAATCCATTTTATCTCAACATACCTGGAGTTCCTTGATCTTCTTCTGAAGCTGAGCACCAAGGGACTGTTCATCCTCGATCTTGCTGAGGAGCTGGCTGGTTTCAAAGTCCTTCCTGTGTTTCACAAATGGTGTTATGAATGTAAACTATGTATTTTTGTTTGTCAATAGTAATGTGGATCAGTTCATTTACTTCTTGATTTTCTCATCAGACTGCTGCTTGTCATTTTCCAGATCCATTATGGACTCCTGGGCCAGTTTCAGATCTCCTTCAAGCTTTCTCTTGGCTCTCTCAAGGTCCATGCGGAGCTTCTTCTCTTGTTCCAGTGAGCCTTCAAGCTACAAAATCATAACAGTCGTCTTTTCGCATTAATATCATGAGTAAATATTGCAAACATAGACTAATCCCCAAAGCCAAAGACAGTTTTCTTACATCGTCCACTTGCTGTTCCAGCTTTGTCTTGGCCTTTGTGAGAGTGTTGACTTTGTCTTCCTCTGCCTGGAGATCATCCAGTGTTTGTTGATGAGCCTCTTGGAGGGCTTTCTTCTCCTTGGTTAACTTGGCAATGGCCTCATCCTGAGTGGCCATCTCCTCTGTCAGATTTTTCACCTATAGTTTTCATTAAAGACAGAAATATATTAGCATGCACTGATACAACACTGGAACTGGACATGTTAGAGTCACAGATGTGGATACATCTGATATGAACCTTGTTTTCAGTGGCATGTTTCTCCTTCTCCACTTTGGCCAAGGTGAGCTCCAAGTCATCAATGTCCTTCTTCAGCTCAGAGCATTCATCTTCCAGCTTCCTCTTCTTGGCAGTCAGCTCAGCATTGATTTCCTCTTCATCCTCCAGTCTCTCAGTTGTCTCTTTGAGTTTGGCCTCCATTTGGATCTTGCTCTTGATGAGTCCCTCACACCTTTCCTCAGCGTCTGAGAGATTCTCAACTTCCTGTATAGTTTATTGAAAATAAAAATCTATAAATAAATAATGTATTGCCGAAGACAATAATAATTAGATTTTTTTGTTATTTTTGGATGTTACAATTGGCTGTTGATATAGATATTGAAATAGAAAATACGTATACTATAGAAAGAATACTGCATTTATGTAAATTCATTCATTTTTGTTATGTAAAGAAACAATCAAATGGGAGGCTTTTTTTCCTACTTACAGAAGCCACTTGGAGCTGCAAGTCATTCTTCTCCTGCAGCAGGGAAACCATTTTCTCCTCCAGTTCCTTCTTCTTGGCCAAAGCTGTAGCCAGGTCTGTTTTCATCTTGTCATAGTTCTCCTTCATCTGCTGCAGCTCCTTCTCAGTCTCAGCACTCTTCAGAAGAGGCTTGATCTTGAAGTACAGTTTCAGCCATGGCCAGTTCTTCACATTCATGAATGAACGAATGTTGTACTGGATTGTGAAGAGTGACTCTCTAAAAAACAGAAAGTCATAATTCTATATCATCTATGGATTAATTTGCACTGCATTAAAAAAATATATGGGCACATGGTGTATGCCATGCAAATTTTTTCCTCCTCACTCAAGAGCATATAAATTGTATAAATAATTGAGGAATGCATTTATATTTTTAAATTATTATACCTCCTCTCCATCATCTTAACGAACTCCTTCCTCATGAGGAAACCTCTGCAAAGAGCCTGAGTCATGGTCACCAGTGTAGCCAGTTTTTCATCTCTCATCTCCTCAAGAGTACCCAGCAGACCAGCTTTGAAGAACACCTATGTTGTCATAGCAAAAGTATTGGATGTTAGTGCACAATAATATTACTTCATACAAATCTTGGCCATAGATTTTTAAAATATCTTATGGAAACATACCTTTGTGTGTCCAAATCTATACTGAGTGTGGTCCACATCAATGGAGCCCAGCAGCTTCTCTGAAGCTTTCTTGTTGTCAATGAATTGTCCCTCAGGGATGACACTGGCATTCAATACTTTGTATCTGAAATATAATAATGTTTTAGTTGCTTTCATCACTTCTTATTTCTCTTTCATGTGTTCATAGTAAAAACAGTAATAACCTCTGCTTGAAGTCACCATAGAGGATTCTGCTGGGGAATCCCTTTCTGCAGATCCTGATGCCCTCCAGCACACCATTACACCTCAGCTGATGGATGACCAAGAAGTTCTCCATAAGACCTGGTTGTTGGAAAAATATGTAGTTAGAATATACAGTAATGTTACAGTGTATCTTGCATTGCACCAATCAGAACAATGGGCTTACCTGGGGTCTTGGACTCATTGGGGATCAGGCAACGCACAAAGTGAGGATGAGTGCTCCTCAAGTTGGTCATCAGCTTGGCCAAGTTCTCCTGTGAAAATTAATTTTAAAGTATTTTAGCATTTTTGGAATATTGGAATATTTTTGGTGTCCATAGGCTACATCAGTTTACATACCCTGAAAAGAGCAGACACAGTCTGGAAGGAACCACCCTTCTTCTTGCCAGCCTTCTTTCCACCACCGCCCTCAGCTTTTGAAAATAAACAATAAAATTCATAGTTCTATCCATCAATATATTTAACAGAATGTGTATAGTATTTCAAATCAAATTATATGGAGTGAAAAATATATATGTTTCCTTGTTTTTTTTTTTTTTATGAAGAATTTCATCAGCTTTTCACTATTTGTTACACATACTTTTTAACAAACTCACACACAAATAAAATGTACATACAGCTTGTACAAATTCATATCACATTTTGTATAATATGTCCCTAAACTCTGTTAAATACATCAGCATTTTTAATTTTTTAAATAATTTCAGTCCTTTTTAACCATCATTAGATAAATATTTTTCTGTCTACATTGCATTTTACTGTTTATCCAGTGTTTGTCACTATAGATAAGCACATATTAAAAAAAATATTGGTTAATATTTGAACAATATTTTGTGACATTTGATTTAGAAGGTCATTTTATGTCTTACCCTCAGCTGCGTTATGGCTAGCATAGAGGAAGCACAGCAGTTTGTTTCCAGACTTCTGGTAGAGCTGAACAACAGAGTCGTTCAGTGGGTCCTTGTTCTTGTCCAGCCAGCCACTGATGTTGTAGTCCACTGTACCAGCATAGTGGACCAGGGAGAAGTGAGCCTCAGCCTTGCCCTTTCCAGGCTTTGGCTTCTCAAAGGCCTTGGTCTTGCCAAGATGCTGATCAACCAGCTTGTTCTTGAAAGTTGTATCAGAGGCCTTGGGGAACATGCACTCCTCTTCAAGGATGGAGAAGATGCCCAGTGGCTTGGTACAAATGGAAATGATGCAAGTTTATTGTCAAACTTATGTTCATACGACGTTACTTAAATATTCATACATATACTCAGCACAAAACACTTCAAGCTTTGCAGCAGCTTACCTTCTCAATAAGCTCAATGCAGGCAGCCAAGTCCATACCAAAGTCAATGAACTCCCATTCAATGCCCTCCTTCTTGTACTCCTCTTGCTCCAGCACAAACATGTGTTGGTTGAAGAACTGTTGCAGTTTCTCATTGGTGAAGTTGATGCAGAGCTGCTCCAAGCTGTTGTACTGTAATTAGAGGAAGTTGTTTAATTTCATGCCAAAATATTACTGATCCATAAACTAAGATAGTTTTAAACTGCTTACATCAAAGATCTCAAATCCAGCAATGTCCAACACTCCAATGAAGAATGCTCTTGACTGCTTTGTGTCCAACATCTCATTGATGCGGATGACCATCCACAAGAACATTTTCTCATAGACAGATTTGCACAAAGCTGAGACAGCATTGTTGACCTAGAAGAAAAGGTTTTAGTGGTCAGTTTTATTTATCTAGCCCATAAATAGAGTTCAACCAATTCTCTGTACCCGGTAACATTTGTTACTTTTGATGGGGTGTTGGAGTTGTGCAAATGTAAGTACCTGTGGTACGGTCTGACCTTTGGTGACCATCTCATTTCCGACCTTGACTCTTGGGTAGCACAGAGACTTCAGCATATCAGCTGAGTTCAGGCCAAAGAGGTAGGCGATTTTATCAGCCACTATTCAAAGGAAAAACAATATGTTAAACACATCAGTGTCAAACTAATTTCACACCTTATTAAACTTACACAATGACAGTGGCAGTGTTTTATCAATTACCCTCAGTGCCATCAGGTTCAGCCTGCTCCTCACGCTGCTTCTGCTTGAATTTCATGTTACCATGATGCATCACAGCACCAGTCAGCTTGTAGATGTTGATTTTCTCATCAGCAGTGAAACCCAAGATGTCAATTGCAGTCTAAAGAATACAATGTCACATTAGTATGAATATATAAATTCACTATAAGTAAACAAATCAAAATGAAAGGTAAATGCATTTTTACATCTGTTGCAATGAACTCCTCCACGTCATTGATGCTCTTGACAGTGATTTCACCCTGGCTGATCATGGGATAATCATAGGGGTTGGTGGTGATCAACAGAGCCTCTGCAATGGATTAGAAGAAACGGATTATACAAGGTGTAGTTGTTGTTTTTCATCTTATCAAAATATGTTTACATTATATGTTAACATACCCAGAAGCTCAGGCTTGTGGCCTGTCATCAGCTGATAGAAGATATGGTAGCTCCTCTCAGCAGACAGCTGGAAGGTGACACGGGACTTCTCCAGCAGATCTAGAAGAAGAAATCATCAATAATATACTGTATAGGTATAAGGGTTCATACAATAATACACACACATGCACATATTCACACACAGACATGCATGTATGTATGTATGTAGATATGTAGGTAGGTAGAGATGTAGATAGGTAGGCAGTCAGGCAGGTAGGTAGGTAGGTAGGTACCTACATATGTACAAATGTACATAGGTACTTTACACTTTTACACTGGTAACAAGCTTCTCTTATTTTATTTATTTATTTATTTTTACAAACTATCAATGTTTGAGTGATAAACCTGGAACTAATAATATGGTATGCGAAAATGACTTACATGTTTCAATATCCGCAGAGGCCAGTTTACCACTTGTTCCAAAATGAATTCTGATGAATTTACCCTATAATATGCCACGCTGATGTTACTGATATTCTTGATATGCAATTCTAAAAGTTTTTGTTTAATATTTGACGCTTTAATACTTACAAAACGAGAAGAGTTGTCATTTCTCACAGTTTTGGCATTACCGTAGGCCTCCAGCAAAGGGTTGGCTGCAATGATTTGATCTTCCAGTGAACCCTATAAATTTTAGATGAACATTTTAAGTTGATGTGAATATTATAAACAAATAATAGGACAACTTTTTTTTTTCTCATACCTGAATCTTTCCAGATGTCTCTGCCTTCTTTGATCCAGTCATTGCAATTGTTGCAAAGTACTGAATAACACGCTTGGTGTTTACAGTCTTTCCAGCACCAGATTCTCCGCTGGTTAAGATAAATATGTTGAGTATTATTTTCATATTTCAGCAAATAAACTCTGAACAAATTGTTTGTTTTTTTTTTACTCACGTGATAAGGATTGACTGGTTTTCACGATCTGAAATGAACATTTTTGTCTTTTTAGAGGCTCAGTTTGGTTGTATCACATGAAAACAGATTGTTGTGAATTAACATAACTTCTTATTTGAAAGTTCCTTACCAGTGAGCATGAACTGATAGGCATTGTCAGAGACAGAGAAGATGTGGGGTGGAGCCTCAATCCTCTTTTTGCCTCTGTATGCCCCAACAACTTGAGCATCGTACACTGGAAGCCACTTGTATGGGTTCACGACGACGCAGAACAAGCCCGAGTAAGTCTAGAAAAAAACAGTTACTTCTGATTATAATTATGCTTTAATTTGAAACATCATTTATACACAAAGTTCACTTTGTAGAGCAAATATTGTCTTTGTTTAGATTATACATTCAGAATTTGCTTAAAGTTAAGTTTAGGACTACTCACGTAGATCATCCATGATGCAAAACGATCTTTGAGGTTAAACAACACACAAGGTTCATTGAGGTGGGTCATCATGGCCATGTCCTCAATCTTGTCAAACTTTGGTGGATTCATGGGATGAATGTCGTCCTCTTTCACAGTGACAGACTATGGTAAATAGAAAATATTGTAACTTTTTGGTGCTACAAAACTTTGTTCCACAATAAAGTTCAATATCACGTTTAAAAAATTACAGGATGAATAGCACTTCCTGGTAATGCATGACAGCAAAACTACTGTTCACTTACCTTTCCTGTAGATGTCTCAACAGTGGCTTTGCCGCCCTCTTTCTTGATGAGTTTACACTTGACATACATGTCGTCAGGATCAACAACAAAGTAGGCAGTTTTGGCATCAAATGGGGTGTTTTGAGCCTCAATTCTTTCTCTCTCTGGCTTGCGGAGAAATATGGCCGCAGGGCCATACTGCTCCATCTCTGCATCTGTGCTCATTTTGGCGCTTTGTCAACACTAAAAAAAGAGTTTTGCATTACTTATATCAGATGTTGCGTCATGTAGTTTTAAACATTTCTGATAATGCTGATAATGTTTTAATTAAAAAAAATTAAGTGTGTTTATCTGCAAGCAGATCTCACCTCAATTTGTCCTAAATGAGTAGCCCAGGTCTGTTGATGTCTCAAAATGCTTTAAAAAAAATAAGGAAATAAAGAAAAAAAGATATACAGTTAAAATGGGCAAAATTTAAAATACCTTAAAAAATTTAAAAACAAAATTCACAAACTATGTGGTTTTGTAACCACATAGTTTCCATGTAGATAAACATGTTCAAAGCCAAGAAGAGAAAGTCTGTTTTGGGGAAGCTCCCAAGCGTTGCTGGTATATGTTGTTGAAATGATTTAGATGAGCTATTTTGTCTATTACCAGACTTGACAACAGTAAAAAAATACACTCATGAAAGGAAGAATTTAAAGATAAAGAAATCAAGTTTATGAAAACACACAAAGCACTAACCTGGGTGAGATGCCTGTCAGTTCTCAGAGGATTCTGAGGCTGCTGCTTTTATAGAGCTTTAAATGCTTGGTCAGCAGCGCCCTGCCTCTCGATTTGGTCAAGCATCCCTGACATCTTAAGACCCATCGTTTGACATTTCAGGATTAGTCTGCTATTTTTTGATGTAACATTCATAAGCTTTCAACAAAGGATTCTTGCAGAAAACTCAATTATGTTTTATGAGCAACCTTTGATCCAAAACATAGAAAGTAAAAAAAAAAAAAAGAAGAAGCAACTAGTTTCATAATGCATGTCTATTTGAAACACAGTGCAATTCACATGCAAAAGATTGTGAATTATATTGCATACAAGCTCAAATCATGAATAATACAAAAAAACAAAATAAACTATTTAGGGACTTGTCACTTAAGTTTTTTAACACATATTGTTTCCTCTTTGTGAAATGTCTGTAAATGTTACTGGTATTGATGTCAGTTGTCTACATGTTGTATGTTTGCAGTAGAGCCTAAAAGAAAGCCTAATAGTTTTTTTTTTTCTGAATATCATAAGTTGAATAATTTCACAATATTAAAATTAACTCCAACATAAGCATGGATTGAGTTGAGAACATTATTGTTTAATGTTAGTAATCTTGAACCACGTTTGCAAGCATTTGACTTCTGCTCAAGTGTGACGCTAATCTCCAAAGTATGTCCCAAAATAGATGCAGTGCAAAGCATATTCTTAAAAACTTATTATTTTTTCCCTTAACGATAATTTACAAAATATAAATCAAATTATGATTCAATGGAGACTGATTTGATCATTTTTAAAGTGAGAAATGTATCTTCTTAACCATGTAGATAAACATGTTCAAAGCCAAGAAGAGAAATTCTTTTTTGGGGAAGCTCGCAAGTGGCGCTGGTATACGGTTGCAGGCAGCACATGGACACATCTCATATTGCTTCTGTAAAACTGAATGTAAGGCCCTTTCCACAAAGTTCAAGTGGTATTACAACCTACCTTAAAAGGAGCAGAAGAACATTTGCCAACCAAGCTGAGAGAAGATCTATAATAAGTACGGTAAGTACCACTCAAATATCAAAGATCTTTATCCTCATGCTGCATTTGAAGGATGTTGTTGCTGTTATGGAAACTTAGTGTCCCTTGAAAACTATATGACTTTGGTTTAAAACACTACTGTCAAAGTCTGAAAGATTACCAAACAACTTTTCGAGTGTCTTTTAGAGGGATAACATCAAATACATATTAGGCTGATGTGTATTTTTTATTTATTATTTTTGTAAGACTTTGCAACAGGTCATTTAAACAAAGAAGTCAGTACACATTCTATTTAGCGTTCAATCTGAATAGCATTTAACAACCATTTAACTACAACTTTTTTTTTGCAATTTTAAAACTTTATTTTTTTTATTAATTTCACTTTATTGTACAGAATAAATAACCATAGTATAATGATGAATCTTGGATAATAGTTTAGAATATTCTTTGTAATTTTTAACAAGAGTAACTGCTTGCTACTACCATCTTGTGCTTTAGATAAAGACCAGAGCATATATTTTACTCATATTTGTTTCTTTTACTTTATTGAACATCTTTATCATTATCATTATCTTGATCTCAAAGCAATATGACATGTCAAGGTTTGCTGAAGGACAGTTTTTGTAGTTAAAATGTTATTGTAGATTTACAAAGTACATTTGAAGGAAAAATGTACACTTTGAATTGCACCTATACCATTTCTAAAAAGGCATCTAATAAGAATTCATATTGCACTCTATTATGTTCACTGACACTTATAAAAAATAAAGATTAAAATTAGTATTGCACAGCAGCCAGTGCAATATGATGCATTTCTATGTAGATTTTAGTGTTAGTATAGTATGACACAAAAAATAACACTTGACAATGATGCACTAAGCTGATTTCAGTTTGTTTTTTTTAAAGTCCCTTGAGCTGTCAGAAAAGCTAAATTAATGGCCACAAAAAAAAAAAAAAGATTATTTCTTGCTGGCATTTTTGATACGGGCTGTTAGATCCCTGTATGACCAGAGTTAGAGTTCGGTCCACATTGACAGCAGTAAGTCGGGCTCGTTCCTGGTGAGAGTTGGACTCGGCCAAGGTTGCCCTTTGTCACCAATTATGTTCATAACTTTTATGGACAGAATTTCTAGGCACAGCTAAGGGGACTCATTTTGGTGACTTTAGGATCGCATAGCTGCTTTTTGCAGATGATGTGATCCTATTGGCTTCATCAGATCGTGATACGTCACAGATGAACACATTCTCAACTGGTGCAAATAATAACGGCTTTATTAATGCCATTATCATGACTATATCTTCACTATAGCTGTGTCCCAATCCAACGGCTGCATCCTTCGAAGATCGCATTTGAAGGCCGCTTACGTCACAGTGACGTGCCGAGGCCTGTCCCAATTCGAAGACTCCTTCAATGCAGCCCACGAATGCAGCCTGCTTTTCCCCCAGTTTGAAGGCCAGGTCCCGTGTATCCTTCACAGCTCACCCTATCCCAAAATGCATTGCGGGCATACGGATATTTCTGGATGTAATGGTAGACGAAGTAGCGATGGAGTACACTTTTAAATGTAAGTATGTTCAAATCTGGGATAAAAAAATTAAAAGGCTAAAGTGGCTATGATTTAAAGCAGATGTGTAAAATTAAAAGCCTAAAGTGGCTATGATTTAAAGCAGATGTGTAGATGTGTCATTTGTGTAGACATTTTTTTTGTATTATTTTTTGTCGGAGGTCAGCTCGTACAGCGGGTCCCGTAATACTGTCACCGCTAAGCTAATTTTATTTATTTTACTTTTTTTTTGTGGGGGGGGGAGGGGGCGCAAATAGCAGACTTAAGCTTTTATTAAGCTTCAGAATGAGAGCAGCCATCTTTTCACGGGTGCAAAACACTGCAGCTGTGGCATGGAGGTACAAGAATTAATCCATTTATTTATCTTATGCTTCTGAGTACAGTTTCATTAACCCTCATACTGTACATAACCTGCGATCTCTTGTGTTGTGCTGTGAAAACTAGTTTTTCAATGTGGATTTAAGACATTATTTTCCATGTTTCCCCTCTTCATACATTTTATGTTGATGTTAGTAGGATAATTTTGGAGAAGATGGGCCTGCAGGGGAAAGTAACTCCATTGCAGGCTAAAAAAAAAATAAGATAAACTAAAAAATAAATACAAAGTATGTGCATGTGTAATGAAGAATATAATATTTTTACATGCAGCTTTTAATACATGTAAAGTTAAAAAAAACAATGTTTGTTGCTCTCTTTGCCAACTGTGATGTCTTTATTTCCTCTGTTCAGGACTGAAATTATCCATAAAGAGTTAGTGGGAAGCTGCTGCGACTTGGCCCTGGTTTATCCTCATGGATGAGGTTTTAGGACAGAGCACTGCACCTCCTGTCCTAATCACTGAGGACACTCCAGGTCCAAGTGCAGCAGTGGGTGACCAGGAAGACAGGGCTGAGGAACAAAGAGGAACAGAGACGGGGAAGAAAGAGGCAGCAGGACAGAGAAGATGATTTATTTCAGTTAATCAGAAGATACAGGTATGAAGCAGAAGAGAGAAGAGCAAATGTAAGTAGGGAGAGAATGGAGAGGCTTTTCACAATTCTTGAAAGAATTGCAAATAAATGAATTGATGGTTGTTTATTTTTTTATGTTCTTGAAAAATGTGTTTTTGTATTTGAAAATAAAGTGATTACAAAGACAAGTAGTTTTCAGTAATTCATTTTATTAACAGTAAGTTCATTCAAAACAATAACAAAAGGCTCTGTGGCATGCCAGCCCTGCAAACCCACGGGACACCACCTCCAGGTCTTCTGGGTTTTCAGGCAGGTTGATGACCTGGTGGTGAATGGACACCACCTCTTCTGTGTGATGGACGATGCAGTGGACAGTAGAACGAGGTGTCCCAAACACCCCTGAGACCACCTGCAAGATGCTCCACCTGCCAGCCAGAAAACAAACACCACACACAGTGGCCCCCCAACCATGTCGTGGATCCAGGTCCAGGAGATGAAGCAGCTCTGCCAGAAACTCCCTGCTTCGTCGGAAATCTGGTCTAGGATGTTCTTGGTTAAAGTAACGGTCCAGGACTGGGACACTCAGGTTAATCCTCCCGTACAAGGGTCTGGTCTGGTTCAGGAAATGTGGAGAACAACAAAAACATTATTAGCTTAAGATTTAAATTTTTATAACATATCAAAGCATTATCATAATAATGAGGCTTAACGTAAATATACTGATGCTCAGTGAAAACACTTGAGTGCTATTTTATTAATGAAATAAATGAAAGACCTTGTTTTTAACATTTTTACAACCACTTTATGTACCAGTGGATTTTATACAATAAAATATTGGAAAATGTTATGCTGTATTCTAAATTTAAGATAAGTTAAAGATGATAATATATTAAATTTTATGAAATTATTAATAATAAGAGAAATTTAAATTTTATTTATTATGCACAAGTTAATAAAGTTAATACATTAGTCTGTCAGTCACTGAAATTATCCATGAAACTAGCTGAAGTCAACATCTATTCCTTTAAAGTTTTGTAGACAAAAAAAAGTGTTACCTGGATATGATTGTCTCTCAGCTGTAGGGGGTAAGAGGCAGGAAAACCTGTTACCTTTACATTTTTCAATAATTATACGAGGCTCGTTCGAGTCTCAGAATAATAATTATTGATTTATAGACGGGTTCACTTCTTTTTGGATTAAACCGATTTCTTCTGTGTCACTCAATGAAATGATGAGAAGATATTATATTTGACCCATCAAATTATGGGGTCATTTATTTAATATAATCAAATTATAACATCATAACATTTACACATTGATTGGCTGTGATTATTTCTTACGGCATAACACATCGGATATTTTAAGCAAGACAACAGATTACGTTATAAGATGGTAAAATAACTTATCTGAAGGCACTTTTAACTTAGTTACTGGCTTAGAAGTTTAAAGAAAAGTTTCAAGGGAAGGAGATAGGAGTTTAAGACAATGGGAGAAGTGAGAGGAGGAAGTTATCTTGGTAAATGTGTTAAACCAGGTTTGCAGGCTTTCCAGGGATATCCGCTAAACGCCGGTCCGCTCGATCATAAACGTTAACAACTTGTTACCTTGTGGCAGTCGGTCAAGTATGGATGGCTCCTTGATATCCGAAGGAAGGATTCAGTCCGTTTCACCTTTGCGGCAAATCCAGGTTGTCCACGTCAATCGGACTGAAATAATGTAAAGTTCCGGTTGGTTTTCAAAATAAAACATTCCTCAGAGGGATGTTTTATTAAAAGGCTTGGAGCTTTTACGCTCGAGTGAGTTTACAGCAAGCATGCTGTAACTCTGGTGGAAGACAAGGTTGTTGGCGTGTTGACCATCGTCAACAGCCTAGAAAGAGTTTCAACTCCACTTCGTGACTTCATGGAGCACTCAAAGACATTTAGAGAGTCCAGGAAATTGAAACTTTTAGAGAAAGCCCACCTTCAGATATTTGGTGCTTCCTGATTGATTCACCAACTAGAAATGGGAGGAGTTAGTGTGATGTGATGAGTGTTACTTTAAGTCAAAGAGTGAAGGTTGTTCAGAAAAGTGTTTTTGGAAAGAGAAAAACAGAGCACAGACAAAATACGCCAGTTTCTGATCTAAACTGAGTAACTGTCTGTAACACTTTAAAACAAAGTCTGTAAGAACATCTTGCCACGTTCTTAAACTTTGACAGAGTTGAGCTTCATTCTTCACACACTCTTGTAGAATCAGATTTACTTCTCAGTAAAACACATTTAACTTGTATGATTTCTAATGAGGTTTAAAAATCATTAAAACTGTTTTCACAGTTGATGTAAATGATTATTTCAACATTTAAAATGATATGAAATAAAACACCATTCAAATAAGAAAAGATACCCAAATTAAATTGTTGTTTCTTTTTTCTTAATTATTCAAAGTGTCATAAAGTGTCCTCATAATGACTTTGATTAGAGTCTTTGATTATCAAGATAATGAGAATAATAATGTAATTTGTGTCCTGGATTCAAATGAATGGGATACAGTTTATGTCCTTTCTGAAGGTTTTCAGGGACAAGATGGACGGAGAAGGTTAGATCACTACATGGAGAAGCTCTGTTAAATAAGGTGGGCAAGGCTGTTTAAAACCTTAAAAACAAACAAAATAATTTTAAAATGAACTCTAAAAAACATGGGCAGCCAGTGGAGAGAAGCAAGGACAGGCGTGATGTGCTCTCTTTTGCATGTTCCAGTTAAAAGACGTGCAGCAGCATTTTGCACCAGCTGCAGACATGCAAGTGAAGACTGGCTGACTCCGAGATAGAGAGAATTACAGTGATCCAGCCGTGATGAAATGAAGGCATGGATTACTGTTTCAAACCGTTGCCTTGAAGAATAATTTGACCTTTGCCAGTTTTCTCAAATGATAAAAACCAGACTTGACTGTGGCTCTTATTTGACTGTCAAGTTTAAAATCACTGTCCATCTTGAAACCAAGATTTGTAACTGTAGACTTTACGTACATTGTCTGGGGGTCTAAGTCAACTGGAGGGCTTGAACAAGCTCCACTAGGTCCAAAAACAAGAACATCTGTCTTTTTTCATTAAAGTGCAGGAAGTTTAGAACCATCCAAGCTTTAAGATCCTTGAGACACGATAAAAGAGGTTTAATGGACCAGTCATCAACTCGCCGCAAAGGCACATATATTTGGCAATCATCAGCATAGCAGTGAAAGGAGATACAGTACTGTGTTTTCTAAAAAACAATCCTAGAGGAAGCAGATATAAAGATAAAAAGAAAAGGGCCCTAAAATTGATCCCTGATGTACCCAGCATGACAGAAGAGCAGAATTGTAAGAGCGTTCATGGAGATAATGTCACCGTAATCAATGGAGGGAAGGAAAGTCACAGATACAAGGCGTTTCCTAGCATTCAGTGTTAGACATGATCTAACAAAAACATACATAACTTGTAGACTGTTTTTTTATTGGCAGCCTTGAGTTCTGCTGGTATGCTCAAGATCCAAAATGGCCAGATTTATGAGAATTCCACTGGTCCGTGCTTACGAGGCTCCTCCAAGGTCGTCTCCAACATGCTGACGAGTCCCAGCTGTAGGTGACCTGCGATTCTCATAAATTTTATCTCATAAATCAGCTGATTTTGAGTACTCGAAGCAAGAACCAAACCTTCACACAGACTTGGCAGTTTTACCATTGTCGAAACTGCTGCCGCTGTCTTCCTTAATAGCCAATAAAATAGGTATCCACCAATGCCAGAGAGCAGAAACCCTACTATCATTAATCCAATTATATAGATGGCTTAGGCGTCCTCCTTAGATAGAGTGAAAAGACACATCAAGCTCCCAAACTCCCCACAGATCCATGACGTACCCTGCTGTGTGAGTTTCAGCGGGGCATGAGGGCTCTCCAGGACCCTGTCGCTTTGTTGAAAATATTTTGTTGATTGCATTGAAAGTCCAGCTGACCAGATCCATGACAGTAGTTTAGGAAAATGTGTGACAGGAGCACTGATACACACACAGAGAGCAGAAAAAAAAGCAGAAGGAGAACAGAAAAGGGAGAGGAGGCGTCCGCCTTGCACAAGAGCGAGCGCAGAAAAAAAAAAGTTTATTCTTATGGCACCCAAATTTTTTTACTCTCATATTCCTTTCGTCTTTCGTGATTGTTTTATGAACTTTTGCTTTTTTGCTCCTGTTTCGTTGGCACGTGTGGTCTTGATGCAGCGGCTGTTTGAGTCGGCGGGGAGGTTTTCATGTGGTGCACATTAATGAGATGAAGCCCGCTGCACCTGTCTCAGCAACAGATTAGCTCAGGTGAAGTCATTCCTGGAGGGATCGGTTCTGCGAGTGTAAGTCTGGAGCGAAGCAGTGATGAGAGAAAAACATGGGATGATACTCACAGATGAGAAACTTCCTGAACTTTAAAGTGGTGCTTAAAAACTAGTGAAACTATTACTGCATAATGTGACTAAATGGTCTCAAAGTGTTCCAAAAGAATGGAGGGAAAAAAAGAAAGATTTTAAGCTTTGTCTAATTTATTATTTTTATTTATTTTATTTGCTAACAAGGAGCTAGAAGGTGAAATTAAATTCAGGTGTTTGCAGGCCTGTTATATATTAAGATCAGGAATATGGAAGCCTGAACTTCACATTACATATTTCTGATCCACCACACAGACATGACCATAGCTCCTAAAGAGTTGTTGATGTCCTGACTGAGGAGCTACCAATCCAGTCAGGCAACCCCGTTGAGATAATTTAATCCTTCTGCTGCCCTTGGGTCAAGATGACCAATGAGGCCTTAGTCTGAGCCTCCTGGGTCATTCTGACCTACAGACAGCAGGAGGGCTGCTTGTCCCTAAAGAATGGTGGTGGTGGTGTCATGGTTGGGATCTGCTGTCCGCTATCATTTGACTAAGTCAGCTAAATGTCAGTCATGCAACTGATTTTTAATGGAGAACTGGTCATGTAGTCTTTGCAAAGCTTTTGAAATTCTCTAAGTACCGGTAATTAAATTTTTTTTAGTATAAAACCATGTTTTTCTCAATATGAGGTTTATTACCTTCCAAATGGAATTTTCTCGAGTAGTTGAATGTGTTTGTGAAACCTGTGCTCTGCTGCAGATGATAAAAAGGCCCTTTTTTTGTCAGTCATGAGGTAGAACTGGAACATTGTCCTTCCAAACTTTATTTTACAATATTTTCATGCTTCCATACGAACGTCTACTCCTAATTTTAGCAGGTCTAATTGGACTTTAACATGGATCATCATTTAAATTCCACTGATGTCTCAGGATCAAAACACACTTTAAAGCTATGCACAAATCTGTGATTTGCATTAAATATTAATACAAACATATAAACAAAGTATTTTGCACTTAAGATTTGCTGCTTTTTTTTTTTTGTGCAGTTTTGCTTCTTTTAATCCCATCGTGTTGCTCATGCATGCTGGATACTTACCCTGCTTTTCATTAAGTTGCACGTGCGCTTTGTGAGTGAAAGGAGGAAGGCACCACATTAGGCACACAGCCATAGCTGATTATCTCAGATAACAGAGCTGCAGCAGGTAAGTCCGTTAAGGCTTAAGTCAAATTTAAGTTGATGTGGTTCAGTGTGTGGATGATGCCCATATGTTTGTTTGTACATGCAGCTTTCCTGCAGAAAGCTGCATGTACAAACAAATATCTGAGATTGTCTGTTTAAAGTTTGTTCCAAAATAGTTTGTACTATGTAACAAATGTTTATTTGGATGTTTTGGAAGATCTGCATTAAAAAAATTCAAGATATCTTATTAAAAAAAATCTGGCTAAAATTTTGCATTTGTGCATAAAATAAATCTATGTAACAAGTCAAATGTAAATTGAGTGTGTGGAATGTTACTGTACAGTCAGATATGTAACAGGTTACAGGGATAATGTTGTTTCCTAAGTACAGATTTTCTTCTCCTGAGCTTAATAAGCATTTTTTTAAACATCTGTTTTTATATTAATCACAGTATTCTCCTAAAAACGCAGTGACTTTACTGCAGTAAAACCAATAAAAAATAGTATTTGTTTGGGTATCTGAGCATCCTTTCCAAAATCTATTTATACATAACTCATTCAATCGTTTGCTCATGTGAAATTAGAAAATAAATCCCTCTAAAATTTAAACCCAAAGTAAAGTTTAATTTCTCGTTCTTTCACGTGAAATTCAGGATTTTAAATGATCTTTTGCAGACTCCTTCACTTTTCCTCCCTATGGCTTTTGACCCAGCCCGTGATGTCAACTTTGACCTTATTGTGTTTTTATTTAGTCATATTTGTCTGTTTCCTATTTGTACTTCTGTAGATTCATGTACTTTAACTTGCTCTGCGCTTGTTTGTATTGTGCTGCACTTTGGTCAGCCTTGTTGCTGTTTTTAACTGCTGTATAAATTAAGTATGGTAGATTCAGAACCCTAAAAGCATAAACTCAACTAAAGCCAACTAACTTCCTAAATTATATTTAGTTTATGCTTATCATTGTTTATTTGTTGCATAATGGAAATTGAGTTTTTGGTTTTATGTACAGTAATTTTTAAAAGTTGCCTAAAGATCTAAGAAACTTGGAGCTCATCTGGTTTTCTTTTATTTTTTTATTGCAAATATTCATCTGGTCTTCTTGTTGATGAGCTTGTACCACATCCTCTCGTCACATCCACCTGCCTCAGCAGCTCGGGCTCTCATTGGCTGAGCGGACAGCCAATCAGCTGTGAGATGAAGAGGCGCGCGCGCTGGGGTGGGAGGGTGTTGATGAGACCCAGCTGCTGTCAGCGGTCACAACGGTTCGGACCTCTCAGGAGTCTGGTGGTTTTATTTCGTGGGAGCGAGGAGCGCCGGAGTCACGGACGACGATGAGCCGAGCTGGGCGCGGGTTTGTACAGTTGAGAAGAAGAAGGCAGTAAATGAGGATAAAGTTTCAGGAAGAAAACAATTAAAAAAAAACAGTCAGAGTTGTAGTTTGTCCAAAACTGTCGCGCGAGGGAAAGTAAAAACTAGGGGAAAGGAGACAAACGGAAACATTTTCTCCTGTTTTAGTGGGTATGCTGACAGAGCGCAGATGGATTTAGTCGACCTCTACCTCCCGGAGTGTTTCAGCTATCACTCTGACACAGAGTAAGTACATTCTCATAAGTAACTACATAAAAACAAATTAACGTTTTGGTAAAAAAAATTGTAGCTAACAGTGTCGAACAGGTGATTTAAGCTAATGTTGCATTCACGGTCTTCAGAATTTATTGGTCATTTTCCCGTTGTGCGAACAATCCATCCATCCATCCATTTTCTTTACCCGCTTCATCAATTTAGGGTCACGGGGGTCGCTGGTGCCCATGCCCAGCAATCACAGTGCGAGGGGCGGGGTACACCCTGGACAGGTCGCAAGTCCATCACAGGGCCACATGGAGACAAACGAGACAAACAACCATTCACTCTCTCGTTCACACCCAGGGACAATTTAGAGTTACCAATCAACCTAACATGCGAACAAGTTTAACTTAATTCATGTTGTTTTGAACCTGCGTTACTGATGTCTTATAACTCCAAAAAAGTTTATGTTTTGACAGTTTTGTGGTACTTTTTCACCATTTCCCTAAAAATGAACCAGACTAATTCTCGGAGTTCAACCCATCCTTTCCCCACTTATTGCAAATGAACTGTTACGCTTCATTGAAGCAAATAAGTGACACATTTTTACTCACAGAATCTACTTTTTTTTTTTAAATGTCACAAACTTTCCTAAAGTTGTAATGATTCATTTTATAACTTTTTTTAAGGTGAAGAAACAAAAATATACAGTATAATTAACAAATTTTTGCAATAAATACTACTGTATACAAAATCAACAATCCAGAAACTTCAATTTTTTTTTTGTACTTTACCAAAGCTTGGAACAAAGTTTCCAAGTGTGCATCTTTATTTCTATTTTTTGATAGTTATATTGATTCAGGTTAACTGTCTAGTCCAAAACTTGTGAAAGTATATCCTCACTCGTTGACACATACAAAACAGTTGTAAAAGATGTGTGGAGCAGCTGGTAAATTGCCTGCAGAGGTGCTTTTTGATTGCCTGTCTTTGCTGTAATCATATAAAAAAAAAAATCACGGCCCTTATTATCATCACTGTTGCACTTTTATCAGCTGTGGAACAATCAGGAGGAGCTCATTCCACAGAGCAATTCAGGGTTGAAATTAACCTTCCCCAGTGGCAAAAGATAAAGACAATTAGAAGACCGACAGACTGTAACAAGAAGGACATGTGGACACACGGGCTGGCTGATTGCTCGTGACACAAGCGATCAGATGAAGAGGAAAGATGGCTGCAGATGATTCCCCCCTGTGTGCGCACATCATCCATCCGGAGCCCGCTGGTTCCACATAAAGCCTCCAGCACCTGGTCTCGTGGATTCATCCAAGCCTGTAAGGCTGCTAAGATATAGGCTGAGGGTGTCACTGATCCCTGCTCATCTCTGGCTCATTAGTAAAAAATAAAATTAAATTAAAAAACTACTGAGACCCCACTGACCTCAATCACCTCTTCAACAGTTAGTCTGAGTGGAGATCTGGATGAGAGTATTTCTTTCATTCTGTTCTGACAGGATTTGAAGGTTGTGTTTTCTTTAATGCATCTCAGTCCTTCTGTTGTCCACATTATGCTTCTCATTTTAAAAACGTGTTCCTCGCCATCTTTTCCTTCAGCCCTCCGTCTCAGGTTAATGAGTTTGTTTCTTTCTGTCCCTCCCAACTTTGTCACTCTGTCTTTTTGCCTCTCATGATTTCCTCCCCACCTCTGTCTTCTTATTCTCTTTTTGTCTTGTTGCTTCACACTGTGCTTTATTCTTTGTTGCCAAGGTGCATTTATTTGTTTTGGATACTAACGCTAACTTTGAATGTGTGCTGGTACTAATTTATTCATTTAGTGCTGGGCTGTAGAAGCTGCCCCAATGTGTGGCTTTTTTGTTGTTGTAGATGAGAAAATAGCTTCCCATCTGATCACAGCGCTCTTAAAGCCATTTCATTATGAAAGCCAAATGCAAACAGACAGCCCCTCCTCCTCCTTGAGATGCATTAGAGCAGGAGCGGGCATAGTACAGTATATCTCACTCTGGACGCTCGACACACCTGTGATGGATAACCACTGGGACTGCCAGTGAGCCATTTTCATCAAAGATCGGAGGGATCAGAGAAGAATTATTGCAAAATAATTGAAAGGTTGATTTGAAGAATAGATAGGTAAACCTAATGATTTTCTTACATGGGTCTTTTAAAGTGGCCAAATTAAAATGTTTATCTTAACACTGGTAACTAGTAGTTTACTTCACGTAAAATCCAAAATATCACTTATTTTATTATTTTTAAGCTTTAAGTACATATTACAGATTTGGTTCTCTCATCATTCTCATTTATGCTTGGTTCAGTGGGGAAAGGCTGATTAAAATCTAAGGGTTCACCTACTTTACAAAGAATAATCTGAGCTTTATCACATTCATACACTGATGGGACACACATCGGAGGCAATGAGGGGTTCAGCGTCTTGCCCAGGGACACTTCAGCACGTGACTGCTGGTGGAATCGAACCCCCAACTCTCTTATTGGAGGACGACCGCTCTAACCACTCAGCCACAGCCGCCCTTTAACAAATCTATTCTGCAGACATAAACAGCACGACAGGAGCTACAAATGGAAAAGGCCAGAAATGTTCAGTTGTTTAAGAGGTTGGTTCTACGTAATTCAATGTTCTACATGGGTAGTCTGCTGCAGTTGTACTGTATGTACATAAAGATGAAATGAGAAAAACTAGTATGCCTTTGCTGTCAGGTGACTAGAAGTTTGTTTCAAGTGTTGTTAGTCTGATGAATGTGAAAATGTCTACTTAAACTGATAAAGAATGGAAATAATTTACAAACGTGTCTAAGAAAGAACATCTACTTGTGACCGCAAACTGCAAGGATCAAGATGCTGTTTGTTTTTCTTGGAGGTGTTGATCGTTTGGTGCCTGTGTTTGATAGTTTCTTATCACGCAACTTTTATTTTTGTTTTTGTGGCTGTATAGAGGGGTCAGTAGCGCGTGGCTGTGGTTTATTCAGTGGGTGGTTAAAAGCAACCAGTCTTTTTGCCTACCAAATGACTGATGATGGGAACACTGATTTACATGGCAGGAAAAGGATTGGACATCCATTTCACTGCACCAGAAGAAGAGTGTGAGAAATGCACAGCTGCATGGACGTATATTAATCTATTGTGTATGTTTGACAGAAGGAAAACTACAAAGTGCCTTTTAAATTTTGTCTGGCGACACACAGTTGTGCCCAAGCATGTGCCACGGTGTTTTTGAAGACGCATGCTTTTAAATGTGTTTGTGCAGGGAGCTGGTGCACAGGAATCTGTATTTGAAGAAGTAGTAGAGGTTCTAAGCTTCTTATTTTTACATCCATGGACAAAAGTCAGATGCTGTGATAGGAACCTGTGTGCATTGTAAGCACAGATCGCATGGCGACATGCCATGTGACCCAATACACTTCGGCTGGTTTCAAATATTTTTTTTCTCCTCTCAGTGGTGACAGAAAGTCTACTGTGGTCACTTCTTTATCTGTCATTAGAGCCATGACACATTTAATGCTCACATTTCATCTAATATGATGTCAACTTTTTTAAAATTGTTGAAACAGCGTTGTTTTTTTTTCACTTTTATTTATTATTCATAATAACGAGAAAAGCATGTTTTTAAAAGCACATTTGACTAAATCTGACTAAAGCATCATTATTTATTTTTTGTTGCTGATTACTATTTATTTTAAAAAGTAGTCCAGTAAAAAGAGAAAACCGTTAACTGTTGCAATAGCAAGCCTTTCACTGTTGTAAATTGTGCATCCTTTAACAGTCCAAGAGCACAAAGTAACTGAATGAGAAAAATGCAAAAAGCAAAGAAAAACACATCCACGCACAAAAACGACAACAAAAACAAGAGAAACCTACGACCATTATTACTGGTTTGACTATTTCCCTACGTTTGCTTAAGCAATCACCTCCTTTGAAAACCAAGTAGAGTAAAAGATGGCAACTTTGCATATGTGGTAGATCCCAAACGGCTGGTCCCGACAGACTGGGATGAGTGGTTTGATGGACGAGCGGAAGGATGTGGAGATGGAGGTAGCTGAAGCACTTAGAATTGTGGAAGTTAAAGGGGATATTTATTTAGCTATATATCAGTTTTTATTTTGTTCTGTTGGACCTTGACAATATTTATAAGAAATTTAAACTGAGGTGTATTTTTTTAAGCTGCCTATAACATGACCACCTGTGTTGTCTTACAGAATAAAATAATAGAAGGCAGAGTTTAGAGTCTGTTATATATACAGTGTATA
>JARVGV010000192.1:15100898-15113016 GCA_031762435.1 Hypsolebias longignatus | reverse complement strand
TCTGGTTTAAGGCTGAATCGGTATACGGCTGAGCCGTTAGAACGGATCTCAGCCTTAAACCGGGGACTACCTGTACATTATTCTGTATGGTCTTTGTCAGTTTGGCCTGCTACCAAATGCAGATGATGATGTAACACTTCAACTTGGATTATGTTTAACGTCAAACGTACACATGGCGTTTACTCTGTCTAACACAATGACAACACTCGAACAGTGCAACTCAACCTGTTCACAAGAGACAAGCACATAAGTAGTAGTGCAATAATAGATATACCTGACAGTTGCTTAAATTAAAAATTAACTTCAAACAGAAGCCTTTTATATCGGCAAGTTATTTTGATGGAATGGGCAATGTTCGATAATTAGCTTTATCAGAAATATCATCCGATAGCGATGCAATGCTGAAAACATTGTGCATCCCTAATTTAAACAAAAACTTTAATGAAGAAATTGGAAGACAATTTTGTACACTTGTTGCTCTAAAGTAAACTTCATTAATGTTTTAATGTAACCTTTTTTTTTTTTTTACAATTAGTTATATATATGTGTAATAGCAGGTTTGTATGGATGGTAAAGGAAGCAGGTGTAGAGAAGACGATGACATGCAGACAGTGAAATGCTGCTCAGTCTGACCCCTTGTTTCACCGGATGCAGCTGCAACACGTTCCTGTTCTGTGCCCTGTCCCAACTGCGGGGTGGGGGTTTGTAAAAAATAAAATAAAATACAATAAATAAAAGCCTTAGATAGTGATTTTCTAAAAAATTAAGAACCTTATCAACCAACACGAAAGGGACGAGATGAAAAGACAAACAAACACTGTAAAGAATCTGCTAGATTTTCCACAATAAACACCTCAACTTGTGTATCGCTAAATCAACGCAACCGATAGCATGAGACCAACATTTAACTAGAGAATTTCAAACAACAACAATGGGAGGTTCAGCCACCGATAAGCACATGATATATACGACACCACATGATTTATCTTATTTTAAAATAAAGGAATTACTGGAGAGGACAAGTTGTGGAATTTACCTTGAGGAGTTTTGGGAGTAGAAGGCAAGTGGCAAGTTATTTGATATCCTAAAAACACACAGATTAGGATGTTTAGCTCGACTTAATCGGACTTGGACAGTCTAGCCAATGATGTGCTCTACTTCTGAAGTGCTCCTCTGGTGTCAAACTAAACTGCAACAAGGCTACAGAATCAAACCGGCAGCCAGAAAACGGTGCAACGGCGTCCAATTGAAACAAGGGGGTAACAAGCCAACTACGGTAGCTGCTACCAAGCTGCATTACAGCTGAATGTTCAGTTAGTTGTGTTATTATAAAAGCCATGTAAAAGGCTCTAGCTTGAGGTTCAGCTCTACCGGTAAAGCTTACTTGCAGGTCTTCTCGTTGAGCTCTAGCTGGCGATCTTTACAGTATTCAACTGTGTGTTTGCAGGAGCACCGGCAGGTTGCTGGATCCTGCACAAACAAACGCTTTCTCCTCTCTGTGCAGTTAACACAACACGGCTCACAGACACTGGACGGACAGAGAGACAGACAGAGATGGGGAGGAAGAGAGAGAGAGAGAGGCAGATTATAACAGGGTACTATCATCACCTATGATAGGTCACCCTAAGGTCGACCCCTTTCATACGCTCCAGTTTCCTCCTGTAACCCACTGCCGGGTTGTCAAATACCCAGCCCCTCGTCACGTCCACACTGATCAGACAACTTGGGTTAAGACATGCAGTGAGCAAAGCTCCAGACAACGTCATGCAACACAGAACGACACGAAAACGCCCTCAAGCTGCACGTTACTGACAGCACACTTCTCGCTCTCACTCGCACAAACGGTCACTTCCTGGTAAAGAAAACTCAGGGGTCTGTTTGGTGTACCGTTAAGAACAATTCCATTTTATTAAGTGACAACTGAGGACTGCGTTTTTCCACAGAGAACACATACGATTCAAAACAGAAGCTGAAAGTGGACTAAATTACACTTCATTACAAGAACTGAGGCTCAGATAAAACCACTGGCTTTACAAGATACAATTTACAAAATGAACACGCTGACAGAATACGTTCACAGTTTGTGCACTGAAGAAACAATGAGGTCATTTTTATATTAGTTTTCAATAAAATATAAGTTACGTTCAAGGCTTCACACACAAAAGTAGGCGAACATCAAAACAAAAACAGCACTTTAAAAAAAAAAAAAAATGAAAGCAATCACTCAAATCTTCACATTACATAAAAAGTACCGGCATTTGGCACGGGGTAACAAAAACAGGTTTTTAAGAAGAAAAGAAGAAAGAAAAGCTTGGAGACGGGCATGAGACACAGCAAAGCAGCACAGACTCAACATGAAGACAGGACCATGATTACAGTCTTGGCGATCCCAGCAGATAACAGAACAGTATGAGCCGGTCTCTAAAGCCATGCTGGTGGATCTGTTGCACTAGAAGGTTCGGGTTACAGCTAATAGCTGATCTCAGATCTGATTATCCCAGCTTCGTGTAACCGGCCTATCAATCACTCTGCTAAGAAGGTCATCCCAATCACTGGTCCGGTCTCGTACACGTTCTTTCAAACGTGCTCAGATTAGTTATCGTTTTTGACAACTTGGGGTGTTTTTTGTGTTGTGAGGTGGGAAATCTTACTACAACGCTTTACTTACTGTTATATAAAGTTTAGGGAAGCTATGTTAGTATAAATCCCTGGCAAACAAGCCAACTTTGAGCTGTTTTTTTTTTCTCTTAATATGTAAAGCATGGCTAATGAGACAAAGTTAGGACAATACACGGAAGCGACATGCTAACTGATGTGGCTGACGGGTGAATTAAAATGGTACAAATTAAAAAAGGCAAAAGAGCTCCTCCCAGATAAGCTTAATTACGAGAAGCGCAACACTCAGGTGCAGGTAGGTGGAGAAGGCGGAGCTGACATACGCATCGTGAATTGTTTTGTCACGGTTTTTCTTTCGCTTTTTCTTTTGGCCTTTGCCCTTGCCTTTCCCGGATTTTCTGCAAGAGAAAGAGGACAACGCAGAGAGATGCCTGAGAGACTGACGGCAAAGATGAACTGATGCGTTAACATCTTGAATTGATGATTTTCTAAAGGCAACGCATGATCATGATCAATCAAAATGCATGGTAATGATAATTTATCAAGACAAGCTGCCAGAACACACTCGACTGGAGTTTTGTTACTGACTGCACTCCACGGGAATCAACTTCTCAGGCTGTGAGAAAAAGCGCCGGGCCTGGCCCGATGCTTTCAGTGACCTTTTATTAAAAAGGGAAGAAAGAAACGCCCAGATTTATCCACATCCTGCAGTTTGATCTGTGAGAAAATAATTTCATTGTTCAACCTGGTTTTCAAAAGACTTTTTCTAAAAGCCTGTTCTTATAAACCAGCACAATGACTCTGCAAAGAGTGAAACCAATTAACAGTGCGAGGCTTGTCGTGGGCGGAAATTTCCCGGATGAATTGAGGACAAAAGGCTTGGACTTCACCAAAACGGCATCTTTCAACATATCTGGGTCAACTCTTTAGAGCCGACTCGACTTGTTTCAGAAGAGTACAATGACAACAAACAGAAGTGTGCTTATGAAGCGTATACAAAGGGCTGGATGTATAAACAATGTGTGGGCACAACAACCGTGTGTGCGCTTCTTCACCGGACAGCCTGGTAACGGTAAAGAGCTCAACATGCTCAAATTTAAGTGTATACTGTATATGTATTTATGTTACACTTAAAGTTCTTCGTCTGTTCAACTAGACAAAAAATTATTTTGTCCACAGTCGTATTGTGTTCGTACGGTTGTTTTCACTGACCTGCCTAACGACTTGTGGGGTCAAGAGTTTTTTTTCAATATGTAAATGAATCATTAATGAGTCAAGACTGGAATGTAACTCAAGCTTGTATATGTGCACACAATTTCATGGTCATGAGGATTTAAATAACGGGACTGTGTGCACGGGCCACTTCATGAAAATGCCAAGAAAACACAGTTTGTGAACAGAAGTTTAGAGCTACACACACCTGGCCCCTGGCGTTGGACAAAACTTTAGTCTCGTTTAAATATTAAGTGCATATACAGTGCATCGCTGTTACAGGGAGGGTTTAGTTTTTCTGCCTTCAGATTTATTTTAGCACAATAATAACTACCGGTACGTTTCTGCACCAAGCTATGGAGCAGAAATGGCAGAAGGGTAATTATCGTAGAGTTGGCAGTTTAGATCTCCAAAGAAAATGCACAAAATGTCTTAGGGTTTATAAATATTCTCCCTCTGCATGTTATTTTTTTTTTTTATTATGTAAACTATGAAATTTGTTGCCCAAACTTCATAAATTGATGTTGCCGTCTGTGAGAGAATTGAACGTTGATAGCTCATTAAAAAAATAATTGTTTTTGTGAATGTTTGCCTCTCCTTCCACCTGTTCGCCATAAGCTTAGCGCTAATAAAGTACCATTCAGAAAGCATCTTTCAGAGAGTTGAGATTACTGTGGGGGTACCATCATAAAAAAAATCTTAAAGCAATAATTCATATATTTTAAAGCAAGAAATCAGTGGAAAGATGATCAAGAAGTTCCTAACCCGGGTCCCTGAGGAACACCATCCTGTGTGTTTTAGTTGTTCCTCTGCTCCAACACACTTGATTTGAATGAAAAAGTGATTAACAGGCTTCTGCCTAACTTAAGGAAGTAAATAAACCACTTAATCAGGTGTGTTGGAGCAGAGAAACAACTAAAACATGCAGGATGGTGTTCCTCAAGGACCAGGGTTGGGACCCCTTTCTTTATACAAACTTAGTTTGAAGAAATTAGATTTTAACTTTGACTGGATTGACAAGCTAGTGGCTTGCTTTAATTGCTCATGTGAAGAGTATTGCATAAATCTTTACAATGCTGTCAAATTCACATGATAGTAGAACTGGACATTGTCCCCAACTCCCCACTGGACATACTGGAGCTTTCATAATGTTTCTGCCAAAATAACCATGCTATATAAAACTGAAAGTGGTGTAAAGGTTAAATAACAGGGTTTGAAAAACAGCTATAATTCTTTTGAACTGGAGAGATTTAAAAATACCAGCAACCCACTATGGTCTTGGTTTTACCTGGACTAGGCATTAGCTCGTCAATCTGGTAAGAAACATTTCTCCAAACTAAAACTGTTTAAAAAGCCATCTTTACCACCACAAGTACCATAATTTATTATTTATTAATAACCTTTCCACAGTAAGGTTCCACTTTAAACCATCTTAGCTCTCACTTTTTAAGCCGTGCTAGCTGCTGTGTGGGTCTTAGAGCTACATTATAGCATCAGCATGTTGCTGTTTAGCGAAGCTACCATTTTCAGCATGCTAACATTTAG
Source organism: Hypsolebias longignatus (assembly GCA_031762435.1). Taxonomy (NCBI): domain Eukaryota; kingdom Metazoa; phylum Chordata; class Actinopteri; order Cyprinodontiformes; family Rivulidae; genus Hypsolebias; species Hypsolebias longignatus. The sequence goes on along the minus strand of JARVGV010000192.1, from coordinate 15,107,643 downwards.
CTTAGCGTGTTAGCATTCTAACAGCTGCAAATATGCAATACTTACAGGAGTTAACGGAAGCTGGTTGGGATGTTATTTAACCGTTAATCCAACTAATCTTAACTTGATTCATTACAACGCTTGTTCTGTACGTCTTGAGCGTGTCCCAGATTTCATGGCCCAAGATAACCCTGTCTAGATCTTATTACCTTTGTTGTTAGTTTCTTGATTAATCCTATAAGGTCCAAAGAGGTACAAATGTTAAAATCCTTCAGTCTGGACAAAGTAACGAGCAGACTGGCAACCTAAAGACAATCTAAAATAGCATCCTAAAACCCAGAATGTGCTGGAATGGCTAAAATATTGTTTCAACTTTTCAAGGAAATCCTTTGTAGCCAAGCATGGTAACATAAAAGAGCGGAAGGCAAAAATAGACACAAGTTATGTCCGGTGGGTACAGGAAGACATGTATAACACCAGCTGGTCAACGCAACAGGACGTCTGCATATGTCAAGGCTTCCTCTTCTAAATGACACAGGAGATCAAACCCAATTTCACTATGGACTTTGACAGTTAACTAGTTTCACAACCTCAGCACGATGATTCTCCCGGACAAACTTGAGGACCTCTTGAGAGGTTAACAAGGCTAACATGAGCACACGAAGGCTTCAGAAACAGAAGTTGAATGACCCCGAGGACCATCACTTTGGAGAAGCACGCCACCAAAGGCAGACTCGTAAACAGTTGAGACAAGGTTAAAGCGAAGGTCTCAAAGCCCAGCCTTATCTATATGACAGACGACCTGACATAAAATCAAAACACGAACGTCAACAACCGCACGATGACAAAATATTAACAATCCTCCCAGAGGGAGGATTAAAGCGCTTTAATGACCCTTGGGACACCGACTCGTGTCACATGGGATAGAAAGATTACTTAGCTTAGACCATAAACAGACAACAGGTCTTCAGAAACACTTATCTGTATGAACGCAATTAGAAGCTTGAGTAACAGACGGTAAATGGGATGTAAAAATGTAACAGAGGAATGCAACGATGGAATAGAAAAGACAGAAAAAAATGTACAGACAGAACAATGGCTTCATCAAGAGTCATTCACCTGATGATTTATTTGGCATTGCTTTTATTATCTGAGCACAACATGCTAATTCATGCCACTTAGATGATTACATGTAGTGTAACCACTTAAAGTTATGAACAGATTTGTAAAAAAAAATAATAAATTAGTGAGAAATTAAACTGTGTGTGTATTACAGTCAATTGTAACACAAGCGTTGCAGACGACAGAGTGAGCTTGTGTGCAAAGCAACATCAGATCTCAAGTCGGTCACTGTCGTTCCCCCATCCCTCAATTTCCCCCAAACTCCATGCAGAAAGCGCTGCAGTACTCACTTTTCTTTTACTCCTTTCACTTCTGTCTTTAATCTGCAAGGCAACAATAGAACACAACGTTAGTGCACGGCGTGTCAATTGTTCGCCGGTAAAAAGACACACAAGACCATTCGAGCACGGGGGTTGACGCTTTAATCTCCTCAGATCGTGTTACGTCACTCATTTATACGAAACTCTGATCAAAACTGGTTTAGGAAAAGAAAAGAGCAGTTGGGAAACAACGCTGTAAACGATCGGGGGACGCAGAGGGCCGGGTTCGTTAACCGACCCACAGAAACACGTCAACAATGGAGAGCTGAAAGGTTCGTTTCGTTTCTCGTTCATGTGACGGCTCCAACCGATAAGAAGTTGTGGAGCAATAAATCTGCTGGCACGCTCTGCAGGCAGCAGTTTGGCAATGATGTGAGGAAACCGTTTTCTTTAAGATGGTCGTGGATTTATGGCCAACTTTCTGTTTTGCAAGCTGGTGCAACAAAACCACACATTTCCTGAAGAAACCATGAAGATGGAAATGCATCCACGTGTGCATACTTCATCTAACGGTGACATTTCTGCCTCTTTAGGCACGTGCTATACCTGCGTCTGCCATCAACGCCTTTTGTATTTTAATTTTTTGTTGTTTTAAACAGTCATATTTGCACAAAATTTGAATATTTTGCTACACCTTCGTTAAATTCTGCAAGGTGGACAATGTGTTGCAGCTACGGCACACAGATTATAAGAAAACAGCAACAACTAAAGCTTTTAGCTTACCAGAAATGTTCTTGAAGAATGCAACATTTTTTATTGATGCATTTCAAGCAGCTTTAAAATATCAGTAATTCTAAGTTAATTCCAGGATGTTTAGCTAAAATAAGCCTTGTTTGATGTTTTTATTCAACAGGTTTATTAGTCTGAGTCAGTCGTTCATAACCTGAACGTAGATTTTCATCCTATACGTTCTAAAATGATCATATTATTTATACCAACCTCATGGTTCGTTTGCCCTGCTTCCTCTGTTAGGAGTTAATGACAATAATAGTGCTGGCATTGGTAGTAACACATTAGTTTGTTTTATAATTTGCCTTTGAATGAATTTATAAGGTTTTATCTGATATTTTATGTAAATTGAAGCTAACAGTTTAGGTGAATAAACTGAAAAAAAGTCTGTAAAACTGCACAGTGACAGAAATGGACAAGTTTCATTGGAGGGTTGATAAACTGCCAGAGTGCTTCCCTAGAGAAGCATTTGAGCTCAAACAAATTACGCAAATAAAAGACGTAAAGTGGGGATTGCGTAAGCCGGCTCTGCCCCGGGTCAGTGCCGTTGTCCCTGCTGCTTGTTTTCTTTTTCGATGATCCCATAAAAAGGGAGGACAGTGAATGTCCCCTTGGAGCTGCTACGTCGAAGCTCAAATCTCTGTCAACACATTAGTCTGATTTTGAAAGAGAGAGAAACAAAACTAAGATCTGTGGCAGACAAACAGGGAACAACACGAGCTCAACGATGCATCACAGATATCTGGTAATGATTAGTTGGAGTTAGCATTGTCGAATGCTAACTCCTGTTCTACCACTGTGTATAGTGCTACCACTATACCAAATTTGAGCTGAATAGCTCTAAAAACGGGGGAGTTATCATAATTTTTCCTTTTAAGCTAAGGCGGCCATCTTGGATTTTTGATTTGGATTCCGTATGTGATGGGGAACGTTCTCAGCTACAACCTCACCACATTTCAGCTCCACATCTCAAAGAACGACCGAGCTCATAGTCAATTTTGTGTTTGCTGAGGTAGCGGTGGCAGCCATCTTGAATGAAAATGGCTCCAAACGTTAATTAGTTCTAGACATTTGTCTGATGATCACTTTCTGTGAGTTTCAAACAAATCCAACAGTGAGTTTCTGTTTTCTTCAGAAACCTCTACACTCTTAGGTCATGTGACTTGACAGCAGGAGTTAAGTGTGAGGAGTGTTCTCTCATTCATTTCCTATGGGGAAATATGGCATCTTTGTTATCAAAATACGTCGCCATGGTAACTTGAAACGCTGAGCCGGTCGTTTTGATAAGATTTGTGGGAGTACACATTGTGGTTCGGGCCACATTAAAGTTTACGGAAGAGCGTATAAGATATCAATAAAGTTAAGAAACCAACGCTGGGTGGATAATAGCAGGTGTCTGCATATATACTACGCAGTCCCCATTAAATATAAGTAAAGCTTTGCAGAGATCAACAACTGCAGCACCTGTAGTTCCAGGAAGGAGCTTTACATGCAACAGCCTCAGCAACATCAAATTCAAAACACGGCGTTATGTTTGAACCTGCTCTGCACCTATTTTTTATTTATTTTTTTTAAATCAGCCGACTGGAAGAAAGCGAGATAAGATAAGCGTCTGTAAGTTTGCATCTACTGAATGTGTCGGGGCGAGCTGAACACAATGAGTTCACATGATGTGCTCTGGCCTGCTACACAATGGGGCGGTGATTGTGAGTTTGTTTGTGTGGAGGTTTCTTACCTACACTCACATGCGCTGTGCTCTGTAAAACTCATGAATATGTTATTCTGTTGCCTTTGGAGCTTTATTCTTTTAATCTGTAAAGAAAGAAAGAGAGACATTTCAATAAGTCGGTTGTATACAGATTAGAAACAAGTCAGACTTTGTCCAAACGGATGAGAATTCAGATGCAAGCTCAAATTCTGTTTTGTAACTTAAAACAATATGTCTGCTTTTATCAAGTGAGATTTTCTTTAATGAATTGAGAGAGCTTTGTGGTGTTTTTTTTTAATCTTCCTCATCGGATCAGTGGATGGTTGAAGGATGTGCAAATCTCTAAAAAGCAAAGGAGATGAGTCAAAAACCAAACGATTAAGATGCTTTAACGGAAATTGTCTGGGTACGATTTGTTGACAAACAAACAAAAGCAAAATCTCCTGGAGCTTTTGCTCACATTGACTCAGAAATCTCTTCAATTTGTAGATTCAGACGTGAAAACAGAAACGGAAGAGCTTTTTGAACGTCCATGTCTTAAGTGGCATTTTAAACTACGTGTACCTGAACGCATCAGAGGGGCTTTTTAAATGCCAAGCTCGGTCAGGGCTCTCAGCTTAGGCGGACTTGTGCCCATTGAAGTGACATTTAAACCATTTATGTAATGGAGCAGCTGGGGCTGAGTGGTTAGAGCAGTCGTCCTCCAATGGGATCGCTGGGCGGTTCGAATCCACCAGCGGTCACATGCCGAAGTGTTCACGAGCAAGAAACTGAACCCCTCATTGCCTCCGATGTGTCCCATCAGTGTACGAATGTGATAAAGCACTGATTTACCACTTAATGAAAACCACCAAATCCAGATGAATTTTAAAAACATAATTTCAGAGGAGTGATGTAAAACCGCAGCCTAGCGTGACGTTTTACCTCCATTGTAACGTTATAGCTGGCTGTCGGCGTGCACTGGAGCATCTCGTCGCCGCAGCAGCCGGCGCAGCGCTTCAGCACCACGCAGGACGGGATAAAGATGTGTTCCACCTCCTCCGGGTACTCCTGTAGGATATCCACCAGCACCTCCCGTGGCTGACACAAACTCTTGTTGTACACCTCCATTAAAGGGATCACTGTGGAGGAAGAGAGAGAGAAACGTTTTAAAACATCGGTTCTGTGAAGGCAGCGCACGCCTCGGCGGTAACTTGATTAAAATGCTGGCAGACGCACGACGGACTGAAAGAGCGAAGTGGAAACAGAGAGACGTGCACGCACACGCTTTAATTCCCATTGTTCCACTCGGCGGCACTCGGTTTATACCACACTGGCCTACTTTACATTACAAACACATAATTTGTCATTAAGTTGTTGAACTACTCATCAACGGGGACGCCCGCCGTCATAAAACTCGAGTCGCATCAATTTTTTTTTTTTTTTTTTACAGCTCGTCATTCACACCGTCTTCCACTGAGACGGTTTCCACCTTCAGTCTGCACCGCACCCCCCTCCTCCTCCTCCTGGTCTGCGCAGGAGTTCTGCTCTTGAGAAATAGCACACGGACTGACACCATCATGGAGCCCCAGCCTGACGGGCCTCTGGGAGGAACAACACGAACACACTACGCCCGACCAACATCCTGAACCCCCAAAGTGTTCAAATTAAGATTGGGCAATTGTGCGGAGGAAAAAAAAATGGAAGCGTGAGGCCGAAGAAGAGGGTGACCTTCTGTTGTGTGGAGGAAGCTTACATGAGCGGCGACCAAAACATTTCCTCAGGTTAACCTCAACTCTTCAGGGTAAACACTTATTTAAACCTCGACAGCGGAGGTCTGGATTTAGATCCAAATAAACTTTTTTTTTTTCTAGACCCTCAATTGTTGCTCAGTTTCAAATTAACTCTTTTATTTGTCATAATTTTGAACTTGGACGTGTTACCAGTATTCATCTTTTTTTTTTTTTTTTACCCACTAGTGTCATGGCGAGCTGGTGCCCATCTCCAGTGGTCATTGGGCGAGAGGCGGCAGGCACCCTGGACTCACAGGCCCACATGGAGACCAACAACCACGCTCACCTTGCAACTATTTTAGTAGCCAATTAACCTAACGCATGTTTTTGGAAACCCTGATAAAACCCACGAGCATGGGTCAAACGCACAAACTCCACAGCTGTTGGCTAACTTGGTCAAGAACCAATTTAGTTTAGATCCTATATGTGTTTTCTACTGATCTGCATAAATAAAAATACATTATGTTATAATGTGATTTTAATGGACGAGCCCAGCGCTACAGGGCGTGAATCCGGTGTTCTCCACTAGGGGGCGGTAATTTTCTTTAAAAAGTCAAGGTGAAATTTAAAGCAGGCCTCAGTGCACGGGCTGGATGCCAAGCAGCGAGTGCAGCACAGACTATTCCCACGGTGCCCTGTGGGACACCTACCGTCATGTGGACCTCTTTCTGTTTCCTTCGGTATGTGGGCGCTCTGCAAAGAAGAAGAAGAGCCGCTGTTAGGAACAGTTGATTGTGCAAGCAGTCAGAAAAAAAATAAAACCTGGCCCTGCCCTCCACTTATCCAACTGTGCAAAAGACGAGGTGCAGTTTGACACCAGCGCTGAAGAAGCCGTCACTTCTGGTGCCATCCCTCCCTTCATCACTCCGTATAAATGTTATACAGCTCAGCAAATCTAAATCAGAGTGGGAGGCGTTATGTGAGCCGTGCCAGGCGCACCCGCTCCTCATCTGCCTCATCAACCTACGTGGCAAAACCTCGTAAACTTTGGAACCGCACGCGTTTCTTTCACTTCCTTCTAATAAGCGTAGCCATTAAAACCATTAGGAATGTCGCCACAGCGGTGGGGGCCACCATCCGCATTTGTTCCCTCCCTCCCACAACCCAACACACTT
>JARVGV010000192.1:15032879-15043800 GCA_031762435.1 Hypsolebias longignatus | reverse complement strand
ATTCTAATCTGTAATACACAAACTACATAACAAAATTAATAACTACATAATTATTCTAATCTGTAATACACAACCACCTTATTCGTGGTACATGTGGGGGAATGAAATGTACACAGGGTCCCAGTTACATCCAACAATAAAATATAAAAGAAAAACAGTAATAAGATCTAAGATATGAACTACGAAAAACATCAACTAAAAATACACTAAGCACTGGTAGCATAAAAACATTACTTCGAACAGTAGCACAAACATTAGTTTGTATGAGCAGATGAGTACGAATGAACACATCAACAAGAAACAGATCAGCAGCAACATGATGTGATTTTTTTTTCACAGTGATTATTCTAGTTAGAGATTCATATGTGTCCCTGTGATAGACTGGAAACCTGTCCAGGGTGAATTTTGCCTCTCGCACAGTGATTGCTGGACATGGGCGAGCCCCGTGACCCAAAATGGAAGAAGTAGGTAAGAGATAATGGATGGATGGATGGAATATTATTTATCTGATGAGCAGAATGTTTTGAGTTTAGCTCCATTGCACAACTCTCATCTTGAGCAAGCACAACAGCGACAGTGAAAAGGAAAAACTCCCCCATGATGAAACCTTTACCAGACCCAGACTCAGGACAAGCGGCCATCAGCTTCAACCAGCTGGGTTTCAGAGGAACAGATACAAAATTGCAGGTCAAAAATCACACGTTAAGATATAAATTGTATCAAATGAAAATTATTAAATTTTAAAAACTCATTTAAGGAAATGAGGTCAGTTTGTCCTCCAGCAGTCTAAGGCTATAGCAGCATAGCAAGCCAACCCTAACTATAGGATGTATCAAAAAAGAAAGTCTTAAGACCAGTCTTAAAACTGGACAGTGTGTCAGTCTCACGGACAGAAACTGGAAGTTGGTTCCACAAGAGAGGATCCTGATAACTGAAAGATCTTCCTCCCATTCTGCTTTTGGAAACTCCAGGAACCACAAGTAAACCTGCAGTCTGAGAGTGAAGTGCTCTGTTAAGAAAATGTGGAACAATAAGATCTCAAATATAAGATGGAGCTAGGTTGTTGAGAGCTTTGTAGGTTATGAGTAAGATTTTGAATTCAGTTCTGGATTTGACAGGGAGGCAATGGAGAGAATCTAAAACTGGAGAGATATGATCTCTCCTACTAACTACTTTTAAGACTCTGGCAGAAGCACTTTGGATCAATTGAATTGACAGTGCTTACATTATATCTTGTTAATGACTCTCAGCTCCAACCACACCAAAATTTAGCTCGTCAAGCTTACTGATGTATAGGCATTTGGAGTTTGCTGGCGTCATGTGTCTGTGGCACCCATTTTGAATTAGGCTGATTTCAAAAGTTAACCAGATAAAGATGTTTCTAATTTCAATTTTCAATTCAGTCTATTTATATAGTGCCAAATCACATACAGGAGTCTCAGGGCACCATAAAGAAACATTCACATACATATAAAACCAGTTAATTATGTTATTTATCTACAGAGCTAACAGATTGCTTTGAGTTTTCCCTTCCTCACAGTCTACCATCCTAAGCAAGCACAGAGTCAAGTGTGGAAAGGAAAAACTCCCTCATGAGGAAGAAACCTTTGGCAGAACCAGGCTCAGGACGAGGCCATCTGCTTCAACCGGCTGGGTTTGGGAGGACAGGAAAGAGGAACAGAAACACAATGGCAGGTCCAAGATGGAGGCCATCAGATTTATCTAAAAGGAAAAAAGACAGGAGTCCCATGTTTAGAAAGAATAATTAATAATAATGAACAATCATAACTTTCTGAAGTTTTCATTAAAATCTGTCCAGTGGCTTATGAGATATTTTACTAACAGGCATACAGAGTTGACTACAATAGATAAAGGCAAAGTTTTTAACAGAAAATCTCTCATGATAAGTTAGTACTTGGATTTTGTGTTGTGGATGATCCCCAGCTACTACCACATCAGATTTTAGCTTAATATCTGTAAAACTGACAGAGTTACAGCCATTCTTCTGTTTGTGATGTTGATAAGCCGTAGCAGCCATCTTGAATCCGGTTTACTCTGAAGGTTAATCGGTTATAGATGCACACCAAATAATCACTTTGTGGGAGTTTTATTAGAATTTGTTGAGTAGTTCAAGAGATATTTTGCTAACAGACAGACAAGTGCACAGCAAGTTCAAACTGCCGAGCAATCGTGAAGAAATTCCAGCAAAATTAAATCTCACTAAAATCCTAAAAAACCGAAAGCTGTTCCCAAATGCCCCCGCAGCAGATCTGATGTTGCTTTTCAAGGAGTGGGAGAAAGTCATGACTTGTTCACGTCACGCACAAACTAAAATACAAATAACATGTGTTTGTACAGTAAACACAGTTATTATTTTAATAACAAACACAACTTCAAAGTCAATAATTTAGACTACAAGTTATGTTTTTTTTTGTGTGTTTTTTTTTCATGTTGTTGTACAGCGGCGTCACGCGCAGGTTTACCGGTGCAGTCCGGTTGATTTGGGACAGGAATGTGCAGCTGTATCTAAGTCCATGCTACAGTATAAACAAACATGAACACAATGACTCCAGCAGGGAGAAAGTTGTGTTACTTTGTTGTCGCGTACGTGGTCCGACACACGTTAGAGCTCCCAACTGTCACCCGTTATCCGTCAGGCAAGCTCAAACGGTGCTTTCACACAGTCCGGCACAGTGGATACTTTTATTTGAGGACAAAAATAACAACCGCTGAAATTTTTAGTGTATGAATCAACAAAAGGAGAATTTTGTGTAGCCAAAAACCACAACCAAGTTTGGTTCACTAATGCAGCCTGTAATAAATTTTGTGCAGCACGCTGGCAGCCGTTGTACAAACTGTGTAGAACTTGACAGATGAGGAAGTTTATGCCACACAGACCACCTCAGAGACAATGATACAATAATATTTCTCAAGGAAATTGTGAATTGGTGCAGAATATTCACACCAAAGGCTCATAAACAACTAACATCTTACAAGTTGTAGATAGCTCTTTGAACAACTTGGATCTGGAGGAACAGAGTTCACTGTAGGTTCCACTAGATTAGTGAGTTAATCTAGTCTGAGTAGAGCCAAGAAAAAAAGTGGATTGCTGATGGAGTATTCAATTCAATTCAATTCAGTTCAAAAATACTTTATTAATCCCAAAGGGAAATTATTTGTCGTTGTAACTTGTTATCCTCATTTCATTAAAAGATGTTCTAGATACTGATGTCTGTAGACAGGAAGGATCTCTTGTAAAGGTCCATCCCACAGTGGATCCTAAGAAACTGGCTGCAGATGCCATCCGATCCGTCCACCCAGACTCGGCTGGCCTCTCGGTTCCCCCGGACTGTAGGACCGCCCGAATGCTGGGCAGAACTCCTCCCAGAGCAATGACCACTCCTCCCAGCAGTCTGCCGAGCTCCTTGTCACTGCGGACAAACAACTGTAGGTCCAGAGGGACGATCCTGTCCTTCCGCTGTCATGAGCCGTGTTTCCTGCCAGTTCCAGGATCTCAGCAGTCGGGAACTCGAACACAGCTGGCAAGGAGACGGGAATGCATCTACGGCGCCTCTTTTCCAATTCATTTGAGATTTGGGGCTGTACCGGTAGTTGTGATATTAGTTGAGCTTTTGAGATGTTAATCAGCTGCTGTTGGTTGTAGGAAACTGTCTTGTTGCCATGGTTACACATCGTAACAAATGTCCAAAACTAAAAAAGTTTCAGTAAAAATCCTTCCAGCCGCACAGCATCCAATACCAGAGGAAACAATCATCCAAAAATGTGATTTACATCCAGAAAAAAAGAGGAATTAAAGTTTCCAAAAGCGAAATATCAGAATGAAAGTAACTGAGCTCCACCAACATGCAGCCACCTTGAGCGGCGCAGTTCTAAGAATCATGAAGAAAAGGGCAAAAGTCTTCATCCTGATGAGATCAAGGGACCCTACATTTTAGGTTTCAGGAAAATAAAACTTTTTCTCAACATATCAGACATACCAGTTGTGAAAGAATGCTACGTTAGCTAACAAAGAACCTATGATTTTTGTTTAGTTTCTCACTGTTTTTTTTTTAACTAAACAACATCTGTCTCTACGTGAATTCAGTTAAATTCAAAATACTTTATTAATCCCAAAGGGAAATTAACAATTGTTGCAGCTCATCATCCTGTTTCATCAAGAGTAGTTATAGATGCTGATGGCTGTGGGCAGGAAGGAGTCCGTCTCACAGCGGATCATGAAGAAACTGGCTGCAGATGCCAATCCATCCACCCAGACCCAGCGGGCCTCTTGGTCTTCCTGGGCAGAAGGACTATCTGTATGTTGGGCAGAACTCCTCCCTGAGTGATGGCCACTCCTCTCATTAGCTTGAGCTCCTCATCATTGCAGTCATCTGCAGATGTTAGGGGATGATCCATGTCTTCTTGTCATGAGCCACATTTTCCTGCCAGCTTCAGGATCTCAGCAGTCACTTGAGTACCTCCGCCAGGTAGACGAAGATGCATCCACGGCACCTCCTTTACAACTTATTTGGGATTCGGGGCTGCCGTTGAGGTAATATTTGAGCTTTGAGATGTTAATCAGTTGCTCCCAGTTGTAAAAACAACCTTGTTGTCATGGTTACGCATCATAACAAATGTCCAAAAGTAAAAATACTTCAAGCCGTAAAGCATCCTAACCCTGGTACTTGAGGAACGCCATCCTGCATGTTTAAGTTGTTTCCCCGCTTTGCCACAACTGATCTCAATAAATGGGTGATTAACAGGCTTCCACAAAACTTGATGAAGTAATTAAATCACTGAATCAGGTGTGATGGAGCAGGGAAACAACTAAAACATGCAGGATGGTGCTCCTCAAGGACCAGGGTATCACTGGTGTAGATGATGCATGTCCAGTATAGTGCTGAAGCTGCAGAATGTATCAGTCCACTGGGGCTTGAGCAAATCTTTGGACTGACTAGACGCACTAATAGGTGGATGGTTACATTTATACATTAGTCTAGCCTGAAGGAAGACTTTTCCCTCTTTCTCCATACTCTGCTCTGTGACTGATGTCATGGCTGATACGGTACAAATTATTCATAACTATTTGACTGCACATAACCTTACTATCCCTTTAAATTCAATGAATGATCAAAATCATACTATCAGCAGTTACCAATGTAAGATTATCTTAGTTTAAAACTCTGGCGTACAAACAATATGGCATTGAGATGATTCCTGGCCTGTCATGCCTGTCTGCACCTCCTCATGTTCTGCTTGTGTGCACAGCTGATCCAAATCCTAATCGCCCCAGGTGTTCTTCACTCTGTCTCATTAGCGTCCAGTATTTAATATGTGTGTTTTCACTTCCCTGGTATCCGGGCTTTATCCGTTCATGGTGTCATGATCTGAATCTGCTCCGCCTGTCTTCTGGTTAAAAGTAAGTTTTGCTGCCCTGTCAGTACTTGTGTTTCTGTTTTGTAAAAATAAATACATGTAAATGTTAATTGTTACTCCTGAGTCCTCCTGTCTTCCTGCACGTGGTTTCAAACATTAAACAGCAGATCATGTCAGGCTTTGTTTAAGGAATGATTGATTTAAAAAAAAAAAAATTAATCTACCTTTGTGTTTGGCACTGTTGCCATAGTTTCCTGTTTGTCTGGGCTAATAATGACAAAAAGAAGCTGTAGCGTTGCCAAAGTGTTTTTCCAGTAAGTTTTGGTTTGTGCAATTGACAAAAATGATGATTTAGCAATTAGCTGTACTTATATTATTTTCAGTCTGGTATGTCTTTGTGTTCATGTCCAAGAGGTGCTGGGCTGATGTCACATGACCACTTGACAAAGTCCTGACTGGAAAGTTTTCTTGGAACCTGCCAGCAACTGCATCCTGTCAAGTACTTCCCAGTAAAAGCACACTCGTTCCTTTCACCGTGGAAACTGATTAAATATCTGTAACTCAACATCGCCCCTTGTTTGATCATTCTCAGAAAGCAGAGAGTGGTAATGTGAAGCAGGAAGTTCACATGCAAGATTGAGAGGAAGAGCAAGGACACTCACACTGGATGGGTTGTGTTTATGCTGGGCTGTGTTTAGGTTCACTGGCTGTTCAGGATCTCCCCCTACTCCCCCAGCTCTGTTTATAAACTATTATCTGTGTTGCCTCCTGCACAGTATTGGAGCAGGACGGCGTCTTGAGCAGTGAATCCTGCAGACCTGGGATTCACAGGTTGCACTCTTCACATTGACAACCAGGCCAGAACAGGCAAAGGGCTTGACCCAAAACTCCTTCTACTCAAAAATCATTTGACATGAAAACTTATTTCATGCACAGTTCCTTGAATACAAATCTAATTAGACATAAAGCCCATTTGAAATGTGAGCGTTCTGATCTGTCAGCTCCCGGCAGCCACATCAGCTGCACCTGAGGACCATCACCTTGATGAACAACTGCAGAGGACATCCAGTCAGCGCTGGAGCATTACCTGCCAATGGTAGTTGTGTTCCTGGCCCTTTACTTGTGATCAAACTAAATATTAACCTAGCTTGTGTTCTTTTTCACCCTGAAACCTGGGTCACCCTTCTCCACGACTGATTCCTATCCTCCTTGGTACTTTTGATGACACCCCTTACCTTGTACATGAACACTGGAAACCTTTGTCGAGTCTTGGAGTCTGTTCACTTCAGTTATTTTTATCTGGGTATAGCCGTAATTGTTCCATGAACAACACACAACTTGATCAAAAACTCTTAACACAAATGTCTTTGACACAACTTATTTATCCAAAATCTTTTTGGATTAAAAAAAAAAAAAAAAAAACCTCCTTTGAGGCTGCAGTGAAATAAAGTTTATTAAAAAAGAGTAATAAATCAATAACTTGAATCGTTCAGTCAACTTTGGTTTGCCTGTTTGACAAAAAAAAGTAGCAGTTAGTCATATAAAGAAATTGGCAAAGCTACAGCTGCCTTTTAGTCATTATCAGAAACTTTGCCACCTCACAAAAAATAAATAAATCAGCTCTATATTCTGGCCATATTCTCATGATATCATTTTTTCTGTATTTCCGTGTATTTTCAAGCCGGTGGGAAAAACCCCACAGGTCAAGCTGGAGTTTACAGAGATCTGTTTATGTGCACGTCAGAAAAACAAGACTGGGATGGCTACTGGTTTTAGGGGACTGCACATGTAACCTCCCTGGTTTTAGTTTCCCTCATCTGTCTCCACACTTTCCGGTTGAGTCGGAGTTGTCTGTCTGAAAACTGCCCTGCATAAAAGTTTTTAGCCTCCTCGTTTGGACACAGTGTGAGTTTCGTTCAGTTAAACGCTGCCAGTCGTCAGTTTTAGTACATGCACTGAATGAGGTCAGCCCGTGGTGTCCTTGGATTTGGAATGAAGACAAAACACAACTGCAGCACTCGATGCCATCGATTGTGTTTGGATTTAGATTAGTTTAATGGATGTCAAAGTTACAAAGTGTTGCTGTTGATAAATATTATGCTAAAATAAAAAGTGACACACTGATAACGCCAGAGGAACACATCTTCAAACTCATAGGAGCCTCAACGTGGGAGCAAGTTTTAATCAATATCTAAATATTGGTTGTCCAGACCAGATAGTCAAATATTATGATAAAATAATCACTCTTGATTGTCCTCTTGGATTGTTAATCTGTGTGTCACGTTTATGTAAATACTCCAATTAATGTTGAGTCTAGATAAGATGGACCAACTTGTTCCAGCCCTCATGCTTTACTGCTGCTAAATCTCTAATAAGTTTAACACCACCCCACTAACAACAACAAGGTGAACACTTTGTGTCAGTTCAAGGATTTAAATGAATAGAGAGATACTCTCATGACACACTGGATGGATTTTAATTCAACTTTTAGAGAAAAAAAAAACTAGAGAAATTGCATTTCCTGCAAAAATAGTGTGAATGCTTATTGCAGAACAATTCAGTGAAAAATGGCTGAAATTAGCTTAAAAATGATTAATTGATTAATTTAACAAGCCTAAATTAGCAGAAGGAATACGTTTGCTGAATAAGGTTAAAGTAAACAGAAATGAGCACAAAAATGAGGAAATGAGCTAAAAATGACTGAATTTAGCAACAAACAAAAAAAAAAAACAGTTGAAAAGTAGCAGAAAAAGCTAAACGAAGCTTACCAGAAGGACACGAAAAGAGATAAAATGAGCTAAAAATCATGAGGAATTAATTGAAAAAGCTAACGTTAGCATAAAAACAGCTAAATATTATAGCTGAAATAGCAGAGAAGCTGAAACTAGCAGAAAAAGCTGAAAGGAGCATAACAAGCTGAAAATAGCAGAAAGAAGTTAATTAGGCTGAAAGTAGCAGAAATTACCACAAAAACTTAATTTATCTGAAAACGGCTAAAATTAGCTAAAAATTCCAAATAATGTAGCTGAACAGGAAGAACAAGCTTAAATTAGCAGAAGAAAGAGAACATGTTCATCCAATTAGGCCGAAAGAAGCAGAAATTAACACAAAAAGTGGAAAATATCTGAATAAAGCTTAAATTTGCAATAAATAAAAAATGTTAAAGTAGCTTAAAAAAGTAGAAAGAAGCTTAAATTACAAGGAGGAAGTGGAGAGAGCACATTTTTGCCAAATTAGGCTGAAAAAAGTTTAAATGAGTGCAAAAATGGAATTAGCCAAAAAAACTAAAATTTGCATAAGCAGAACAAGCAGAAACTTGCATGAATAAGCTGAAAAGAGTATAATGGGCTGAAATTAGCCGAAAGTAGTTAGAACAAAAATGTTGTAGTTAGCAGAAAGATTCTAAAAGGATCACAAAACAGCCAAAAAAAAACCAGCTGAATGTAGCTGAAAGTAGCTGAAAAATGTTTTAATTTGCACAAGAAAGCGGAAAGAAGCTGAACCAGAACAAAATGTAAAAGGAGCAGTAAAAGGTTGTAAACGGAGCCAAAATGTTGAAAGATGTAAAATGAGCTCAATTCATTTTCTATGAGGAAAAAACAAGTGGACAAAATAAAAAAATAAAAAGACAAAATATTTCAAAAAAACTAAAGTACTCCTTTTGAACGAGCTGAACGTTTTCATATGATTTGTTGAAATAGCACAAAAGATGTGGAAAGAGAAAGATGCCGGAAGATGTACGGAAGAAAAATGGATCACAATAGAGTGAATGCCTCATAAACGTTCAAGTACAACTGTTTAATTCACGTTAACAAAAACAAAAATGACTATAACTTATCAATGTATTAGATATGGAGCTAGACTTAAATGTAGCAGTAGCTCAGAGTCATTTCCAATGACGAGTTTGAGATTGAACTCAATGTTAGTTTCAAGAAAACCAAATTTTCTCTTCAGAAATTGATCTAAGTTTAAGACTTGCAAACAGTGGGCGATATGCATTACACGAAGAAGTGCTAGGCCTTTATTTTATGCATCATTTTCCAAAACTGCATGCTGAATGATGTCATGCAAAGCTTTATTTGAAAAGTTCATCTCAGATTCAAAAGCTCTCTTAGTGGATGGTTGGATAAACAATCACCACTTCTCACCTACAAGTTCCAATCAACCAGATTAGTGAGAACGGATCAATAAAGTGTCGGTAAGAAATCACATTTTGAGTCTGCATCAATGGAAAGTAACAAAGGGATTCTGAGTATGACAAGTTGACACTTAAACGATGTTAAATAAAAAAAAATGCATGATTCTGTTTTGAAATATATATATTAAAATGTTTAAAATGAGACATCCTCTGTCTTCTGTATGGAATCAGACTGAATGAAGATTAAGAGGCATAACAAAGTACACAGCAGATTAGCTTGTGATGTCTGGACACACAAATACATTCAAACAAAAGTACCGATACTCCGTCCTACAGATTTGATTTGAGGGACAAATTTGATTAGCTTGCACTTCAAACAAAGTCTAACCTTCCTCTCTAGGACAATTTAGTCATAGTTGTTATTGATCAGCTTTGCCAACCCTAGCTGATCTTTGAGGGGAAAAAAGAAACTGTGAAAAAAGGTTGCAACCTTCAACGTTTGATTCCTTGTTTTGCAACCTGTCCTTCAGAATAGCAATCATTTTATTCATTAGCTGAGGAGGAATGTCCCTGGAGCTCTCGGGCGTCTAATTGCAGTGACAGACGCGTTGTACAACTCAGAAACGTGATGAATTGGGCCAGACACCTCTCATGATGAATTTTAATGAGTGGAGGTTGACATGACTTGCTCCCAGCTAAGAAGCTGCCAGGTGAGTGTTTTGTTCACTTGTCACCCAGGTTCAAGTAGAGATTTTAATCAGCACATTTCTTAAATGGTTGTCAAAACAAAATTAATTTTTTGCCACCTGGGAACAGCAGAAACAAGTTGTGAACACAACATTTAGATAACATCACTGGTAAAAGCTGATATGATGACTTGGTTTGCTCACTGCCCTCCTGTCATGCAGACATCCACACGAGTGTTAGACGTGTATCTGCTCTGCTTTTACTCCGCCGCTCTAATATCAGCCAGTTCCTGAGGGAAATGACCAACATTTGACCAACTAAACGCTCCACGGTTTCCACCAGCTGCTGGCTAACATTATCTAACATCTGGTGCAGAGTAAATCTCTAAAAAAAGTAAAATAAAATGCAGTAGACCCTCGTTTATCATGAGAGTCACATTCTGGAACCCCCCACAATAAATGAAAATCCGCCTATACAGTACAGGTAGTCCTCGGTTTACGAGCGAGATCTATTACAACGGCCCGGTCGTAAACTGATTTGAATGTAAACCGGAGCTCATCCCACATGGCGGTTGTAAGTGCGAATTTTGAATGTAAACCAAAACTGAAAGAACATGGCGAACTGTAACGGCGTTTTAAACACGTTTTTTTCAATGTAACACAACAACAGCGTACTTAAAATGCTGTTTTGCTGTATTTCCAAGCAGTTAGCTCACACAAT
>JARVGV010000192.1:15003569-15019432 GCA_031762435.1 Hypsolebias longignatus | reverse complement strand
AACAACAGCGCACTTAAAACACAGTTTTGCTTTATTTCCAAGCACTTAGCTAATACAATACCCTAAAAAAAAAAAAAAAAACACATAAAATGCTGCATAAAAATGTCAACGTGAGGTGTGATGACGTCACTGGGGGCGGCCAAAAGTCCGAAATGCCGTAAGCCGGGGGTGACGTAACCCGAGGACTACATGTATATGTAAATACTAAAATAAATATAACATGCCTACTTTACGGATTTTCTCCTCTCGTGGGGGTGTCTGGAACGTAACCCCGCAATAGGTGAGGGACTACCAGTACTCTTTATATAAATGGTGGTGGCCATCTTAGAATTTGGCATGGCAACTCAATATTTGATTGTGACTTTTCTTCTATCACACACCAAAACAGAAGTTGTCATATTGCTTATTTTAGACCCAACCATTTGAGGAATCTATACTTTTTGGCAATATAAAATTAGAAAGTACTGTATTGTTTCATTAAATGATTCTCATTAGCCTCCCCCTGGCTCCACCATGGTGCCTGGTGGTGAATAATTATAAATGTTTCCTCCACTCATCTGAATCCATCACTCTGTGCCACCTCAGACAAGAAAAAATACACCTTTGTTTTTTAGTCTAATGCCAACTAACTTAAATATTTTGCACCAAAATCATTAAGCTTTATTTACATTCACATTCAATTCCAGCCCAGAAAAACACTCATCTTGAAAACTACTTCCTTCATTGACAGAGACATCAGCACATTGCATGCTTTTAATGCTTTATTTTCTCCTTTCTTAACTTAGAACATAAACATTTATTATAATATTTTCAGCTATGACCCTGCCACAATTTAAAAAATAATTAAAGATCATAAAACGTTCTCTCTAACTCCAAACGTCAACACTGGAAGCTGTTGCTGCCTTTATTTTTTTCATGTTTCCTGTAGTATAGCTTTTGTTCTATTTCTAACTTGTGAGCCACACTTCATTAAGCTCTAAATAAACAAATGCACCGATTTTGTAGTGTTAATGGACTAAATTATTGAGCAAATTAGTTTTACATTACTACATGCTTGTAATGAAACCACACCAGTTTCTACACTGGAGCATGCAGTCAAATCTTTTTTTTTTCCTGTGCTAATATTTCAGTGGTTAACAAGCAACAGAATGGAGTTCTTGCAGTGGCTTTATGAAGCATTTGAACCTAAATTATCACAAAGCCACAATTTCTACACTCCTAAACTTTCCCAGATGTTGGCGTTCACAGAGGGAAAAGGACGGAGAAGGCGCAGCAGCGGATTGAAGAAAGTAAAGCAGAAAAAAAAAAATAGCTGTGTAGTGGACGAGGTAGAATATATTAGTTAGTTTGGGAGAGTCACTGTCTTCAGTGGGGGTGAGACAAGGCAGGGGTCCAAGGGGTGAAATAAATGAAGGGAGCGTCTGCTGTCTGGGTGGTGCAAGACCCCAGGGAGTGACAGATTTATTGGGACGAGCATCTCACAGGAAATAAATAAAGCGTGGTCAGAATTGCCACAAGGCAGCCAGACGTTGCTGTGCACTAAGAACACTGTTCATACAGCGCCTCACTGAAAAAGCTGCGACCTCTTCTACTCAGTCTGAGTATTTGGAAAGTGCATACAAATACTTAAACTGAAATTCTTCTCACTTAGTTTAGATTATTCCTGTACGCCAAAAAAGGAAAAAGTAAATCTAGACCACCTGAGCGCTGAGTGTGTGGGGAATTATTCTTGGTCTTGGTATGCTCCTTCGTCTTTGTGAGAGGGTTACGTTCTGTCTTGTTGTGTCTGGATGTGTTGTGACGTGTTGATCAACAAATGGGGTGAGAAAACCACAGGATGCCTCAGAAACGTCCTTAAGTCATCCATCCTCTCTGTCACGTCAAGGATTTGCTTAAAGGACAAGAATGAAAGGCACCAAGAGCCAAAGAACAAGAAGGTGGAGATGCTTTGAAGATCCTCCGTGTTGGAAGTTATTGCGTTTTTTTTTTTTTTTTGCCACAGCTTGAATTAGAAAGATACATTTTTGTGACATCTTGCACACCGTCTACTCATATTTCTTTTTTTTAAACGCACACACTACATTTGATTTGATTTGATGTTTATTTATTCATTTTATAAGAACAATACAAAACAGTTTCATCAGATACCAGAATACAAAAATAGGATAAAATGAAAGGAGCAGAAAGAAGAAGAAATCTTTAATGTTAATGTTTAAATCTTTAATACTGTACATGGTGACTTGATGAATAGTTAGTTGCAAAACTGCATGAAAATATGAAAATTCTCATTTTCACAGAATCAGCAGAAATAATAATAATAATGATGATAATAATAATGTGTTATCATCATTGTATGTTCCCATACAATAGCAAAACTGGCTCTCTGCAACTGGCCTGTGGGGCAGTGGGCAGCTATTGGGGGCACAGGGGGAGCAATTGCGGATGGGGTGCGCTGCTCAGAGACACCATAAGATGCGCAATGACTGGGGATCGAGCCTGGGACTTTCGGGTCCAGAGTCAGCTGCCCTGCCTTTACCCCACCTCAGCCCCCTTAATGACATTTAAAAAAACAATTGTTTTTGCACACTACTGTAATTAAACCACATTTGTGCAACATTCCTGTGAATGACAAGTGAATTTGCATTGTCAAACTCTAGTCACAAAGTGTCCATCTGATTGCCATTTATTCCCATTTACTTCACATATTTGCTGCCTTCTTGGTGGGGGTGGGGTTGCCACAGTCTCATGATCATTATGTCAGAATTATTATTATTTTTTAATCATCTTCAAGGAAGTAGATATTAGTTTCAAAGGTTACCCTTTCCAGCGTTGTCTTGCAATTGTTAAACTCTCCAACTAAATTTCTGGAAACTAAATTGAGAGGATACAACAATGTTCAGTCTGGTCATCTGAAGGGTTTCTTTTTTTTTGCTGAGACATTTCGTCTTTCATCCAAAGGACTTCTTCAATCTGAGGAGCCACCAAACAAAACTGATTCCCACAAACAGCATACTCCATAGTTGGAGAAAAAAAGGTTTGCTGGTGCTAAGATGGCCTCCAGGGCCGACCCTCTTCCCCATCAACTCTGAGACAGTCATGCCAAAGTGATTCAAAACACCAATGTTCATGCTCAATAATCCAGGTGTAAAATCCAACAATGGTCAGTCAGGTCATGTGGATGGTTTCTTTTTTCTTTTTTTCAGATTGAAGAAGTCCTTTGGATGAAGAATGGAATGTCTCAGCAAAAAAAGAAACCCTCCAGATGACTTGACTGAACATTGTTGAATTTTATACATGGCTTAATGAGCATGAACTCTGGTAAATTGAGAGGAGTTTGAGATAATATTTCCATATTTCTCTGTTACTTAAAAAAAAAAATCTACAAACTCTTTTTTTAAAAATGTAATTAAAATTCCTGTGTCACTTGAGCAAGGCTCCACAACTCATGAATGGAAGTGGAGATTCCTTGCAACATTTTGAGACATTTTGGAAACTCACTTGTGAATATCACTTGCAATTTCTCACCAACATCACAACAAAGGGAGATGGTGGATTTAACTTGGCTAAAGGTTTTCTCAAATAATTTATTTATTTTTATTTTTTTTAAACACATATGTCGAAGACGGGACACATTATGGCACAGTCTCAATTCATCTCACCAAATGTAAACCTTCTTTTGTCCGGCTCAAACCTTTGAATCTGCTCAAGATATTTAATCACTAGATGGAGTGTTGCATAGACTTCTAATCACCACAGCTTCAAGGTCCAGGTCACAAATCAAGGTCTACTGTCATTCAAGGTCGTTGCTTGTCTGGTTCATTGCTGTAGATTGCTGTCTTGCTGTTTAACAGTCTTTTGATGAGTGTACAATGTGCCCCACACTGTATTCTTGTTTTATATATGGTTTAAAAGTTGTTTAAGTTTAAATCATTCAGCACACATTCAGTTTAATGGCAACAATATTGGGATAAAATGAGACAGTAAAAAAAAAAAAGTAAAAACTGCTTCCTTGTTGTTTTGGTTTCTGGGGCACAAAGTGGCAATAGACTTGCATGAAATAGACTGCTACTTCATAATTTCTGAAAAACATATCTTTAGTCGATTCACCATAAACATAGATTTAAAAATCTCCACCTTAGAAAGTGTTTATACAGTTAGCAGTTTTTTCACCCAAAACTTTGTAAGTGGACAGAAAGGGCAAATGTGTCTTGAAATATTAACTTTTAAAAATGTCTGACGTAGTGTAGACATGTTTTTACTCCCATTGCAGTCACTGGGAGACTATTTTAACTAGTTTTCCTGCAGACATGAAACCTCAAACACGATCCGATTGCATTTGTCTGGACATAAAACTGAAATCCCTTTAACTAAATGTGCTGCCTTGATGTGGTTCTGAGGTTCCACCATGACTCTTCCATAATGAGAGTAAATGAGTCTGCTAATACTTCCTGTCCAGGAGATGAAGGTATCACTCACAGTTTGTAATGCTTCCTGCCTCCATACACAAACAACAGACAAAATCATTTTCACCACTTTTACAAACCAGTTTTCTCTAGTACATCACACCAGCTGGGTTGTTGCAGTGTGGATACATCTCAACACAAATCACTGAACTGAAGACATTTAACCATTTATCCAAATCATCATTGGTTCCTGACACCTAAAAAATGTTTTTCCCCAGACTTCCTACCCCAATATTTCAAATGGGGTGTTTGGTTCCATGATGGTGTTTTAAGGATGTTTAAGCATGAAAATAAATGTTGATATGTGCTTTTTCCTTTTCGAGTCATGTGGGGTCACTGGTGCTCATATCCAGCAGTCACTGTGTGAAAGGTGGCACCTGGACAGGTCACAAGTCCATCGCAGGGACACACAGAGACAAATAAGACAAACAACCATTCACTCTCTCACTCACACCTAGAGACAATTTAGAGTCACCAATCAGCCTAACATGCATGTTTTTGGTCTGTGAGAGGAAACAAGAAGAAAAATCATGCATGCACGGAGAGAACATGCAAACTCCACCCAGAAAGGTCTCCAGCTGGGATTTGAGCCATCGACTTTTTCACTGACCGGGAGCTCTACCAGCTGCGCCACTGTATTTTTTTTTTGATCTGGTCAAAAAGACACACGACAACAACAAAAAAAGATGCGTGTCCGTGCTGGAAGAGGTAAAGGTTTTAGTTAAAAGCTTGTCCTCAAAGCAGAGGAGCTTAATATTTATGCCCTGTTCATTGTTGATGGTAGAATGAAGCAAGACATGGATTAATGGGTCAAGGGTTTGTCTGCAGTATATTCACTGAACCAGTTCAAGGTGAAGAACAAGCCAAGTTGCAAAAGCAAAATTCTTGATAAACTGGTTCTGGACCCTAACCCTCACAAATGAATGCACAATCAGCTGCAACGAGTCCTCTTTATGAAGTAGCTCTGATGTCTGGGAGGAGTTCAGGATAGTGCTGCTGTTCTCCCACATTGAACAGACAACTGAGCTATTCAGATGCTTCCAGGCCACTTCCCTTTGAAGATGCTTCAGATGTGTCCTGCTAGGAAGAGACTTATAGATACATCCAGAACTTGCAGGTGGGTTTACTTGTCCCTTCTGGCTTTGAGTCGCCTCATGCTTTTTCTGGACAAGCTTATGAGTATCGTTGTGGGAAAAGGATTTCTCTTCTGAACTTGTTGCCCCTTCAACCTGACCTCAGAAACGTTGATGTGGACTAAAGGCTCAGTTATAGACATTTCTGTGAAATGACTGCACAGGTCCATCTTTAAGCTTCTCATTCATAAATCACAGATGAAGTTGGCCACAGATGTAAGCATTCTGATGTTAAGTGGGCCGAGAGGAAGCAAAAGAAGCGTGAAGCAGAACTCAACCGGGCAGAAGTGGAGCGTGATGCATTAAAAGTGTGCCGTCAATTGAACTTAATGAATTAACTCACTTTAGCCACCCTCTTTGTGGTTAACCTTTTAAAATATTAACTACAAAGTTACTGTGCATTATCATCAATATTTCCTGTAATAAATAAGTTTGTTGTTTAATCCCACAAGCAGGCAGTTATATACATACTAATATACCGTATTTTCCGGTGTATAAGTCACAGTTTTTGTCATAGATTTGTCAGTCCTGCAACTTACATGCCAAAGCGACTTATATATGTTTTTTTTGTATTCATAATGCAATTCTGACTGACACTTTAAATTTCTAAGAACTGCAACAGCGAGTCCTCCTGTGTGTGCTCGCTTCACTCAGCTGGTGCAGGCGGAGGAATGCTGGAGAGCTAGTGCTCCAGCCACAGTGGATAGATGGGTGGATGGGTGGATGGATGGATGGATGGATGGATGGATGGATGGATGGATGGATGGATGGATGGCGCCATGCCGCCCAGGTGAAATGAATCTGTTTTGACCATTAAATAAACACATAATAATTGCAACTTATACGTTGAAGCGACATGTATAGGTTTTTCCTCTTCATGATGCTTTTGTTGATAGATGCAACTTATACTCTGGAGCGACTCATACACCAGAAAATACGATAATCAGTTCATCACATTGCTGAGCTGCAGCTCTGTAGGTTTTTTTTTTGGACTCCTCCCAAGCTGCCCATTGTTTGATTTTTTTTTTTACCTGACTGAGCATGAACCTTGATGTCTTGAACCACTTTGGTTGTGCCAGCTTGGGAGGAGTCGACAGGGGAGAGGACAGCCCCCAGAAACCATCTTATCATCTGCAAACTGGTTGGTCCACTGTAAGAGTGTACTGCTTGATCGGGAAAACCATTTGTTTGTGACTTCTCAGATTGATGAAGCCCTTCGGATGGAGGGCGAAATGTCTCCAAAAAAAAAAAAAAAAAAAAAAAAAGGAACTGTCCGGATGTCCTGACTGAACATTGTTGGATATGAGTTATTGATACTGCCCAGTATGATAAACCACAATAAATTCATCTAGTCAGTACTTTTAAGCTCTTTAAGATCAGTTCGCTGAATAATTTTCTTCACATACTGAAACCAACATGCTGACATCATGACAGGCTGTGCCACTAAAAACCCGTTAATCACAAATAAATGACTTTGCGTCGAACACTAAAGCAGCAAAGCAGTTGCTTGGTTTCCCAGCAGAAGCTAAAAACTTTAAAATCAGTTTTGACAGTGCAGTTTTAGCTACATTACACAAATGTGACACATGGCTGCACATTTCTTATACAGTACATGTGCTGTGGGAGTTTCATGGTTTCGAGGGGTCAAACTGTCGGCCCTGTGCGACAGGCATGAAGTTAGAGCAACACTGGTGAAAAATACATTTCCCGTGCTTTACCACACATTCTAAATTATCCCCTCGGTGTGGTTTAGCGAGCGTAATGCAAACGTTAACAAAACACTCTGAAGGGGAGCGTGTGTGTCTATTAATCAGGATCATCTATAACGATCCAACAAGTATTATTGTTCTGACTGTTGTTTTTTCATGCGAACGCTCTGCCTCTCTGGGAAAGAGGTAATTTAATTTCCAGCAGGGCCCCAGTCCGTAGAGGTATATTCTGCTTGGAGTGGATTCACCAGGAACCCCTGCCGGAATAAAAATAAAACGATTCAGGGGTTTTGACGTCCTTAAAAGCTAATTGTAAAGCCCGGGTCCCCGGACATGTGCCCTGGGAACCTTCTAAACTTTTACTTTGTCCCAAACTGATTTAATAATATAGACTTATACGCAACACAAACATTCCTACGTGTGTCTTAATAAGTCAACCGGGGCTTCACTGTAGCTTTTAGTGATTTTTTCATTATCCTTCAATTCCCTGCTGGGATTCAGCAACAACACGTGAATGATGTCAGAAAATTACACCCGCGCAGAGGAGAACATAGCTGTGGTTGTAGCATTTTTTTTTAAAAACTCGTATCATCTACGTAAACACGAGCGTTAGGACTGATGTAAAACTTCACTTTGATTAAGTAAGTTGCTCTGTTTCTGTGCGTCTGGAGAAAATCTCTTTGCAAACACAAACACGCTGTAACAAACAGTCCTCCCGTTGGACGGCTCCGGGGGATGTTTTTGGTTTGATTGGCGGCCAGGGAAATTGCACTCTGGCAGAAGTCCCAGTGAAACGTTCAGGGACCACTTTCACTTTAGTTTCTCGGGTTAGAGGTTGTACGTGTCTTCAGCAGAATAAGTGCCTGGATTGACAACTTTCTGTTGAATTCTCCTCACGACTGGCCAGTTGGATAACGTGATGGGGCCGAGTGTAACCAAACAACACCGCAACCAAAGCAGATGTTTCCCATCTTGGCTTATCTTCACAAACACCGCGCATGAGAACAGCTCAAATGGTTTCAAGAGTTTATTGAATTGATTTCAATCTAGTGATACATATGCACACCCTAAATGGCTTTATCAGAAAGGTTAAAGAGTCACTCAGATTCACGTGTTGAAATAAAATCCATTAAAACCACAATTAACTCTTTTGGTTCAAACTGCATGTAAAAATTAGATGTTTTTTTTTTCTTTTATGGAACAATGAGAAGTTTACAATTGTGTTTAACAGCTCTCTAAGTGCTTGGCAAATACAGAAAGAGAAAATGATTTCATCAGTTCCACCAGTTGCATCAGTTCAGATGGTGCTTTCATTTATTTTTTGATTCATAATGAAACAAATGGTTTCAATTGGTGACAGGTGTGCAACCTTTATTTATACAGGTTAATCCCATTCAGAGCCATAGACGCTCGGACTCTTACCGACAGAGCCGTGCTGTTGTAGTATTTGCAGAATTGGATCAATCAGCTGAAATAAATGAGGCTGCAAATGAAAACAAGCCATATGGCCTCAGTCCTTTCAAAAACTGTTGGTGATTTCTGCAGAGTTTAGTTTTTATTTAATCTTCAGAACAGTTTTAAATGAGCTCAAGTCCAGAGTTTATGAATTTTCTTTTCATTGTATAAATGTTTTGTTGAAATAGGTGTACTAAAATCATTTATACTTAGAGATGCAGTGTATTCAGCGATTTTCTTTACAAAACAATTTTTAAGAGCTGACGTGAAAACAGGTTAGAAATTTTGATTGTTGCTATTCTGAACCTAAAACAACAACATTTTGCGAAAATATTTCAAAATAACAATTTGTTACTTTGAAAAAAAGCAACAAATTACAGTTTTGTAAAACGGACGGGTTTGATGATAGCCAGAGATTTATGAAAGTATTTTTACCCTGAAACACAAGTTTTGCTTTTGGTTGCAGTTTCTTTGAACTATAAAGGGATATTCTGGATATTTTGAAGTGGGATTCTGTGAACAATCAACATCTTGCCTGTTATAGATACTACTTTAAACAACCTCATTTTGGAGAAATTAGAGTTCATCTCTGACCAGATTGATGAGCTAATGGCTAATCTGTGCAAAATTAAGACAGAACTTTATTGAGCCTGCAGGAAATTGTTGATAAATTAAGCTTGAAATGGATTGTTGCAATCTTTAAAAGAAAAGAAAACATGCACTTTTCATGCAAACGTGATTTTTAAGCCATTTTAATGTGGACAAAATTGTAATAGACTCATAGTCTGGCAGAAATATTACAATTTTCCTAAAGGAAGTAGACAAGGCTGCAGAAGAGGTGATGCAGCATGCTGCTTTTGCCACTAGCTGTATTTTCAGCAAAACAATAAATTTCTCCGTAAATGACGCAACGTGAAACTGACAACATAAAGGTCTATAAAAATACTGTATAAACTGATATAAATCTTTTAGACTGGATCCACTTCAGTCTTGCAGATTTAGATTTGTACTCTAGTTCTCCAAATTGTGGTTATTCAAAAATGTATCTACAACAGGTAAAACACTTACTGTTTATAACCTTTCCAAAGCACTATAAAAGAGTTCTTTTTAAAATCACTGTTTAAAAAATAAAATAATGTTTTGTTCCCATGTTTAAGGTCCTATCTGTGCTGTTGTTAGTCATATTTAGTATTTAAATTATTGGGAAATTATATTGGCACATTGTTTTTGTACTATCAGTGCTTGGTGTGTTCCTAGTTTAGTATATTCTTAGTTCATGACTCGGATCTTACTAATGTTTTTATTTACAATTTGTATTTTTGTTGGATGTAACTGGGACCCTGCGTACATAGTTTTGTTCCACCTCATGTACCACATGTGGTGTGAATGACAATAAAAATGGTTGAATCCTTGAACTCACTGGTCTGTGTTTTTACTGGATTAAAACTATACTATATGCTTTTGATATATAATTCAATATTCTAAAACTTTACTATGTATCATGAAGAAATTGTGAAGCTGACACTGTTTACTAACTCACCAGGAGAAGGGTACCGGTAAAACCTCCCTTCATGCAGGATTAGGTGGAGTTGGGAAACTCCTCAAATGTTGGCAGCTCAAACTCCCACCAAAGATATTTCGGGGCGTTTATTTACCGACAAAAAGGTAGCAAATATTTTGTCAATGCGTGGATTTAATGATGGTTTAACTTTCTCATGACCAATTGTTGGCAACGACATGAAAGCTCCGCACATCCTCAGAACTGAGAACTCACATGCTTCGGGCGGGGGCAGATAATGCTTCATGGAAAATAAAAAAATAAAACTAAAAAGAGAGAGAGAGGTTCCTTCAGCATGCAGCCAGTGCTGTCTCTGTCCTCGGAGACGACTGTCTGCTATTCGGATTTGAACAGCAGCGTTCACAGCCCATAGCAAAAGCATTTAAGGTAATTTTCTAGATCATGACTAATGTCTTCATTGAAATTAAGACTCGTTGTGCTAAACGTACAGTATATCTGTTTCACATTAAGCTGCGCCTCCCAAGGTTTACCCCCAGACTTATTCAGTGTAGAGTTCCAATAATCAGAGCCACATTTCTGCTTCAGGGAGGGAGATTTGTAGGCTGATGCATGGAGATGTATGAGGTCCAGGTCATGTTGTAATGTCTTTCTGAAGAAGACAAATCCAGACATATGTGATGATAAGCAGGGCTTTAATAGGTGCTTTGCATCGTTTCTGTCAGTCTCAAAACAAATTGTGTGAAAAGTTAGAAAAGGCACATTTGGCTGAAAGATACTGATATCACTCCTACATCTAAAAACATGTACCAGAAGCTTAACACGGTAATTAGTTTACTTCAGAGGTTCTCAAACCTTACAGCTCCATCCATCCATTATCTTTGCTCGCTTCGTCCTTTTCGAGTCGTGAGGATCACTGGTGGTCACATCCAGCTATCACTGTGTGAGAGGTGAGGGACACACCGGACAGATCACATGTCCATCACAGGAAGACAAGTGAGACAACCGTTCACTCTTACTCACACCTAGGGACAATTTAAGAGTTACCAGTCTAACATGCATGTTTTTGTTCTGTGGGAGGGAACCGGAGCACCTGGAGAAAACCCACGTATGCACAGAGAGAACATACAAACTCCACCCAGAAAGGTCACAGGCTGAGATTTCAACCGGCAACCTTCTTTCTGAGAGGCAACAGCTTTAACTGAGCTACGGTGCCGCCCCTTCCAGCTTCAGACCCACAAAATACCCGTGGTACAAACGTGTAACCACCAACTATGAGAAAAGTGTGCAATTAGGCAACTTAAACAAGAATTATAGACAAATAATATGCTATTTTAATTGGCTTGTAGCATAATTTATATCATAAGTATGGCAAATAAAAGCAATTAGCAAAAATTTTAAATGCAATTTTAGTCCAAATTTCATTTTAAACCCCTAATTTGATGATTTGTAACACATTTAGGGTCCTGCCTCCTATGTCAAAAACCACTGGTTTAGTCTTAGCTGTGACATCTCTACTGGTTTATGTCTTTAAGGAAGCTGTGTTTGTTTTATGTTTACGAAAGATATTTTTTATTCAATCCAACTTTTATTTATACAGATAAATCACATTGAGCCTCGAAGGCTCTTTTACAAGTGAGACCTGTTTCATAGACAAAAAAAAGTTGTGAAAGTAACATGCAGGATTTGGAGGCAAAAGAAAATCCTAACAGGCTCTCTCTCTCTCAAAAGTTTTTTTATTTTTTAAAGTTAATGTAATCAGTTACTAAACCTATGAGAAACTGGTTGGTTAATTTAACTGTTTAAGAAATAGTTCCTATTTTTTTAAGTAGGGTTCTGTAGGAAGTTTATAAGCAGTCAGCATCTTACTTGTTGTGGATGGCTTTTAAATTACCGCAGTTTGGAGGAATACACTTTAATTTTGATCTGATTGACAGGTTAATGACTAGTCCGAGTGGGACTAAGACCAAACAGAGTACTGCTTTTTACAAAAATACCTACAGTCTCAGAAGTTTTACTGCAGTTTGTAAATTAATGCTTTAAAAAAAAAATCTTACACCACAATTACTTTAGTTGTAGGTGGCTTTTTGCATTTAAGACTTTGTTGGTCTGTGAACATTTTCCATTAATAACCATGAGGATATGTCGCAAAACTAAAGATGTGGAGTGAAGGAGTTCTTAGCAGTCCACGTCTTACCTGCAGCAGACAGCAATTAGAGGGATCAAGGGTCAAGCTAATGACAGTGGGTAAAATACACATTGTGATCAAATCTATTTTATGTGGACTGTTTTAAAAGTGAAACGTCAATCTAAAGAGTTTACCAATCTCAATGTAAATACATTTTTATACATTTAAATTGTCTGACTTCTCCATCCCAAATGGTTCTTCCATTAATGTCACCATCACTGGTCCGTTTTCACTCACTTCAGCTGTTCTGTAGGTAAACAAACACATGATGGCAGCTCTTCACAATTTTTTTTAAATTTAAGGACACATTTACTATTGATATGGGAAAAAAAATATTAGAGGTTACATTTTATTAGTACATATAATTTCTCTTGTATCACATTTCACCCGAGATGTGACAGAAATTTAGCTTTAAATTGACAAATGTGTGGTTTTTTTTATTTTATTTTCTTTACCTCAAGAAATTATTTTATCAGTGCTTAATGTGTTCAAGCACAATTTGAGGATAATCCAACTTTACCTGTTGTAATTCAGACCACTTTTCCTAAAGGGACTCTGATATCCACGTTTTATGTGAACATACACATTAAATATTTTATTACTTGAGAGTGAAATGATCCACTTCAGAACCTGGACAGATCGTTTCCCATCTTTCCAACAGCTGTGCGCTCAGAACCATAAAAAGGCTCATGAAGCACATGGCTATGGTAACATGAGGGTTCGGCCTCTTTGATGCTTTTGTGTTTTGTTCGCCTGTACAATCAAATGCGGAGGCTGTGGCGGCAGGGATTTTATCAGACATAAAGAGATCAGCTGAGAGTACTTTGTGTTTGTTCTCCGGGTACTTTACTGTGTTTCTGTGTTTTCTTGCTCTTCGCTCTCATCTTAAACCCTTTCTTTTCTTTCCACCGCCACAGACCATGAAGGTACCCTGTGAGCTCTGGTTGCTTGGGATCCCTGTGCTTGCCAGAATAAAGAGAATCATCCCACGTTTGTAGATGGACTCCTGCCAGTTGGACAGATTTTCTTAAACAGGCATCTAAGCAGGAGAAACGATGTTGGTTCCTTTGAATCTCAGGAGACAGCAGATGAGAACAAACCTCGTGATTGACTTCAGCGTCACTAGGTTTTACACTTGTGAAGTCTTCTGAACTTTCTGAATTGAATTATCTTTGTTCAAGTGTGAACAACCATGAAACCTTTTTCACATTTTTCATTCAACCTTTATTTATACAGGTTAACCTCACTGAGCCACGAGGACTCATTTGCAAGAGAGGCCTGTTTTGAACAAAGAACCCAATAAAAAAGTAAATAAAATGAAAATTAAATAGAAGAAATGAAATAAAAACTGACCAAAAGCAGCAAAAACAAGACAAAAACAGCTGCAGTACAACTGCAGATGAGTTATTTTTTAATCATAACACTGACTTGCTTCCATTTCAAATCATTTTCTTAAGACAACACAGTTTTCTGACTTTGTGCTTTGCAAAGTGATGTTTCTTCCATATTAAACATATGTTTGAAACTGAACTTCATTGTGGGATCTAATAATTCAAACTACATGAAAAGATCAAAGATCAACGTATTTGTCTCATTGTAGCTTCGACTTCTCTTTTGCCATCAAACAATATAAAGAACTGATTTTGTACAAAACAGTTGTGGGAAGGGTAGCAGAACAATGTTTGGCACGTTTGCTATGTCTTTCAGGGATTTAGTTACAGAAGAAGCACCAAGATGTCAAAGTTTAGGTCTGAGGCTTGACTTTGTTTGTAGAACAAGTACCAGAGGTAAAAACACAACAAAAGAACAAATAGACAAAACTATCTTATAAATTCAAACCACCTGGAGGAGAGTTGGGAAACTCTTCACATGTAGATCCAAAAACTCACCCACAATACTTGTGAGTGTTATGACTCAAAATGAAAAATTAGTATGCTAAAACTGGAGTTAGAATCAAACAATCCCCCAACGATCGTCCCTTAAATGAAATACAAGCTTTGGTTTCAGCTCAGAGCCAAATATTGGGTAATAAGAATTTACTGAACGGAGTAACCGTAAGTCAAACCTCCAATGGGTAACATCTGGGATGAACTAATGACAAAAATGAAATATCACTTTCATAACTATGTTTTTATTAGTGTGCAATTTGTGTCAACATAAAAGCTGTTTTGTTCAAAACATGCATTATACATTCACATACTAAAACGGTTGACGAGATGAATGCTACAGTCTGGACATGATTTGTTTCATACGTAGAACAGTGATGGGCATGTGTATATTCACTTTGCAGGGGGCTGACCTGCACTGTAAGTGTGGCATCATGAGTGGAGCAACAGTGTTATCCCACAGTTGCCAGAGTGTCTAACAATCAGTCAAAACAGTGAGTGAAGGTTACCAGATGCAGAGGATGTCTTGTAGATGCATTATACAGGATTACCAGCACTTAATGGAGGAGTTAGATAGGGGCCACATTGTGGGTTTGCTTGAGACTTGTTGGTCATTTCTTGCCATTACCAGGCATGTGAGCCATACAGATGTTACAGTGCATGTTGCAACTTGAGGACACCCTGTGATGGTTCCAGTCTTCCAAAACACATCAAGGGAAGGTATGGCAAGTGTAGCAAGAACCACAGAACTTCATGACATCTGCTACCAATTGGAAAAAGGTATAAGACCATTTCCAACACTCAATATGTCTTCCCACAATGTGTCTCAACAAGCCTGGAGTGGGTAATCGAGAGAGTCTGGAGATTTCCTGGTGGGCCGGTCTGATTTGTGGGCTGCAGGGCCAGCGCTCCCTGTTACCGCTACTGCTGCTCCTGGGCCACCTCACCTCTATGCAGGACCGTTGGCAGCTCTCGTTTTTTTTTTTTTTTTTAATTTATTTTTTTTTTTATTCATGAGTCCAATCCACATGTGACCTGTCAATCAACCCAGTAGGCGTGTCAGCAAATGACCAATCGGCAACCTCAGTTTGTCCCGAAGATAAACTCCCTTTAATCTGCAGAGCTGGGCTGCAGCCTGGATGCTTTGCAGTCAGAAGGGTTTTGTGAAATGTCATCAGAAAAAAAAAAAATGCTTAAACGTTTGTCAGTGGAGAACATGAAATCCAGGCACGTTACCCTGAGCATTTAGAGGGTGAAATACAGGTTATTCCTTTTCAAAAGCTAAACAGTTTGGGAAAAAATGTAAAAATCCGGCGACCAATCCCGTCAGCGGATCACAAAAGTTATAAACAGGAAGCAGCTACCACATGTTCATCTCTATGAAAGCAACTGCAGGTAAATCCTACATTTTCTGTCCTAATTACATTGTACGCTTAATGAAGGCTAGCCGTAAATTCAACATGGCAGACTCACCCAGCTGCAGCCCATCGTTCATCAGCCAGCAGATCCAGAT
>JARVGV010000192.1:14930126-14940441 GCA_031762435.1 Hypsolebias longignatus | reverse complement strand
GACCATGAGGTGAACAGGAACACGACAGGACAGACGATGGAGCCAACAGGAACAAGACAAACGAGCAGGACTGGGACGTCTGTAGGAGTCACAGAGCAATGAGCGGATGCTTGAGTGGTGAACAGGAGAGGTTTAAATAAGGCAGAGGAAGAGCGAGAGATGAATGCACCTGGGATGATGACTGATTAGCAACTGGTGTGAGGGATGAGTGGCTGGAGAGACAGGCTGAGGAGTGAGGAATTGCAGGAAACAGAGTCAGCACAAGGAGCAGAAAAGGAAATAACGAGAAACACACACACACACACACACACACAGATTATGGTAAATGCATTGTACTTTGCACCTTTCCATCTTATCAAGATCAAAACGCTTTACACTACAATGTGTGTCCTCATTTACCCATTCATGCATCACTCTACTATACCTGTACAAAGAATAATCAGTGCTTTCTCACATTCATACACCAATGGCACACATCGGAGGCAATGAGGGGTTCAGTGTCTTGCCCATGGACACTTTCGCATGTGACTGCTGATGGAATTGAACCCCCAACTTTTGCATTGGAGGATGACTGCTCTAACCACCCAGCCACAGCCTCCCTCTTATGTGACTAATAGGCTTGAGGGGTAAATATAGTTTGTTCAGACAAGCACGTTACAAACTGGTCACTTATTGGAAAAGAATGAAGTCTCTTTCAAAACAACTCCCTGGAAATGTGCTTTTTATTCCACCAATTAAATTTGTGTCCTTTCAGTCGCAATAATTAAGTCAACCCGACCCTCAGGAGACAAATATTGCCCACATTTTGCTTTGACGATGTTGCTTTTCTGCTTGAAATGGAAAATAAAAAAAATAAAAACACTTTTAATAAACTCAGTCAGTGCAGGTTGAACAGTGACAACAGCCGCTCTTAGTCACAAGTAAAAATGTTCCTGCATGCATTAAACAAACAATAAAACTTTACCTTGTAATAAAATATTAACTTTGGAGAGAATTTTAAACACCACACCTGATGTCTCTTTGTGTCAATGAAA
The DNA here is from genome assembly GCA_031762435.1 of Hypsolebias longignatus. Classification (NCBI taxonomy): domain Eukaryota; kingdom Metazoa; phylum Chordata; class Actinopteri; order Cyprinodontiformes; family Rivulidae; genus Hypsolebias; species Hypsolebias longignatus. Next base: position 14,939,407 of record JARVGV010000192.1, on the reverse strand, counting down.
TTATTAAACATCCTAAAAATGTAAGATTTTGTTTCAGTTTTAAGCCAGAACTACATATACCTTGCCAATGATCATGCATGTGAAGTCTGCACTGTTAGCATGCATGTGTGTGTGTGTGTGTGTGTGTGTGTGTGTGTGTGTGTGTGTGTGTGTGTGTGTGTGTGTGTGTGTGTGTGTGTGTAAACCTGCTCTTTCCCTGAGTTCCTTCCTTGGTTACTGTGTGATATATTTGTGTTACACAGGAACACACAGGCCTAATTACATCTTTCAGTGCGTAATTGGAAGTGAGTTTAATTGCTGGTTTGCACACAACTCACCCCTTCGTGGAAAAACACAAATCACGTCTCACACTCCTCCAAACGCCACTGCAGGAACCAGAGCAGCAGCTGAAACAGCTTGTTTTGCATCAGATGAGTACTCTGCAGGGTGGTCCAGCGAGGTCTCACCGAGTAATGGAACGGTGCCGTTTGCATGAACACAGCAGTGTTAAAGGGATGGATCGGATCTTTTCAAGTGGGGTTCTGTAAAACGGCTGAGAAAATTTTATAGAAAATAATTATTTGAAAAGCACCTCAATGGATTTTATTTAGTGGTATGTCTAATGGTGAGCCTGACTGGACCACAGACCACCTAATTGGATTTATTTATTCTTATTTTGTTGCAATTTTCAAAATAATAAAATATGAAATAAAAAAATAAAACACAAATGAAAGTAAGATATTAATTGTTCCAAACATCTCCACTGGACCTTTCTTCCAAAAATCTGAACTATCCCCTAAGTATTTTGATTTGCAGTACACATCATACAAACATCTCCTCACAGGCTCCTGGAGGAGACTTCAAATGTTATCAGCCATTAAATGACCTATTATTAGCTGTTATCATCCCCATATGTTGCGTTCAGACTGCCCCTCCTGTACCTCCTAGTAGGTTTAAAGGTACATTATTAGCATTGTTAGCGCTGATAATAGGCTCACATGGTTAGGTTCAGAGTAAGGGGTAAGGGAGTTAAGTTTAGGGTCAGTGCTCTGGCTCTAATGTAAGGTTAGGTTTAGGAAAAGGGTCACATAAAGCTGACTTCCTGTTTGACCCATGTGCGAAGCTGCATATTATCAGTGATAGAAATATCACTTTAAACCTGCGAGGAGGTAGGAGGGACAATAACGTCCATTCAATGGGCTGATAACATCCGAAGCTGCTGCAGAGGAGGACACGAGGAGGCAAAGGAGAGCGGGACTGACAGGAAAGGCCTTCAGCTTTTTTAAGCTCCACAGAAGAGCCGTTTGTTTAGAGGAAATGACACGTGCTGCCGAGGAGGAAATGATCAGCGTGGACCCATGTAAGATCCTCTCTGGCACCAAGAACACTCCACTCAGCTCTTTTTTACCCCTCATTCAACACATAAACACACACACACACACACCCCCTCCTCGTCTTTTTCTTCCCTTCATCTTCTCAGCTCTGGATCCATCGCTCGTCTGTCATGGCAGGAGTGCAGCCAATCCATCACGGGTCAGAGCTGGGCGAGCTGTTAGGGCGTGCGCGCGAATGACTGAATATGTGCGTCAGACAGTGGCGTTTGTGTATCAAAGCAGCAGAACAGCGCACTCGCCGGCCAAACGCACGGCTGGCCTTTAACTTCGCATGCAAGTTTTGTGCAGGCATACACCTTTCCCGGCTCCTTCGCCTTTAATGAACAGTGTGGCCGCTCGCTCTGTCTCTGTGTTGGTGTGTGTGTGTGAACATGACAGAGGAAGTGGCTGGTCTGCCTTCACTGTGCTCGGCTGACAGATTGTTGGACCGTGGCAGGCTGCAAAGACCACCACGCTGGGATGGAGACTTATGAAGAAACATCGAATTATGTGCTGCTGGAGTGTGTCGGCGTGGGGTGGGGCAGCTTGCACGCTCAAACACACCAAGTCTGCACGACAACACGCCTAATCGAGCTGTTGCTGCATTTAACCGAAAGTCTCCCACTGAGTCATTATGATCTGCTGGTAGCAGCAAGCCACTATTACTGATGGCGTGTTGTTTTATTTACATAATACATCTCCTTTATGCGGCTGATGGGGTCCCAGTAAAACCTCGGATTCATGAGGCCATTTTCACGCTTGTTACCACAGGAAATATGAGCGTCTATCAGCATGCGTTGGAAAGAAGAAGAGAAAACGGTGAAAAGAGTGCAGCTTTTCATGGCTCCATACAGCACACGCACACGGTGGGGTTTGTTTTCTAGTGGCAGTAAATCGTGGCTCTGTGCAGGAAGACAAATTCAGGCTCGTAAAGCGAAGCAGCGGCGACGCTTTGTAGTGTGCGAGACGAAGCATGTGTCTGGATGTTGTGTGGGAGTAAGAGTTGCAAGTTTAACTGTGAGTTGCTTGACTGAGATGAAAAGCCATCAGGGGCATGGCGGGATTAAGTTAAGCCCAGAAGGGAGCCCTTTGGCTAGGCATCATTCAGCTCCTCTGCCATGTCTTTTATCAGCCAGATAATCTGAGCATGAACTGTACATGAATTTAAAGATATTTTAAGTAACATTGTTTGTTTTTGTATTTGTATGCTGATAAACCTTCAGGTGGGTTTGTGACGGGTCTTTGGGTCCCCTTTGTGAATGAACACCTGATTTCTGTTTTCTCCTTATAGCTGATATGCTGGAAGAGGTTTTAAAAGGGATAAGCTCCACCTACCAGGGGTGAGGAGACCAGACGAGCATCTGACGGTTGGCGCCGGCTGGAACCTGGCTCCCTCTCCTGCTTTATGCAGATTCCGGCCTGTGCACCTGCAGGCGATTGCTATTGGACCTTTTGATCTGGGAGCTTATGGCAGTGCTGGACTTTTCTGGTTTTTGGTTGTAGGGTGAGGTACTGAGGCAGGGTGAGGGGAGCGACCAAAGATCCGATGGCCAATTGCTGGTTTTTGGTGTCTCCCACTGTTTTTTGTTTTTTTTTGCCTAAACTCCCAGTTTATCTCTTGTGTCCAGACCTGGGTTTAATAAAACTTGTTAAAACATCATCTGGACTGGATTCCTTATGTTGTGTGTCCTGTGTGAGCACATCAGGACCATAACATATTGGGGGCACGTCCGGGTTCATCTGTTGAAAGACATCAACTCTGACTGTGTCACCATATTCTGAAGAAAAGGAAGTCTACTGCCTGAAAATTTAACATCTATCAGCCTTCTTCTCTAAAGACCACAAGTAGTTTGGGTCTTCCTTTTGTAATAATCAAAACAGACAAAATGTCACCATTTCGATGTAAAAGAAATGTAAAAGGACAAAAAAGGAGTATTAAAGCTGCTCATCAGGGACCCAGTGGTAACTGTATGCATGTGTTCATCACTCCCCCTCTTAAGGATTCAAGGTTCTCTATTGTTATTTGCATCGCATGTGGTACATGAGGTGGAACGAGATTGTGTACCCAAGGGCCCAGTTATATCCAACAGTAGCAAATGAAATAAAATAAAAATAAAACACAGACAAAACCACAGTCCAAAAAGCAAATCTTAAACAAAACAGTGTGCAAAAAACTGTAAGTTGAAAATCATAAATGGCGGAAGCATCTGATGGTTGTACAAGTCCATTTTCATGTGTTTTAAGTGTTTTTACATAAGACAGGGGTCTGCAGCCTTTATGATCAACAGAGCCATTTTTACGCCTTTGTTCACTAAATTAAAAGTGTTCAGCCGCAACAACCTGCTACAACTGTGGTTATCAACTGGTGGCCTGTGGGCCGCTTTAGGTTTGTTGGAGGAGACTTTTGTGACCTTATACAGTACAGCTAAAATATCTAATCAATTTAAGCCAAACAAAAAGACCAGATTCTTGTCAAGAGGAGGGAAATAGATTTACAAATGAAAAACAAACTGCAGACCTATGTGATTTTTTTTTTTTAAACTGTGGGGGAAAAAAACAAAGTCAAGAAACAAAGCAAAATGTTAGAGTATTTGCACAATAAATGACAAGAAAACAGCTAAAACTAGTACTTTTTGTTGTTTGTATAACAGTCAATAAAATTCAGATTTATGTTTTGGTCAAAGCTTGAAAGAGCCACATGTGGCACCACAGCCACAGGTTGCAGATCCCTGATGTAAATCCCGAAGAGCCTCCACTTCCAGTTCTGTAGCAAAAACTGAGCTCAGACATGACAGAGGTCAGTGAGAGGTCAGATGTGCACTTTGCTTTTTGAGTGGTGGATTCAAGGGAAAGCTTTAGGTCCTATAGCAGTTAAGGGACCTGTTATAGAAAAAAAAAAAAAAAAAAGAATCACTGCGAAGAAACAGATAGGCCCTCTGAGGCGTCCTCATTATGGGTAACTAAACTGTCACGTATTATGCACGTCACTTCTCAGTTTGATGCCTGATGACACATCTCTCAAAGTAATAGAGCCATCCAATTCTGATTAAATCAGTGGCCTTCTTGACTAATTAGCTTGTTTAAAAAAACATTCTGCAGCTTGAACCCTTCTCTGTCACATGTACGGAGGTTTGGACCAAGGATGCCAGATCCACAGGAGTAGGTTGAAAACAACTAAAATTTATTTCACACGAACAAACTGACGTGGCCACAAAACGAAAAATTAATGAGAGAAGAGTCACAAGGAGACACACAGGAAACCGGACAAGATGAGTACACACATAACACTCCACTGAGGAGTCAATGGAAACTGCAAGGCTGAGGATGATGAGATAGTGGCTGCAGCTTTAACAGGTTTAACAATGAGTAGGTATAAATGGGCGTGGCCAGCTGCCTGAGGAGCAGATACTAATGGTAGGAACACATGGTAAGACAATATACAAACTGACCACAAAGACAACACAGAAACCAAATGATGATGATGATCAAACGATGCAAATCTGTACCACCACTAGTCAGCAGGCTGCAAAATATTTTCATTCCATTGGCTTCATGGTCAAAGTCACAAATCAAGGTCAAAATTAAAACAAGATCATCATTTGTCCAGACTATAACTTTGGATCCATTTCAGATCATTTAACAAAACTTCAAATGAATTTGTGCCACTACTAGACATTGAGTTGCGTAATCATGACATCACCCTAGCTCTAAGGTCAAGGTCAAAGGTTGTAGTAGGTCTATGCTTATCCAGGGCATTTCTATAGATTGTTGTATTGCTGTATAATAATTTGTCAGCAGGAGTATAATGTGCCATGGTTCTCTTGTTTATATCTCATCTGGGTAAAGAAAAAAATAATTTTCTCTAATTTAATCTGGAATGTGAGGGCCTTATTTGTGGATGCAGCAGCTCAAGTGACAACAACTCGGTGCCTGAAATGACAGTCAGTTATGGATCGGACTGTTTGTTGGGGAAACAGAGGAGTGAGCGAGCCTCTGTGAATCTTAAGCAATTTCAGTATCGATGGCGCATGTTTCAATAAAAATCAATGGTGCTTGCCTTGTGTCAGGCTGGGTCAACTCTCCAATTTAATTTCCTCCTGAGGTGGAGCTCTATAGACAGGGGTTAGTGGGAGAGGGTAGGAGTGGGTAATGGTGTGGGAGAGCCTGCCACAGTAAAACACAGCTTATTTGCATGGAGGTAGAATTTGTACATCTTTAAAATTAGTATATTTCTAAACTATGTTCAGAAACATACTATAGTTTGATTAAAGCAATGAGATCTTTGGATCTTTTGAACTGGGTCGCTGTGGAAAGGTTATTTGTTTTTGAATCGACAAAAGATTTTTGGTCTCATGTGCATCAGAAATTAATCCTGCCTCTGAATCAGAATAAAAGAGCAAAGTTGAAGTGGTGTCAGCCTCAAATGCAGATGCAGCATTTCTAAAGCTACAATGTTCTCCAGCAGCAGTTTTCAGGTTGTCCTTCTCTATAACTATAATCCCACATCATCTTAGGGTGCAGTTGTGTTTTCAACATGACAGGAGATTTTCAGTCTCCCAGATTCTGACGATACTGAAAATAATGACTGGTTTACTTCGGAATAGATGCCCTACCTGCAGAAAACAGGAATTAATAATAGATGGAGTTGCAACAGTTGGAAAAAGTAGTTTGTCTAAAAGTATCTGATGTCTTTTTCTATACTTTTAAAATCATTGTCTTTGGCATGGACTGTAGGCTGAAACTCGAGCTTCTTGTTCTCATTGTCTCTTTGGTTCTTCTTCACTCTTCGTAAGTGATAAAACAGATAAGATGTAAACTTACTTAGATATGAGTTAGTCATTCATGTTCAAGATAATATGTCTTTTGAGGGAATAAAACTTATGTTTTCAACAATTTAATTAAATCAATAAAGTTCTATTTTATCTTATTCTTAAATAATTTGAAATTAAAAGATAAACTTTGTCTCAGATCTGAAAATTCCAGCTTCTTTTCACTTTCACAGTCTTTATTATTCCATCAAACACCACGACTCTGGCATGCTTTTTGAACCTTTGTCTTCATGATGAAGCTGACTGTGCCACAGCTGTATGTAAATGCAAAACATGCAATTATTGATTAATTCTTAGTGCATTTACCTACTGTCATTATAATGTATGCTAGAAGTAAAAAAAAAAAATACACAACTCTTTTTGCATTACTTTATAAGACATGTTCATTTAAATAGCTGTGCCACTACAATATTATTTCATGTATTTTAAAATCTAATAATAATGTCTGCCTGGATACTGAATGATGTCAAGTTTGGTTTATTTGTCACATGCAAAAATCAACACAAGGTCAACAATGCAATGAAATGTTGAGGACGAGAAGAAGCATCTCGACTCACCAAAAACGAAACATCAACAAGAAATGCCAATGCATGCAGGAAAAATATATAAAAACAAGGTGCCAAAGTGCAAAAGAAATATATCTAAAGTTCAGTTGACGGTGAGGTACTTTCAGCAGCATGGTTCTGTTCTGTTAGCGGCGTGGTCTTGTCAGCAGGTCCTGCTAGCAGCTTGATGGTAATAACAACCACAGCAGCTGCCCTCCAGGGTCCAGCTGGGTCAAACATCCAAGGTTTTGCCCGTGGAGCCGAACAGGCCCAAATAGTTCGGTCTGTGCACAAAGGTGGGGGATCATGGAGACGGCCGCCATGACAGGCCGGAGTCTGAGCCCGAAGCTGGAGTTGGGTCAGGAACTGAACCACGATGGCACGGCAGTGACACAGAAAACTCCAAAAGTATGTTGCGGTCATAACATATAGTGTGTGTGTGCCGTGCAGGCACAAAAAAAGTTAAAACAAGAACAACAGGAATAAAAAAAGATTTAGTCGAAGCAGAGCTCCCATCAGCGCGGCCATACTGCGGCGCTCACACGTACACAAGTCCTGTTTACAACTAGCAGAAGGATGATTTGTCAGCCATATTTTCTATTTTTGCTCTTTGATGGTCTACCTCAGGGGGTCTGCAGGCTCTGGGGCCACATGTGGCTCTTTGGTCCCTCTGCAGCGGCTCTTTCAGACTTTGACCAAAACTGAAATAAAACTGAATTTTATTTAAATTATTGCCAACAATGAAAATGGCTAGTTTTAGCAAAGTTCCCGTCATTTTCAAATATGTGAAGAAGAGTAGTACGAATTCAAGGTGTAAAATGGACTACATCATGCTAGTACTGTAGTCTGTTAACACTTTAAGTCAACTTCCAGTCTCTCAGCGTGATCGTTCTCTCAAAACCACCAGAATGTTTTGGAATATCTTTAAGACAAACTGCTGAGAAGGAATATTTGATGACACTAAGAACAAAACACAAAAAGTAAACAAAAGTATTTGTTTTTCTTTTAAAATGTAACGTATATCCAACAAACTGGCCTAATTATATCCTGTCTTCAACTTTATGCTTTAACTAGAATTTTAATTCTTCCACAACGAGAACTCACATCGGCCTGCAGAGTTCAGCGTTTTAATTTTTATAAAACTGTTAAAAATCATACTTTTTTCTTTACATGAGTCTTTTCTTTTGTATCAAAATGTAAAAATATCAATAAATGTTTATAATAGTTAGACTTTTTTTTTTGTTCTATATCACCTCCACCATCTGGAAAAAACATCTCCACCAAACTTGTAGTGGCCCATGAGCCACCAGTTGACAGTACACAGCTGTAGCAGGTTTTGTGGCTCCAGACATCATAATTAGAAAGCAAAGTGGCAAAAATGGCTTTTTTTTTTTTTTAAATCACAAAGATTGTAGAAATCTGGTCTACCTTGATCAGGAGGGCCATCATTTTCAGATTGTTGAGCTACTTGGGGCAAAACTTGGCTCTTCCATGAGCCTGCCTTCATGCTTGTTCATAATCTCTAGCTGCAGTTTCATCCCGTGCTTGACCTCTTCCTGTTAGGCATACTTTGATCACCTGTTGGTTGCACCTGAGGTATGGGATGGACATTACAGTCCAGTTCTGTATCAGAGTGGTGGTCATCTTAGAGATATGGTCATCAATGAAATATCTCTATTAATCGAGCTATTTCCATCATGATTTATAGAATTAACCTGTCTCAGTTCTTCAGTCAGTAGACGTCGCCACTTTAGGTCTTTCAGCCAAAACATACTGAAATGTTTTTAATTACATTTTTAGAAGTTAAACTTTGAATCCTGTTAAGTGTAAAAAAAAAAAAAAAAAAGTTGAGAAGTTGAAAGCTTGCAAAATAACCTATTTGTCCCTATAGTCATCCAAAATGTGTCTCCAATAACAGCAAACCCTTAAAAAAAGGCCTCCATCCTCCTCTTCATGTCCACTCGTGCAGAGACGCGCTCCACGCTGGATCTTGTGGTGTGCAAACAGAAGCAGTGATGGGAGCCACACTGTCAGGGGTGGGTTAGAGGAGCCCCTGCAGAGCTGACGACTGGTCGCAATCTTTCATATTCCTAAAGATGAAAACATCAGGAAACAAGACGAGGCGAGGACACACGCTGAACACATCTTCAAGAAATGTCATCAACAGCCTTGAGGCTGCTGGTGTTTTATGGCAGTCTTGTAAACTGGCAGCACATCTCTCATGTCAATGTGGACTTTATGAGTAAGAAGGTGTTTTACTGATTAAAAAAAAAAAACAGACCCCGCCCCACAACCCCCATTTCATTCAGATAGTCTTGCCATATCGCGTCTAATCTACACCATCTGGCTCTGGATCTGAAATTTGGCACCGGTCCGCATGGAATGCCTTGACACACGGCTCGGCTCGCTGTGAAATGAAGAGAAAATGAAAATGAAATGAGCCGAGTTTCTCTCCTGATCCAGGTCTCCGCTCCATCCTCCACTCAATCTCATCACCACCACCCCCCCATGCACACACACACACACATACCACCTTCCCTCTGTATTATAATCCT
>JARVGV010000192.1:14893538-14905521 GCA_031762435.1 Hypsolebias longignatus | reverse complement strand
CCATCTTTCCATCACAACAAAAGCGACGGGGGGTGATGGGGTGAGGGTGGAGGGGGGTGTCTGCAGCTACAACAGGGCTTCAATGGCAGACACCTGCTGACGCCCCCTCCCCACCCCCCATGTGAAAATACCAGCATTATTATTATTATTATTATTATTATTATTATTATTATTATTATTATTATTATTATTATTATTATACGATTAAAATTAGGTGTAGGCTCCATTTTCATCATATGAATACAGTGAAATATTTTTTCTGAATTTTGTTTAAATGCTGCTAAAATATTACAAAAAATTATTAAAAAAAACAATAACAAAATAATAATAATAATAATAATAATAATAATAATAATAATAATAATATGACTATACGTGTGTTTTGATTTTTTCTTTTTGTGCGTGTTTTATTTTTATTTTTTATTTTATTTCCAGTATTTATTTATTTTTTTTAGTAATTAGGCCTATTATTATTATTGTTTCTATTTTTTATTTTATTTTTTTTTACGCTGTAACGACAAAGACCGAGACTGTCAGGCCGGAGCACTCCGGTCCTTTCTTGCCTTCCTAAAGACAACTCTGACAATTAATAATAATAATAATAATAATAATAATAATAATAATAATAATAATAATAATAATAATAATAATGTTCATTTCATGGACCTTCTCTCGGTGCCAGCTCTGTAACTGTGAAGAGGACCCGTAGGATCCATCTTCAGGGTTCTCGTTGTTGTTTTGTTTTGTGTGTTTGTTTGTTTTGTCAGTCTGTGCCAAAGCACAAACACAGACGTGCTGTCCTTATGCCACCTTTAAATCCTGTGATTTTACCTGATGAGTGGGATTTTATAAAACTCCACCAGGAGTTGGAGATTTATTCTCTGACTGAATTATAACATTTAAAAAAATTAAAAAAAATAAAAAATAAAAAAAGATGGAAAATAAACTCAAATCCAGCTGAAGCATCGGAGAAGAGAAAATATGAATGATCTGATTTCAGGACCTTTTCTCTCCTGTCGTCCATGAACAATCGCAGCAATACACAGTTTGTGTTTTTATTTGGATAACTGGGAAATAAGAATTCCCCTTTATTGAACTGAAGCCCAGAGACGGAAACCTTCAGCTGATTTTGAGTTTCTCACACTTTAATAATAATAATAAAAAAAGAATAAAACCAAAACAAATTCTTATCGACCTGAAATCTGTGATCAAACAAAAGAGGGAAATGAAATCAGCAATTGCACAATTTTTATCTGCTTTTTTGGTCATTAAATTGTATTTGTTTTCTACAACACATGCAGTCTGGCTCTTTATTGAGCTTCAGTGGGGAAAAGGCAGACGAGCTGGTTATTTGTTTCTTCATCAGAATAAATGTTATTATTTATTTGGCAAGAGAGGTGCAAATTAGATCAGCTTAAAACATAATATATATTTTTTTTTCTCGTAATAGTTTACAGATAAAACAAACAGCTGTCCTGTCAAAAGAACAACAGTTCAGCTGCAGGTCATGAGCAGAATGCAGCAGCTTTCTTTGTTAGTCGAATAATCCAAGTTCCTGCCTCTCGTGCTCATTCCTGAAATAAATACGACCGGATAAATAAATAAATAAATAAATACAACTAGAAGAATCTACACAGTTGTGGATGTGAGCCGCCATAATATTTGATTTAATGGGGAAAAAAATAAAAAGTAAAATTGAAAGGTTCAGGCCCATTTGGGCTGAATGGATCTGCAGCTAAATATCAAAGAGTAAAACTGAGGCGGAATCATTTTTGTCAGGGTTTGACTTTTCATTTTAATCGATCTGATTTTGTATTTATAAGCGTAAAAGTGCGTGATGCAGTAGAGTGCGCGCACAGTTTTTATTCCCTCAAGTCCGACCTTCAGTGGTTCAACTGTGCGCTGCTGCCATCTAGTGGTCACACGTCGCGAATCATGGATTTGATTAGAGATTTATTTAATGAGTGAATGTTATAAATTAATCATTCTCGCTGTTGTGATCCATTTTTCCCGCGTACATTTTTTTTCCCGGTGCGATTCTCGTCCCGCAGTTTTCAAGCTACTTCAACAAAACATTCAGCTGTTTCAGTTGGTATTGGTGCAACTTTAGCTTTTTGAAATATTTAGCCTTCTCTGCCGCTTTTTCCTCCTAATGAAATGAGCTCCATTTACATCCTTTAAATCTTTAGATCTGTTTACAATCTCTTACTGCTCCTTTCACATTTTGTTTTGCTTCAGCTTCTTTCAGCGTGCAGATTTTTTTAAAAAATTAGCTAATTTTAGCTGTTTTTCCAGCTGTTTTGTGCTCCTTGCAGATTCTTTCTAACCACATCTTTGTGCTTCTTCTAAATTTTTTCTTCTAATTTTAGCTTTTTATTCTCCTTTCAGCTTATTTAAGCAATTTTCATCTGCTATTTCTGTTTAGAGCTCATTTTAACCTTTTCCACTAAATCCACATTTTTTTTGCACTCATTTAAACTTTTTTTCAGCTTAATTCAACAAAAATGTGTTCGCTCCACTTCCTTCTGGTAATTTAAGCTTCTTTCTGCTTATAGCCACTTTTCAGCTGTTTTTTTGTTTGTTTGTTTTGTTGCAAATTTCAGCTTTTTTACATTTACGATTATTTCCACTTTGTTGTGCACATTTCTTTCAGCCTCATTAGGCAAATGTGTTCTTTCTGCTTTCATCTGCTAATTTAAGCTTGGTCTACCTTTTTAGCTACATTTTTAGCAATTTTTAGCTAATTTCAGCTGGTCTCAGATAAATTCACGTTTTTCATGGTCATTTTTGCTACTTTACACCTGATTAACTTTTTAATGCTAATTTCAGCTTGTTATGCTCCTTTCAGCTTCCCCCCCCCCCCTGCTAGTTTCAGATTTTTCTGCTATTTCAGCTACTATTTAATTTTATTATGCTAATTTTAGCCTTAATACCACTTTTTTAAGCAAATTTCATCTCTTTCTGCTTCCATCTGGTAATTTAAGTTTCTTTAGGCCTTTTCAGCTTTTTTTTTTTTTTAAATTTCACTTGCTATAATTTCCTAACATTTGTGCTGTTTTCAAATTTATACTCAAATAAGCAAAACTGTTCTTTCTGCTGTAACTGCTGATTTAGGCTTGTTCGTTAATTTCTACTATAATAGTTCTTCTGCAATAAGCATTCACACTGCATTTTTGCAGGAAATGCAATTTCTCTAGTTCATTTAGCAAACACCATTTCTTGTTTTCTTTATTAGTTGTGTTAGAAGATTTAATAAAAGTACTCGGGAGTCCAGGATTGACAAAGATGTGTTGAAGATACTTGTAAGGAGAGAGATATCACCCTGACCTGCAGCCTCAGACCCAACAACACCTCTCTGACATCAGAACAAAGATCTATTTTTTATTTATTCCCCCAAGAAGGAGGACTTCCTCCCTCCATCAGCAGCCACAGTGTCCACATTTCAACCTTCCAGTTTGGCTCCTCTGATACAAAGTACTGTAGTTGAAAATTCAGGAAAATAGACAAAACACTAACACTTGGTGATGCTTTTCTTGTAAACACATGTAGATTTACAAAGTTTTATACAGATAAACTCTGTTTTATAAAGGCTTTTTCCAGCAGAAAAATGATCTCCATTCATTTTCCTGATATTCATATCATTTTGCTGTTTTTTAATATATTAATTTTTATCCAACATATTTTCCTCCAGCTCAAATTTTGCATCTACTTCAGTTTAAAAAAATAAAAAAAAAAAAAACTTTTTTCTTTTTACAGGACTGTGATTAATATTTTCTATATGCAAAAGTCCCAGACAAAATGCATCAGAAGTTTTTAAAGAGTTAATTTTGCGTCAGCTGAACATTTTTAGTAATAATATAATGAATCAGCAGTGAATGTTCAGTTAAGTCTAAAAGATATAGTTGCACGGATTAAACCTTTTTTTTTTCTAATTTGCTAAATTAATTTAACCATTTGAGTGGACCATGAGACAATTGTCTTAAAATAAAAATAAAAGCTAGAGCATATTTTTAAATAACCACAAAAATCTTGGTTTAAAGGCTTTTCTTTTTAGCTTCTAACATTTTTTTTAACCAAGCGTAAATGGGGTTTCAACTATAACATTTTATGCTCTCATTTATTTCCTTCACCAAACAGGTTTAGAAAAAGAACATTTAGTGAAGGAAAATAGAAAGAAAGATAAATACTGGTGGTTTTGTCTGGTCCAAACCCGTCTCAGAGAAGAACCCCGCTGCCTGACTTTTGTCTTATCAATGGACGACCATCTGCCCTCCACGCTTCTATACCTCTTGCATTATTCATATTCTGACACACACTCAGTGCACATGCTGCCACGTGTTGGACACACACAGCTGCCACCTCCTCTGTTGTCTCCTCTGGATCTCCCATTGGCTCCATGGTTGCAGAGATAGATAGGACGAGCTGAAGGTGTCAGATCTCTCATCATCTGGTTGCTGCTGGGTCTCTTCCCCCTTAACCTCCGCTCCCCCAGACCCTCAAACCTTCTCCATTTTCTCCTCTCCAGCAGCACGCAGAGACACAATTACAGGCCAGACTGCGAACGCGTCACAAAGATGCACGTATTTAATAAGAGTCACACCAAAAAGAGAATGTCGCAGCTACATTTAATCGTCAGTCAGCTTTTTATCTCTTGAACCTACATTAGTTGGAATACAACTTTTCAAACCTCAGAGTATTTTTCTCTTGTTTACAGTCTGGTGGGATTGTTTCAGCAAACACAACATCAGGAGAGAGAGCAGGATGGAGTCCAGGGCAGAGAGGCGACGCACAACAGATGGAGGGTCACATGGACTCAACAGAAACAAAACTGAAATCGTAACATTTTGAAAATCTGAATAAAAAAAATAAAAAAACAACAAACGTGTAAAAGCCACATGCCAGCGCTACTGTAAACAGTAGCTTTAGTTCCTCGTAAGGCTAAACCGCTGAAGGCAACGGAAAAGTAAGGACGAAAGTTAGTTTTTAATCTCAAGCACAAAAAAGAAGTCAGAGAAAAGAACAACTCTAATGTTAGATTATTTTTGAGAGATTAAAAAAAAAAGGCTGAACGTGTTCTCTGCTGGACACATCTGGATGAAGAGCCACTGATTCAAATGTGTTTTGAGTTCATAGGTTCGGGGAGCAGCACAGACTGATGTCGTCTCAAACGCCACAGAAATAAGCCGCCGCCGCTGGGACCTCGGGTCAGGGGTCAAAGTCAGGAGTTTGTTTGTTGGTGCGACTGCACGAGTACGAGTTGGGTTTTTGTTACGACACCTTTACGTAAAGCCCCCAAATATTAGTTCTAATCTTTTGAAGCTTGTTTTTGTTGAAAGGTTAAAAACAAACACTATCTCACCTGTTATAGATAACTCTTTAAACAGCTTGTTTATAGAAAGTTTAATTCTGACTGGACTGATGAACTAATGCCTAGTCTGAGTGAGGCCAGGGCCAAACTGGATTGGTCATTTTTTTATGGTTGTTTACATTTCGCAGCAGCTAGCTGTAGCACTTCCTGTGCAGCCTGGGGCTCATACAGCAGAGCATAAGATTGATGGTTAGATGATCAGTTCAGTCAGAATAATCAATAACATGCAAGTCCCCATTCAGGAACCTTCAAATGGAAGTCAAGAGAAATATCATTTCTGGTCCCAGGAGAAGTTTTAAGTCCCGCCCCCTCTACATAAACAGATTATTTTTTTGAGGCACTGACTCTTATTGAGTCGTGTATCTTTCATCTTGCTCCTGTGCTTTCAAATATTTATTTTCCAGTATATTTAGCTCCAAGTACTTCTTTCATGCCTAAAAGAAAAGTCATGTGACACCATGACTGTGTGTGGTGGAGTAGGCGGGGCTTAAACTCACTTCACCACCTGCTCTTGTCAAGGGCGGATGCTTTTCCCCTCCTCTCACTCCTCCACTTTGTTTTTGCTCTGTCCTGTCTATGAATCTGCTTAATATCCTCTCTCTACGTATCTTCCGAACCGTCATTTTTGCTATGGATCTGGTCGGCTGGTCTCTCAATGCAACTGATAACATTTTCTCAATGAGAAGACAAGCTCCAGGCGAGCAGACTTGCCCTGATGACACTCATGCAGCTGGATATGTCATTGTTTCCTGAGGCGATTAGAAGGTGATGTGTCTATCTCTACTGTCCATCGAGGATGTTGAAGACACACATATACTGTACAGTATACGGTAACTGGATTTATGATAACAGGTTTCGTGCTTTTTTGAATCAGCTGGTTCCTGGTTTATCAACAAACAAAGAAGCCGTCTGCATCTAATTTGGCCCTGGTCAGGCTGCTGACCTTATGTGATGGCTTGCTCCAGACTCAACTGCTTTGTGAACTGAACTGCAAATTGGATGCGATTTGTGAAAATTGCAGGCCACTTCCAGCCCCTAGGATTCGCTGGCAGGATGGATCAGATCTCAGGGAATACTCTCAGGCACGGACTAGTGGTGTATCCACTTAATTTGGATGTTTGGGACTCGTGAGGACCAGCAAAGACTCAAGGCAGACATGAATCAGTAAAGTTCTGCTTGTTCCCAAAACAAATGTTCACCTGGAGGATCTGTAAATCGATGCTCCATGTGTCCATGACACAAGACCTGCTCCTGTCGACTCCCCTCCCCTGCAGAATGTCTGCATCACTATGTATCTATGTGCGGGGTGTTTTTTTTCAATCTCAGGCTGTCTCTCCTTGGCCAAGGACTGAGAGTTTGGTAGAAACTTTGTTTTGCCTCCAAATCCTATAACGTGTCACTTTCATTACTTTTTGTGTCTAAACAGGTCTCACTTGTAAACGAGTCTCCGAGGCTCCATGTGATTTATCTGTGTAAATAAAAGTTGAATAAACAAATGAGCAGCCTGCGTCACTTCCTGGAGGAATGATACTGACAAACTAAGACTAGCTTTTAGCTCATCAATCTAATCAGAATTAAACTCTTCCCTCCAAACTAAAGTTAATCTAAGAGCTATCTGCAGCAGGTAAGATACTCATTGGTCAAAACTTTTCACAGAAGCTCACTTCAAAACATCTGAACTATCACTTTAGTGTACAATACTTTGTAGTCCCTCGCTACTTAGTGGCTCGTTTATAGCGACTATGGCGGTTTTTCAAAATAAGATTGAACATGACACACAACTGGCTGATTGATGGATGAGCCGCGCGATCGACGTGGAACTTTTATTCAAAATAAATTACTATGAATTATTTAGCACCTGCTGCACATTTGTGCAGCCCTTAATGCTGCAGGATAAACTTACTGCTGCAGCTGATCAGCTGTCCAGCATGCAGAGCGGAGAAGTGGGCGTGGCCAAGAGCGCTTGCAGGAGGCAGGAGCAGAGGAGGAAAGGAGCTGAGAGCGTTTAGACACATTGTTTAGAGTATTCCAAGACTGTGGGACACTTACTACTTGTACTACTATTCCTACTTAGCAGTTTTTCACTTATCGCGGGTCTTCAGGGTACGGATCGCCCGCGATCAACGAGGGACGACTGTACTGTTATTCGTACGCAGCACGAACAGCTGCAACAAACAGGAAACGTCCTGCATGCTGGAAGCAGCATTAAACGCATCGCAGTTTGCGCGGCAGATTCAGGCCACAGTTGACTAAAACAAAGAAACTACGAAGTTGAACTGGAAATGTTCACCAGTCGTGCACATTCATTCAAACGTTCATTAAAAATATTAACTTCACTGGGGTTGCTTTTAATTACCTTCAGCTACAATCCCCAGAAACCACCCAAACTATACAAGAGCTGGGTTACGTTGCAGAACGATGATCATAATGTGCAAATTTATTCTATGTTTTAGTCGAAATGCCTGAAACTCTAAACTCAACGTGCTCACGGGTTAATCTGCTCTGGAACCGTCCTGCCGGATGTAAACATGAGCAGCAGGGTGAGCCTCTATGGAGACAAAGAGTTTTATTTAAAGGAGAAACAATCACAGTATTTACATCATATGACTGAGGGGAGGGCGCTCTATTTTTTTTAGGCTATCTTTACGATTTATATTCAGAAAATAATTAATTATTCTATCTATTAAATCCGAGTTCAGTTGAAACTTTATTGTATTTACACTGAGTGGTTCTTACAGTCCTGTACAGCTCCAGTGTGTTGATGTGGTTTAAGCACAAGGTGATCAGATAAGTCAAAAAACACACAGGAATCATTGTTGCCATGGTTACAAGGACTTGGAACAGGTTGTGGCTGCAGATGAGAAGAGGAGTTTCTCAGCAGCAGCGGCGTCATCTACTCCTTTCCAATTGCTTTTTTTCCAAACATCTCCTCCTTTTTCACTCTAACTTTTCTGCTTTCTCCTCATTCTTTTGTCCCTTTTTTTATTTTTTAGTCTAGCTTGGGCTCGTTCGTCCCTCTCCTGCAACCTTTCCTCTAACGGAGTTTGAAAAATTGACCTTCTATGTGATCTACACCTCAGGCAACAACTCCCCAAAGCTCAAACAGGAAACAGGAGGCCATACGTGTACCATGTGTCTCTGTGTGTTCCATCAACACTTGAGTGCATCCATTTCCGAACACTCGGTGTCCATGTCCGAGTCGTACAGCGAGAGGCCCGTGGGGTCGCTGACAGGCGACGGCGCCTCCTGAGGCGTTTGGCCGCGCGGGGGTGTCGTATCCTCAGAGGTGGTGTCCGAGCAAGAGTAGAGGCCCAGGTCGGGGAGTTTTGAAGGAGAGCCGCTGTCGTCTGCCGAGCTGACGTGGCGCAGGTCGTCCAGGTCCACAAACCACTCGGGCCAGAACCGCCGGCGGATGCGCTCACAGTACAAGGCCAGGTTGATCAGCTCACCTGTGAGGGACGAAGAGCTCAGTGGGAACGACAAACCTTACCCGCATCACGAGCAACAGTCCATCAAATCTTTGTAAGACATCTGTCTGTGCTTTTGCAAATTTAATAAAAGGATGTAATTAAAAAAACAACTTTCTGCTAAAGCTGATTAGCGTGTGCAACTAGAACCCGTGGCCATAGTGGAGGCGCAGGAGCGTAGAACAACAGTGAACAGACCCAGATCACTGGGTAGACACCGAAAGAACGAGATGGTGGATGCAGGTGGATGACATGAATTTCCTCCGCAGGGCAGCTGGACTCTCCTTTAGAGATAGGGTGAGAAGTTCAGTTATCGGGGAGAGACTCAGAGTAGAACCACTGCTCCTCCACATCGAGAGGAACCAGTTGAGGTGGTTCAAGCATCTGGTAAGGATGCTCCCCGGGCACCTCCATAGGGAAGTGCTTCAGGCATGTCCGAATGGGAGGAGACTCCGAGGAAGACCCAGGACACGCTGGAGAGACCATGTCTCTTGGTTGGCCTGGGAACACCTTGGAGTCCCCCTAGATAGAAGAACTGGAAAAGGTGGATGTGGAAAGAGATGTCTGGGCCTCCCCCATGACCTGACTTGAGAACAAGTAGAACATAATGGATGGATGGATGAATGGATGGATGGATGAATGGATGGATGAAAATCACACCTGCCTTGCATGTTAAAGTTTCAAACAAAGACCACATGCAAGCTGCTAGTGCTTTTATTTTGATAGGGATAACATTCAGCTACTTGTAGCCTCAACGTTAGCTCAACATCTGTTAAAATTCAGAGTTACAGCCATTTTTGTTTTGCAAAGGACACTTTGCAGCGGTGGCCATCTTAAACTGGATTGACTCCAAAAGTTAAAGCGTTGTAGATGTGAATCCACCGATTACGCTCCGAGACCTGTCAAAATCCATCCACCGATTCACGATATTTGCTAATAGGAAGACAAACAAACGTATTCACAGACACATGAATTGCATGGTCTAGGCAAATATTACTTACATGGACAGATTACAAAGTTGATCCTTACTATTATGATTGAAGTGTATGTGAAAACAGATGGTCAGTGTGTTTTTGTTAAAAATGTGTAGAATAAATGTGGACTGGTCACCTAAAACCATCTATTTATGCCTATTATTCAAGGCAAAAGGAAAAAAGTTGGGTGTTTTTGTCAGTTTTCTTCATGATAAACCAACCTTTGATGAGCTGCTCTGGTCTGGACCCTGGTAGAGTCCACATGGCAGGAGCCAGGTGACCAAACACTGCAGCGTCGACTGCTGAAAGCCTTGAGCCCATCATGTACTTCTTATCACCTTAGACAGACAAAACACACGCCAAGTAAGAAAATGAAAATAAAAGTAGTTATTTTCTATTTAAACAATTGTGTTTTTTTAAGTGTTTTAAACAAAATGCTGCGATCACACTGCCCCACAACTCTTGACAACAAAAACACAGACCTGAGCTTAAAGCACAATGAAGATTATGATAAAGATGATGACGTCAGATGAACTTAAAATTTGTTTTGCAGCTCCATGTGTACTCAATCGCAGACTCAAATAACAAAATGGCTATAAAACCAAAAAAAATCTGTAACAAATACAACTTAACTTTGTAACTTGCACTTATTTATCTTTGTTTTGTTTTTTAAAATTATATATTATTATTAATTTTTAATTGTTTACTTCCTTTGTTTCCATTTCTTTGATATGTTCAATCTTTAATATGTGTTTTTTTTTAGATTGTTGTATTTGATGTAAAGTTCTAAATAAAGATTTGGGATAATAAATTTTTTTTTTTTTAAAAAGGCTCCATGTGTACATTTTTATTAACAATTCCAATGATCACCACTAGAGGTCCATGTTGAGCTACTAGGCTTCAGCTGTTCAGCACTTCTCAAAGTTTGGTGTGGTAGATGCTGAGAGTGATCCCAAAGATAATTCTGAGAACTTTGCACCATTGTTTAAATCTTTGTCATTTATTGTTAAAGTAAACAGCTTGTCTGTTAGCAAAATATCTCACGGATCACTGAACAGATTTCAATGAATCTCTCAGAACATATTCATTGCATGTACATCTACAACTCATTAGCTTTTTGAGTATGTCCAATTCAAGATGGCCACTTCAGCAAATCAACCTAAGCCAATAAAGAAATGGATATACTGTACATTTAAAAAAAATTTTTATTTTTATACTGAGCTAAAACTTTGTTTGCTAGTAGCCATTTTTGCTTCACAGTGTGAACTAAAAATGTTCAAAGGATGTCAAGTGGAACATCAAGCCCAGGACAATTCCTGAACTCTTACACTACACAGACATGCTGCTGTCTGGAACAACATATTAAAACTCACAATAACAAAACCTTTACCTAGCAGAGTGGCCAGAGTGCGCATGTCCTTCTCCATCAGCCTGTAAACCTCCTCTGAGGAGAAACGCCCGATCCCGTGGCCGTACATCTCCCTTTTGACGATCCCGCAGGTCAGGTGACTCAGGATCCACTTGAGCAGGTCGCTCAGAGGTCCGCTCACCGACAGCATTGCCTGGGTCTCCTCCAGGTTGTCCACCCACTGACAGTAAGCTATGGTCCTTTTAGACAAACACAAACTTATCAAGTGAAATGGCTCCTCCTCTCACAGCAGGAACATTTAATTTGTGGAAAAGCTGCATCTTTTTGTCAAATCTGTGGGAACATATTTGGTGTTAACGTGAAACGTTTTTTCCGTTCCTCCTTTGACGCCATGTGAGACCAAACGGGAAAACTCTGAACTCACCAGTAGAAGTGTTCTTCCACCATTTTAGTGATGGCTCGGGACACGGCCCTCTCCTGCAGCGTCAGACCTTTGTTCAGGCTCACGCCCAGCCTTTCCTCCAGAAACTCTATGATGAGCTCAGTCCCAAACACCTGCTCCTGGTTGTACTCCACCCACGGCATCTTCCCCTGCGGAGAGAGCCTCCCATCGAAGTAGTTCTGGATGAGAGGAAGGAGAATGTGAACGAAGCAGGAAAAGGTAGAGACTGGTTGTACAGGTGCTGGTCATAAAATTAGAATATCATGATAAGTTGATTTATTTTAGTAATTCAAAAAGTGAAACGTGTATATTATATTCATTCATTACACACAGACTGGTATATTTTAAATGTTTATTTCTTTT
>JARVGV010000192.1:14875458-14888439 GCA_031762435.1 Hypsolebias longignatus | reverse complement strand
CCCCCCCCCCCCCCCGCCCGTCCAACATCAACACAGCAGTTGTGGACTGTGAGGCCTGCTGGCTCCGAGCCTAGCAGCTTGTTGTTGTTTACCTGATCGCCAGCAGCTCGTGCAGCAGGTAGGCAGCAGCAGCCAGCAGAGCTCCTCCCGTCACATACAGCGTCTTCCTCCACCACGAATCCGAGCCCAGCGCGGACATCATCCCGCCGTAGTCCTGCAGGCGGGAGGCGACGATGGACCCATTAAACGGCTCGTCGGAGCCCGGCAGGCCGGAGAAGGTCTGGTTCTGCCGGCCCAGATCAACCGCGCACGAGCCCGTCCAGGAGAACCCGACGCGCCAGAACAACATACTCAGCGTCTCCGGCCGCTTTCCGCCTCGCTTGGGCAGGTCGGGCCTTCATCAGCGGGGGCGTCATGGGTCCCGGAGGAGGCAGGAGGGGGGCGACTGGACCGGGACCAGCCGGGTGGACCCGAGCATCCCGTCCGAGACGTTACCCCGGACCGGGCGGGGAAGACTTCCTCCGAAGCTCCTTCCGAGCTCGCGCTGATGTGTGACCCTTCGCCCGTTCCCGTGGAGTCGAGGAGCAACGATTTCCGGTTTGTTGTTTCAAAACAAAAGCGGCTTTAAAAAAAATGCGTAAAAGTCAGCTCCTTGGCGTATCTGTAAATAAATGAATGAATGAATAGCCCATTGGTAAACACAAAAGTCACAAACGCTGTGCATGTTTTATTTATTTTTTTACTTTATAATACTGTTAATATCCTAATATCACTAGAACTGATCATATGATAAATTAAAAAATACTTTCAATACAAAAACTATTGGACTTTATTTGTAACAGATGTTTTGCTCTTCATCCGAGGAGCTTTCCTTCTTTTTTTTCAACTCAACTTTTTATTTGGTAAATTAAAAAAAAAAACATTACAAAGGGAAAACAATATAAAATGTTAAATCTATAAATTCAAAGAGCAGTGAGTGTGGGGTTCAGGTTACGATCTACACCAGCATGATCATATGATAGCTTTATTTCAGCTACTTTAGTCTTAGACTGTTAAAATATATTGTTCTTAAGGCACTAAATATTTCAGAATCACATAAAATTACTTTTTTTAAATATAAGGCATAAGAAACTATCAACATTTCAAAACATTTAAATTCTAAATTTTTCATATATTCGTGCATTATACATGATGCACACACATATATTTTATACACGCGTCACATTATATCATAGATGTCATAATTCAATTAATCTCAATGTTACTACCTGTGCAATAACCTGTCACACAACCTGTGTAGTTTATTTTAATTATGTGCAATATACAGTATATCATGTGCATTTAAACTTATACTACCTGTGAGATAGTTATTCATACAAATGCATCCTACTTGCATCATTATATTCTACCATGTAAATATATTTCTTTTTCACTTTTTGGTACTTTATTTTGTACCCTTATTGCGAATTTCGTACCAGAAACATGCAAATGTAAACTGGTATGACAATTTAAACAAAATCCTTGAATCTTTTAATATGACAAATAAAAATAACATTTTTTTCAACAATATCAGTTTTAGTGTTGGTTTACATTTAAAATATTTTTGTGCCTCAGTGAAATCCTGAATATCATTAGAGCAGTAATACAAAGGTAAAACCCCCAACAAGTCTACAAAACGAATACATCTATTTGAATGTTTATTTCATTGTTTACAAAATGTATTTTATTTTGACATCAGCACGTCATGAGTGTGGATTACTACTTCCGCTAACTTCTTGAGCTTTATGCAGTCAGTGACGTCACGAGAACTGACTGTACCAAGGTGTGAAGGGGAATAGGACCAAAAAGACTCTTTACGTGGACAAACAAATTCCTTCTGGACGTGACCATCAACCTCGGTGTTTTTAGTGCACTTTGCTTGTGGTTTTCTTTTCGTCAACTGATTAAACATTAAATAAAAATTAAATAAAACACGTTTCCTCCAGTTTCCACTAGAGGTCCTACCACTGCTGCTGTCACTGTGCTGACGGTGCAATTAAACAGGCAGGGACCCAAACATTTATTACATGAACACTAATAAAACAGCAAGGACCCGCTTTGTTTGCACACCACATATTTTATTTGCCAACTCAAATCTTCAAGTGACAATACTGGAAAGGGACTTTAACGCATGTAGTAAATAAAGGTGGTATTGAGCCCTCTTTTATTATGTTTATTCATGTGAAGAGCAAAAACAAATGTTCTCTAAAAAATGGAAAACTTCACGAAACATAATTAAACAAAAAGAGCATCTGCTTGTCTTGAAGGAGTCGCCGTCCTGTCTCATTACTTCACCAAATATCGCCCTAACAAAACAAACTTTGTACTTTAAGTCATTTTTTCACTAATGCCACAGGAAGAAAAATTAATTAAATCAATACATTAAAATATACCTAACCTGAATATGGCAGTGTGCTGTTATAAGTATTTTCTCTTTCAGCAGCTTTGATTTTCTAAGGTTTTCAAGCACCTTGTTAGGAAAACAGCCACTCACTCCCTGCTCCCACTGGAGCCTAAAACAAGAGACGTCTACATGTGAATGCAAACATATTGCAACAGTCTGGAGACTGAACAAAGGCTGACAGCACATACTATCATAGGGAAAAGTTACAAATAAAAAGACAATGATTCTGATGTGCATTTACTCAAATAAAGGTATTTGCTGATTAAAAACAAATAATTTGACCAACCACAAAACATAATTCTAAAATTTAAGCCAACAAAATGTACTGAAAAGGAAAAAAATCTGCAACAAAAGATTTACCGTTATAAAACAAAAAGGAGCACTTTAATGTGATACTTGAGATGTTTTCAAGTGGGGTTCTGTGAGAAGGTATTGAGCAAGAATATCTTACCTGTTGTAAACAGCTCTGAACAATCTGTTATTCAAGCTATTGATACAAAATTTCATAAAGCTCAACGCAACACTTTTATAAACCTTTTACATCGCTGGCAATTATGCAGAATACATTTACAAAGAATTTTACGGCAAGTGCTATTAGCAGAGGGGTCAACAGCTAGCTGTAGCATTTCTGGCTAATCCTGGGGCTCTTCTGACAAGAAAAAAAAAAAAAACATAGCTGACAAAATAACCAGGTTTTACTAAATTGACTGGAAAGGTTTATAAAAAGCGTCCATACAAACCGCTTGGGAAATTGTTTAAATGAAGTTGATTCACGACAGCAGCAATCCACTTTGTTCAAATTAGCTGCTAGCTTGTCAATTTAGCCTGAATTAAACTATTTTCTGCGTTCAGAGCTATCTGCGCCACAACAACCAGCTACCTGCCTTTACACAGAACCCCACCTCAAAAGATTTGAACTATCCCTTTTGCAGCACTAAGTTAAAAAGACTATCAATTTACTTAATAAAGCAAAAACGCAAAAGATAAAATAAATAAAAATATGAGGCTATTTGTAACACATGATGGAAGGGGAGGAAATTATGTTAGTGACATGATTCAAACAAGAAATTTTAAAAAGGGGCCTCTTAAGGACGTTTACTTCTTAAGTGCTGCTGTCTCTTTAGACAGAAGGTGTCTCACATCTGGGCTAGTCAAACACACCTAATCTAATCCCATATTCATTCAGAGAGGACTACAGCAATCCCTGAGGAATGAAAACCCACGTGCACTACACACACACACACACACACACACAGTACTTGTGATCAAGTTTTCTCCAACCCCGCGGAGCAACGCGTGAATGCCTCGCTCCTCGGGGGCGGTTCAAGGATTTCAGGATCGTAACTAATCACAGGACTTTAACGAACCGTCACGTTTGATTTCTGTCTCGGATGTTCCTCGGTTTAAATTCAAGTCGGAGTCGTCGGCCCGACTGGCGACGCCCCCAGCCTGTTGTCGAGGCGTGGCTGCTCACCGCAGGCTTTTCCAATCCAAGAGTCCACCATCAGAGGAGGGAAGGGTGACAGTTTGTTAGGGGTGTCCATCGACGACGAGCAGACATCTTGATCAGCTTATTCAACTGACACTGCAAAGGTTGTGACGTGTAGGATTTAAAACATTCAGCCCCTCCCAGAGTTTGTAGCATCGTGGATTCTCACGTGACCGTTCAGCTACGACTGGCTGTAGGAGTTGCTTTGGTTCCCGTTGGAGCTCTGATCGCTCTCGCTGTCGGCGGAGAACAAACACTTCGGTTCACCTTTTCCTCTTATTGCAGTTTGTAAGGATCAGAACATCAAAACGTGCGTTTATTCTAACGTACAAAACAAAAGCAGACGCACCTGTTAGGAGGAGGTTTGGGCTTTGGCATCTTGTTTAGGATGGCGGCGATTTCCTTCCTGTCATCGAAATTTTTCCACTGGTCGTAAAGCTTCAGCATTACACGAATAATCTCCAGGATCTTCAAAATAAAACACAAGACTGATCTGAATAGACGTCTAAATAAATTAAATTATTTAACACACAACAGTGGGATTCCAACGCTTTTACCATGTCAAAATACTCCCGCATGACGTACTGTCGCCCGCTGCCGAAGGCAAAAGGGCGATAAAGCTTTTGCCCATGTGTGCGTGCATGTTAGCAAAATATCTCATGAACCAATGGACAGATTTTTTTATGAAACTTACAGAAATGTATCATTGAATGACACCTACACCTGATTTACCTTTGGAGTCAGTCTCATTCAAGCTGTTACTCCGTTTTATAGATATTATGCTAAATGATGTGGTAGTAGCTGAGAGTCACTCAACACACACTCCAACAGCGTTGTTTAAAACGTTTGGCATGAAATGTTACAAGTCAATGCTGCCTGTTAATAAAATATACAGGCAGGTTGATTTTTAGGCACTTTACCAAAGGCTTGCATGTTCTGTTGAACCAAATCACTTTTTGGTTATATTTTGGTTGAAAAGTAATCATTTTTATTCAATTTGGGATGTTTTTCAACTGTCGTATTTTCCAGCCTATAAGTCGCATCGGTCCAAAAATGGCTAATCATTTGGAAAAATTCATAAATATGTCGCTTCATCATATAAGTTGCACCTATTAGGCATCACCCCTGACAACCCGGAAATGTGGGCCGGTGTTGTGCCAAAAATCGATTGGCTGCCAAATGGCGCCCGCGGGAGCGTGCACGGCAGGACTTTAACAAGAATTTAACAACGTTAACACTTAAAAACAATTATGTTTGCTTGAAATTATAGCAAAGGTGTTTCAGTCTAACGTTTGTTTAATAAATGCACTTGATGGTCAAATCAGCTGCATTTCGCTGCATTAAGTAAAGGTTCAACTGAGACACACCTTTACTATGTAAAGTCGAGCAAACAAATAATGTTTGTAGGTGGTTACCTTGTTAAATTTCAAAGAAATGCACTGCGACTCTTCCTTCTGCGCGCTTCTGTGTATTGGTTTTAGAAATGCAGCTGATTTGACGGTTGCTCCAGGCATAATCCCAGAGCTAGACAAGGTGGTAGACTATGGCAAGCCGATTATGTCATTAATAGTCACTTTTACCTATTACTGTATGACACAACGGCATGCCACACAACTCGAGTGCCATCTAGCAGCTGAGTGTTCAATATTTTCAATGTCAGAATAAATGAAAACGGTCATATCTCAGTCAAAAATTGGTTTATAAATATGGGGGGAAAAATCCATAAATAAGTTGTTTTGGCGTGTCAGTCGCAAGGCGTGCCAGCTATGCAAAAAGGTGTGACTTATAGGCTGGAACGTACGGTAAATTATGGGCAGTTTTTGCACCCGCAACATGATTAAACATTTTCAAGGTGGGTAAAGTGGTTACGCCAAGAAAATAATAATAATATGGAACAAATCTAAACAGATTTTCAGTTTCCTATTTATTTTGGGAACAGATCAACAAAATTAAAATTGGGGGGGGGGGGGGGGCGATATGGCTCTATTCTTGCTTCCCTAAAAGTTCCACTAGCTACATTTAAAACAGCCAAACTCAATTAAAAATATTTACAGTATAACTCCTATCACCAACATATTCAAACCCAATCTGAGAGATGATGATGAACTGATGACCTGTAGATGGTCTACCTCTCCTCTCACTTGTTGGGGGTCTGTACCTGCACTCTGTTATTCTGAACAGGATTAAGCCAGTGTGGAAAAAGTGATTACTCTGACCAGAAATATTAAAAGGAGCTTTGAGCTGCAGTAAAGCAACAATTAGAAGATGCAAAGTCACATCATGTCTATTTGAAGCCTGACTGTAATGGCTGCTCTGGTGCAAGAACATGTTGATTTAATAAAAGCCTGTTCCTCCTCCTCTGCTAGCATCTCTAATGGGACAGATTAAAATATGGAAATCAGATAAGGTGAAAGTTAACTTACTCTGTTTCTATTTTAAAACACTGAATGAGATATCAATCTTACTTTATCCATGTCCACTGAAAGCTCAGCAAACCACTGCCTGGCATCTTTCTGCTGCACCACGCAGGCAACATGTAAACAGGCTGGAGAGTAAAAACAACAAATGATCAACTCAGATTTAATAGTTTGTTCAGAGTCAGTCACAGATTTTTAACATGGTGGAAAAAAGGAAGCAGGGACACTCTTACCTAGGGCAATCATGAAGGGAGGGTAGAGCAGACACAGATCTGTCCTGTAAGTGTCATTCACTATTCGCCTGAGAAAAACAGATGTGTTAGTGAGCAAGAATGATCAAATCAAACGTGCTTTTCACAAACGGAACATGGTACGATACCAGGCAAGAGGCAGCAGCATGTCCTCCTGTCCCATGTCCTGCACATACTGCAGCAGGGGTCTGTAGGGGTGGTACACAATCAGGCAGCAGTCCTGAAACAGAAGATAGACCAGTTAGCAAGTGGTGATCGTCCACACAGCACACAACTCTCTGCGGAGAAGTTTCCACTCACCATCAGCTCCAAAAGGTAGAACTCACATTCTAATATCTGTAAACACACAAATCAGCTCTGAATTCAGTCTGAAAAACAAACTTTTCAAGGAAAAACAAACAGCATGTCCTGCTCAGGTCTAAAAATAAATAAATAAAATATTCATATAACTAAGATCACATTCATTTTCAAAAGCTGTGTTTTCAGGTCGTAGTGTGAACACTGATTCAGCATTCAGAAATAGGAGAAATACGACTTTATTTTCATCAGACTGATGAGCTAACAGTCTGTTGAGGGCCAAGACTGAAGTAAACTGATGTATTAAAGCAATTCTAACCTCAAAAAAGTTTATTGTAATCCACACAATTTTTTAAAACTTTTTTTTACTGTCTATTTCCTATTAAATTGTTATTATTTATAAAGGAGTATGTTGTTCTCTGCAAGTGAAAATAGCAGCAGCAGCTAGCTGTAGCCATTCTGGGAAAAATATACTATTTCTGGGAGAACTGTGAAATGTGAAAGACAGCTACGTAAATGTTTATAAAACAGCGTACACATGACCAGCGTTCTTTTAAGACAGCAGCAATCCACTTTGGTCTTAGCCCTGCTCAACTAAACAGTCATGTAAACATGATTGTTAAAGCTTGTGTTTTCCAGCCGAGGCGGCTGTCTGTAAGCTGAAGCCCATATTGTCCAAAAATAACCTGGAGATGGTAATTCATGCGTTCATTACATCCTTCTCTGTCGTAGGCCCAAGACTGTGGAACGAGTTACCTCTGCTTGTCAGACAGGCCTCCTCCCTCACAGTTTTTAAATCTCATTTAAAAACACACTATTATTCCCTGGCTTTTAGCACTGAGTGATGTGCATCACACTGTGTTGGTCATGCTGTTGTTGTTAGCCACTATTGTTTTTTCTGTTTGTTGTTGTTTCTATATTGGGTCATGTAGTCTGTTGCTGTGTGTTTGGTCTGCATGTCCCTGTACAGCAAATTGGTGTGCACTGTAACTGTTTAAAGTGCTTTATAAATAAAGTGGTATGGTAAATTAGCTGCTAGTTTTTTTCAGAAAGATTTAAACTACTGTATTTTTTCCTATTTGAGGAGAAGGTAAGATAATAACTAAACTCTTCTACAGAACCTCACTTTAAAAGATATGAACCGTTGCTGATAAAAAAAATAACCCAACACGCACTGAACAGCAGCTAAAATGGCGGTATAAAATATATTTACATTGTTTAAAAAAATAAAAAACATTTTCACCTGCCAAATATTTTCTGTTTGTCTAATAACTTAAATAACTGTTGTTCCATCTTGAAAGTAACATTTCTGAAATCATACAGGAAATTTGAATTTGGAGAAGAAAACTAACATGAATTTCAGAGAGCCTTAAAAATTATTTTATTTTACTACCACATCTTGTCTTTCTGGGAAACTGACCTCTTGGATGCTAAAGTCATCAATCTCTTTTACTACGTCTGCAACGTAGACAAGAGAAATTATGTTTATGTTGCAGCTCTTTGCAAACTCAGTCTCTGTTGTGTGAACCACTCCCTCCTTTTGTCGCTCCACGGTGGCCCGCTGGTATAAATAGTGTTGAAACAGTGCTGATAAAAGTTCTGGCAGCTCTGTGGTGATGCTGTATATGAAGGCTGAGGACTCTTACACCAACAAGTGTTTTCCTCACCAGTGTGTGAACATTAGCTGAGGAATGTCACATACTTCTACACTAATGTGGCAACACTGTGCAACAGTGTAAAAGATCCTTGGTAAGCTGTAATGTAACTCAGCGGTGCATAAATAACATAAAGGAAGCAGCTTTAGTCAACATCTGGCTGGTAGCTACTAAAGGAACACTGTGGTTTTTGTTATTTCCTCGTTTAATATTATGCTGACACATATGAAACTGGTTTTAAGACAAAAACACATTTTCACACATATTTTTATTTATTATATGTGTAAACAACACGCATATGAGTTTTCTACCTTTATAAACTACAAGCACAGTTACACATAATTTAGGTTATCCGTCAATAAGTGCTCTTTATGTAGCTGTAAAAAAAAAAACAACTTTACTTACATGATTCATTCTGTAAGGGAACTCCTTTGAAAAGGCGTGAGAAAATCTTGTTTTCACTGCAGAAAAAACACGAAAAATTAATTTTCAAGTTTCACTGAGGGTGAAGTCTAATATTCACCCTCCATCCATCCATCAATGGATGATTAGTGAAATCTAATATGTCCAATTCTTTCTAATTTCAGAGTTTATTATTCTTGATGGGGTCACTTACAAACAGAAGTTGCTGCAGAGATCAGTCTGGTGTTTGACACAACTCCGAATTCCTGAAGAAAGTTAAATACTGTAATTAAGACTGCATAACCTCAAACACAAAAAAATATAACATATACATGGAAAAAAGTGGAGTCTAGAGATATTAGAGGCAAAATAAAAAAATGAAATTGTGTTCATTATTAATAAAAAGTTAAAATAATTAAACACGAGAGCAGAAAATTCTCTCTTGCCTCAACTTTAGAAGCCAGGAACACACAGGTAGGAGCCATGAGCACCGGGTCTATACTTTTCAGAGAATATCTGCAAGCAAGAAAACATCAGTTTGCCCAAATATTTCAGCTGTAAAAAGATTCAGGGATAAAACACACTGCAGGTATCAACTGTAAAATAATAATAATAATACAATCCTTCCAGACCAGGTAAAATGCAAGTAACATAAAAAAGTAGAATGTAGGGATGATGACATTCATACGCTCCAGTTTTTGTTCTCAGATGACAGAATGAATCAGACATGTAGTGATGTCAAACATGTTTAACCAAAAGTCGGTGAAATTAAATCAGTGGTGTCATTCACTGGACCTGTCGGCCCTGTTCTCACGCCTCTAAGCACTGGTTGTTCCATTTTAAACATATAGTCAACAGATAGACTTCCCACATCTTCAAACTGAAACCATTTCCAGCGTATGTTTTCTTCTCTGTTCAGTACTGTTCATGATTTACCTGCAAACACCAATCTGAAGAATTTCACAAAAAATATTTTCAGAGCACCTCACTAGTTTTGTGTAATAATCTGAAGAACCTTGCAGCTATAATGTACAAGTGTTTGGACTAAAGGTAGTAGATATGTCATGGTTGACAGAAGTCATTTTTAATTAATTTTATTTCTTTATTTTTACATGCCAAGTCCCAGAGACAATGCAACCAAATATTTTACTTGGAATGTAATAATTAGAGTAGGTGGTGTTTGCATGTTTTCTCCGTGCATGCATCAGTTTTCTCCAGATACTCTGGTTCCCTCCCACAGACCAAAAACATGCATGTTAGGTTGATTGGTCACTCTAAATTGTCCCTGGGTGTGAGTGAGAGGGTGAATAGTTGTTTCGTTTGTCTCTATGTGGCCCTGTGATGGACTTGCGACCCCTCGCACAGTGATTGCTGGACATGGGCACCGGCGATCCCCATGACCCACAATGGAAGAAGCGGGTAAAAGATAATGGATGGATGTAATAATTAACCTTATTTTAAATGGTGCTCTTGGTTTGAAACTTGTGCTTTACACTAAAGTGATGCATTCTAACTGACGCCAGTGTGTTTTTCCACTAGCTGTGCAAATCACAACACGACTGGGTATCCAGACTTCTGACAAAAAAATCAAGAGTGCCATGCGTTTAAAACTTTATGCAGACTACACAATTTTGTTTTTATTTTAAGAATAAAATAAGAAAAACTTTTGAAAACAACGCTGTGAACAGCATAAAAAAAAACTTGTTGCTCAATAAAGGAAACAAAACTTATTTATTTTTTTCTATTTTTATTTTTTATTTTTTATTAAATGTCACTGTAGTAAAGACACCGAACAGCTATTAGTGCATGTTGACAAAATGCATACCGGTAGGTGCTAGTCACTTCACCACTTTGTACTTTTGGAGTTATGGTTACTTCATAACCAGACACTTGTGGGTAGAAAAATGAATTGTGTCATGAGTCTCATTGTATAATACAGTACTTTACATTTCTGGGATAAAATTTGGTCAATAGTATGGCTAGGTGAACTGATTAAGTGCAATAAAAAAAAATTCTAACATAAAAAATATAGAAGAGGATCCAATGTTATAACAAATAGGAGTTAATTTGGATAAGGCTTGGTAACATCTGACTGTGCCATTATTGTCAAAAGTACAAACGGGGTTACACATGAGTATTTTGTATATAAAATGTATCTCCATATCTTATTTAAAATACAAACAGATGTTAAATTAAAAGCAAGTTCCTAATTTTCACAGCTGCGTCAAATGTGGCAAAGGAAAATAAAGTTGTACATGCCTTCTTTTAAATGTGTAATAGTTCAGTTTGTTCAGCATGGTGAGAAGTTAAAAATACACACAGAAAGGAGTTGGGGGTGGGGGAATCACTAATGAGCAGTGAAGTGAACTGGTTCCTTACCTGGCGTAGAAGCGTTTAAAGTAAACTGTAGCAGTGGCAATGACCTGCTGTCTCAGCTTCAGGTGCTCACCCAGAGCTTGAATCACTGAAATAAAATTAAAATACGAAATATCATCAGATTCATTTACTACTAAAAATAAACGAGTTTTGACTATCTGAGAAAAAAAAAAAAACAGAATAGATAACATCTACAGAACAGAGTCAGTACAAAATTTGTTGTTGTATAATTTAAAAATTAAGTTACCATTGGCAAAAAAAATCTGCAGCTTCCAATACTCCTCTTCAGTAAGGAACTTCATGTCCTTCTGACGCTCTTTCATTAGGTCTTGTTTATCCAGAACCCACTGCAGACTTTTATAAGAAATATTAAAACAGGTAGATGAAATTAGACGTCTGGTCTGTCAAACTGCGAACAACCAGCATGCAGAAGAAGCACATGTTGCAACAAATACAAGCAAAAAATTACTTTTTAAAAATAAATCGTCTTATACTGAATTAGTTTTATATTATCTTCATATATAAAGCTATTTTAAACAGGAACTGTGATAAATACGAACTGTTAGCGCGCTCAGACGCACACCCAGGAAGGCCTCAAAACAACAAAAGCGAACAATTAAACATAAAATACGTAACATGTTAAAGCTTTTTTACTTACTAATGCGAACTTTGCCAGAAGTTCCCTGCCATGTCGTAAAAATCTAGAAAGAAAAATATACTTTATGTTAATATTTTTAACTACAAAGAAGCGAATAGAACTGAAAAATAGTTGTGCTAGCAAAGATGGAGTAACGTCATAAACCTTCCGGATAGGTTAGAATAATGGTTCCGGGGTTTGTGTCTTCGTATCAAATAAAAAAGGCAGGACTGGATATTTTGAGATATCCAGTGTACTGAAACGTTAATAATAAAATAAATGAATAAATAAATAAATAAATAAATAAATAAAGGGGGGGAGGTGCAAAATAATTTGCATAATTAAACAAAATCAAGAACAAAAAAATAAAATAAACTAACACATAACAACAAACGGTCACAGTGTTTTATAAAGCTAGTTATATTTGTACATTGTTTCTAATTTGTTGCCTTTAAGGATACAGTTTTTTAAACACAGTCAGCTAATGTTTATTTATTTATTTATTTATTACACAAGTTAAAATATATATACTGTATATTTACATGTAAAGTGAAAATTGATCATTTAAGTAGGTGGTCCACTTACTTTACATAAGCAATGTCCTTCAGCTTAAAGAAATGCAGTTTTTGCCTGTTCTGTTTCTGTAAAAAGAGTAACTTTAAATGCCTAATGACAGAAACAAATGTATGATTTGTCAATGTATAAAACTCAGTGTGTTAGTAATACAGTTCTTTTTTCATTTCATTTCAACCTTTATTCAGACAGGTTAATCCCATTGAGCCTCGAGGACTCGTTTACAAGAGAGATGTTTTCAACAAAGAATGATGACAACAGCAACAACAATAAACAATCATAAGAGAGGCATACATATATTTTATTTTTTATTTTTTTATTTAAACAAGTTAAAAAAGATGTCAAAGTAGCAAAACAGATAGACTATAAGGCAAATGTAGAAAACTAAAAACAGGAACATGTCTGCATTGGTTCTTGCCAGGAGTCCAACATATTCTTAAA
>JARVGV010000192.1:14787312-14827421 GCA_031762435.1 Hypsolebias longignatus | reverse complement strand
CACACACACACACACACACACACACACACACACACCCACACACACACACACACACACATCCTTGTATTTGCATCAAACTGAGGACATTGTATTGACTTCCATTCATTTTAGTTACTGTATTTATGCCTAACCCAGACATTTTCCCTAAACTTAATCATTATTGGTCCATAGCTGACCCTAACCTGAACCAAAACTTAACACACCATACCTCTAAACCTAACTAGTAAAGCACAGGAGAGCTGCAAATAAAGTGAGGACCTTGCGGTCCTCACTTTACATCAAGGACCTCACTTTGCAAGTAACTATGACACAAATGGTCCTCACTCTGTAGTAAAAACAAGTACACACACACAAGGCAGTGAGTTGCCAGCCCGCAGAGGCACTTTGAATTGGTTTCAGGAATAACATCTTTAGTTGATTCAGTCCTAATTCTAAAATGATTCTTAATAATTTTCTCGAGAGTTTAATTTCTGTTTGTACCGTGAATCATCCTGCTTAATTCAAAATTAAGAAGGTATTTATTTATTTATTATTTATTAACCTTTATTTAACCAAGCAAATCCTGTTGGGATCGCAGATTGTTTTTGCAAGAAAGGCCTGACGGCAGCAACATACATGTTTTTGAACTGCGTGAGGAAACCAGAGTACCTAGAGCAAACACATGCAAACATGAGAGCATACACATCCACACAGAAAGACCCCAGCTCCAAACTGGGGATTGAATCCTGGACCTTCTTGCTATGTGGCAACAGTACAAACCACTAATCCATCATGCTGTGATATACTTTAAATGAAATTAAGAGAAGCTGTTGACCTGAACTTAAAGTAAGTTGTACTTTAACTAAAACCATATTTGAAACATTTATTTACAACATCTTCAACTCTTTTATTTATTTTTTGTTGTTGTTGTTGAAGGAATAAACTCAAAGTAAATGTGAAAGTCTGACTGAGTGATGAATGAAACTCACATCTGCAACCTCCCCACCTTCAAACTCAACCCCCACGTTCAGTCCAAGGCCACGCTCAGCAGAGGAGCAGTGTGGGAGTCAGTTTTAATGTAATCTCCTCTGTTTAATTAGAGTGAGCATGGTGGGCAGCTAAAGCAAACCACATTACTCACCATCTGGTGGGGAGTGTTGCTGCTCTTACCCTCACTCACCATCATTAGCCTCTACAAGACAAGATACAAACACGTACATGACAGCCGTTTATTCATCCTGCCACCTTCAATGCAGACGGAGCCACGTAGCATTTAGGGAAACGCTCACGCTGAGACCTGTCACAAATTCACTGCCCTGTAATTACAGTATGTTGCACAACAAAGCATCCAAATTAGAGTAGTTGACGAATAATTTAACTGACAAAGACATAAACTGTCCAGCACATGCTCTATAAAACACAATCTTCCTGTTTCACACACATTTTTATTTTATTCCAGCAAAACTAACAAGCATCCAACACACTGAGCACGTTTTAATTCAACATGAAATCAAAGTGTACACCCAAAATGATTTTTAAACTGCAAGAACGATTGGTTGTAGTTGTACATCTTCACCACAAGAGGGCAGCATGTTCTCACAGCTGAGCTGATTGATCGGTTGCGCTGCATCATGCATTTACATCCAGCAGTCCATGTTCTGACACAAACAACTCATACAGCCAACTGTCTCCAACATATCAGTGTAGAGGTCAGTTCAGTCATTTTTGATCAGGTGAGGTATCAATACACCTTCACAAACACTTTATCCCTGATAGCTGTTTATTAAAAGGCCTGTCAGGGGATTTCAGGCTCATCAAAAAATATAGTATTGTACACATACTGATCATACTTCATTGTAAGCAGTCAAGTCAAGTCAATTTTATTTCTATAGCACAGTTAAAACAGATAAACTGTTATCAAAACACTTCATCTGGGTATACTGTATAAGGAATTCTTGGGCAGAGCTTAAAATTTTGTTGTATAAATATAAAATAGCCAAATAAGAACAATTTAGAATGATAAAAAGACTAATAAGGAGATTAAGAAGCAACAAAGTGCTAAAGTAGCAGTTTGTGTTATAATGAAAATGTATCGCTCACAAGATGAAGTAGATTTGTATGGATTTTTAGTTGGACTCAACTATGTTACCATCAGTCTCACTGTGTTCAGGAAGGAGCTGTTAACTGAACAATCATCTTGATTTTCCTACATGAACTGATAGAAGAACCAGTTTTTGATGCACTGTGTATGTTAAGATTCAAAAGGAGTGCACAAACTGTCTGGATTTTAAAATAAGGATTTTCAGCAGTAAAATCTGCTTAACAAAAAACAAAAGGGAGCAGAAGAATAAGAAAAAGAGTGTTTTGAACGTCGGTCACCTGAAAGTCAGACAGCAGCACGACTAACTGAGAAACTCAAGGTTCACCCATCTGCTCTGACATAGAGCACCAGCTTTATTGTTCTTGGTGGTGGTGGGGGGTGGGTCAAGGCTCAAGAAGATTAGGAACCACTGAGTTGAAACGTTACTCTGATTACTGATCAAAAAACAAGGTTTTAAGCCAAGGAGGTGTCAAACTAAAAGATCATGTTTGTGTTCAGTGTGAAAGATAACAAGCTCCTTTCTGTGCCTTTATCCTGTCTTGATGCCACTTATGTCCACAAAAAAGCTGTTTTATTGTATTCTGTTAACTGATGAGAAATGTTGTCACTTTTGCTTATTACTAGAAATCTAATCAGATGTATATTACAGTTTCTGTCAGGACAGTAGTAAATATGCAAACAGCTAATTCAGCTGAAAAGCTACTGTAGCAAAAAAGTCTTAGAATCATGTTTATTTAAACTAAGTAAAATAGCTGTTAAAACCAATCATTTTCTCATTGCTTTATTACAGAATTAGTCTTGATCATATTAATATCTGTCTGTCTGCTCAAAGATAAAAGCAGCAAAAAACCCATAATCTGCTCAGAAGGCATCATCAAGTAACAGACACAAGCTCCCATGGGAAAAAAATATAATTTATCATTAATGATTTAGCAAGTAAAGGATGAAAGCATTCATAAATATATAAACATTTAGGTATAACATTTAATCTAAAAAAGGGGGCACTGGGCAAAAGATTAAAGATGTAAAATTAAGGTTTTAGTTGGAGTGATTTATCAAGGTCCCAGATTTTAATTAGCTTATTAGAACTGTTCGTTCTTTTGTTGGAAAGGTCAGTGGATGCAAATTAAAATAAAATAAAAACCTCTTCATACCTTGTCCCAATAATCAGAAGCCCGGGTTCCCTCTAAGACACCACCTAGGACAATGAAAATTAAATAAGTGAAGCCCACAAATTAAAGAAGTCTTTAACAGATAACCTTTGCACAGTTTCTAATTTAATTAGGAAATAATGGGAGGAGGTCATCTTGAAGGGTTCGAAAAGTGAAGAAAATTCAAGCTGCTGGATTACAGTGAAAAATCTAAGGTGTTGATATTATAAAATATGCAGACTAAGAAATAAGTCAAGTTTTCAGTTGCAAAGATGAAACAGTTTGGAGCAGAATATTATACATATAAAAAAAACTGCACCTCAAAAACTGTTCTGCTCAGAAATGATTCAACTGTTGGAGCTTTTACAGACAGTAAAATATCTTATGTGATTTTTTTATTTACAGTATCTATAATTTGGAAGATGTCATCTTATTGTCTTGCAAAAATGTAAAAATATTAAATAAATAATCCAATGTCTGAAGATCCACAACCAACTGCCTCAAGAGCCCATACTGAAATATTTATCACAGGTCATGAGACGTCAACAGAGGATTTAAATCAGCTGAACACGTAAACAAACACAACCAGCATATCTTCTGCACCTACTGAACCGTTTGTACTTTGTTGGATTAAAAATGCAATAATTAAAATAAAAACTGGCTTGTTTAAATAATGACCAAGGAACTCAGTAACAAACCCCGTTTATTGGTGGCTGGTCTATAAACATTACATACGAGGAGTTACCGTACTTGCCGCCGTACACGTCGCACCACCGTATAAGTCTCACCAGTCCAAATATGTCTAATAAAGTGGAAAAAAACATAAATAAGTAATTTCGTGTATAAGTCACATCTATTATGCATCACTGCAGATTTGTCACATTTGTTACGAGTCACTGCTGACACCTGGAAACGTGGGCAGGTGTTGTGGCAAAAATCGATTGGCTGCCAAATGGTGGCCGTGGGAGAACTGAACAAGATTACCACCTAAAAACAATTTGTTTGCTTGAGATAGCAAAGGTGTGTCTCAGTTGAACTTTTCCTTAATGAATGCACTTTAATGGTCAAATCAGCTACATTTCACCTGGGCAGCGCAGCGAATTGCAGCTGATTTGACGTTTGCTCCAGGAGGTCCAACAAAGGTGGCTCTGTATGGCAAGCCAAGCATCTCAGTAATAGCCACTTTTAATATTAATGAGACGCTTGGCTTGCCATATTATTCGAGCACCTCTAGCAGCTGAAAATGGTAGTGTTCATCAGAATGAATGAAATTGTCAAATTTCAGCCAAAAATTATAAATATGGGGGGGGGTGGGGCAACATGTTACTTGACTGCATAAGTTGCAGGGCATACTAATTTATGCAAAAAGGTGCGACTTATACAACAAAAACTAGAAGAGCTTAAAGATGAAATTTAACACATTTTAATATTATAGGAGGGCTATATATTTTCTCACTACACTCAGTTTCTTTAATAAAACGTCTGAGGACTATAGTGACAGTTTAGATTTATAACAAACTACTTAAACTAAATTAGAAGGTCCGTAAATTTATCTGAGCCAAATCACAGCATCACTACAGCCTCTGTGGTCACGTCAACCATTAATGCCCATTAGAGGTCCCATACAAACGAAATAAAGGCTGACAGCCCACACATGTGTGGTTCACTTTTTCTATTCCTAGACAAGCTTGACCAATTGCAAACAATGTTGCTAAAGTATAATAAAATCCAAACTTTTAAAAGAAACATCTCTCTTCTGCTGAGTAAGATCAGATGATAAGATTTCTGGGTTGTATTCAAGTGATGGGATCTGATGGTCAAGGTTCGGACACTGAACAGAGGTGTAAATATTAATGGCCAAGATAAGAAAAGAGCAGATCAAATCGGAGCGCACTAAACAAGTAAAAAGCTGACTCCCTTAGAGCAGAGATGGAAAGATGAAGCTCTACACTGGCCAACGGCCAAACTCTTCTCAGAGGAACCTTACGTCATACAAGAATTAATGATGTTCTACGATGGTCCGCTGGTATTGTTTTGCCTTCAGGGGTATTTTACTCATCATTTCTGATCCGTCCATGACCATGAGTATAGATAAGAGTAATGATTTATTTAATCTTAGGCTCTGGATACAACAAAAAGCAGATTTGATCCAATTTTTAAATATTTTCTGATGGAAATCCTCAAACTGGTCATTTTGTTCAGTCAACGGTGCATAAAGGTGTGGAACATAGAAACACCTGTTTGCTTTATAAACGTTTATGAAAAGCACTGATCATTCATGGAGTTTGATTACTAAATGATCAATTGTTTCAGCGGAAATCAAACAGCACCCTTAACTCGAACCTTTAGACTGAGCTTAAGGTTTATCAGAACCTCACTAGAATGGTGCAAACCCAACCGAACTACATTTATCATAAATTGATTTAACCAATTAAGATAGACATCATACAAGTAAGAAAGCTGTTTAGTTAATCAAATTGAATTGGAAATGTAACTGATAACTCTATTGGTTGCAGTTTTGGATGTGAACTGCTCCCACCCACCTGGAGAAGGACTCCTACATCCGTATGCTCTTTGTGGACCTCACATCTGCCTGCAATACCATGATTCCCTAGACCCTGATGGACAAACTACTCACACTAGGACTATGTCTCTCCATTTGCAACTGGGTCCTGGACTTCTTACAGACCACAGTCTGTGAGGATCCACAACTTCTCCTCCTCCACCATAATCCTCAGCACTGGCTCCCCTCAGGGCTGTGTGTTGAGACCCCCCTGTTCACTATGCTCACATATGACTCTGCACCTACCAAGCCAGGCTGTCATGTTGTAAAGTTTGCAAACAATACAGCGGTGGTGGGTTGAATCACAAACAACGAGTCCAGCAAAGGGAAGGAGGTGGAACACCTGGAGAGCTGGTGCAGGAAGAACAACCTTCGCATCAATGTGAAGAAGATCAAGGAAATGGTTGTGGGCTCCAGCATCAATGTGTGGCATGGAGAAAGAAAAGTTTTGCAGAGAGTGGTGAAGGCTGCACAGAAGTCTGTTGGAGTCTGTCTCCCCAGCATCACAGACATCTACACCTCTTGATGCAGGAGGAGGGCCACCTGCATCGTGAAGGACCCCACTCACCCAGCACACACACTTTTTGCCCCGCTCCCCTCAGACAGAAGTTTGAGGCACATTAAGTGCAGAGCCACTAGACTGAGGAACAGCTTCTACACTGAGGCTGTTAGACTCATGAATATCTAACAAGGATAATCACTGTGCAAAAAAAAATCAAAATCACTGTAATGCCACTTTGGTGATATGTGCTGCTGATTATCCATGCTGCTGATCTCATGCTGCTGAACTATTTCATGCTGCTGTATTCATTTGTATTCATCTACTCACACACTCGTGTTTGTGCTGCTGTTCGGTGTATTGTTTTGCACTATTAAGTGTTTAGTGTATTTCTGAATTTATAGCTTAGATCCTTGTTCCAGTTTTATTTTACAATTTATACTTTTGCTCTTGTTGGGTGTAACTGGGACACTGTGTCAGTGCCAGCCCAAAGCATAAGCAAACTAAGTGTATGCTTGGGGCCCCATGGCCACTAGGGGGCCCCCTAAGTGGAATTTTTTTAACTACTGTACATGTACAGTATTATTATTATTATTATTATTTCTATATCATTCTATTACACACAATTCCATTATAAAGTTGTGATGTTTTTATTATATACACACACACGCACACGTACGTACGTGCGTGCGTGTGTGTGATCATGTAGAAATCATTCTCTACATGCAGAAAGGGAAAAAACTATATAATGTTTTTTTTGTCTGTTTTTGCACAATTTAATTTATTTTTATGCATCTAAGTAGTTATTTTATCTGTTTGATGTTGATCTTGCACTACAAATGATTTTCAACAGTACTGTTGCAGTTTTTTGGAACTGAAGATAATAAACCAGATGACACTTTTGCTGTAAAATACATTGCATACTTGTGTTTTTATTTTTTTCTGTTGTTACTTTTAGTTCCACTGATATATACATGTAGGATAATGTAAACACATCAGTCAGAGTAGCAATGAGTTAAGTGGGTGAATGATCTGATCATTTGACTGCTGATTGCAAGAATCCACATTATTAACAGAAATAGAGGGCCCCAAACCAAATTTTGCTTAGGGCCCCATGGAGGCTTGGGCAGGCACTGCCCTGTGTCCACAATTTCGTTCCACCTCATGTATCACGTGGTGCGAATGACAATAAAGAACCTTGAACTTGAATTGTTCCTTTTCTTCTTTGACTCAACATCAACTCAGAGCCAAGAATATTTAAATGTGAACATGTTTTCAGTGTGTGAGAAGTCTGGCCAGTAGACGGCTGAGCAGCTGGACTTTTCCTCCAGAGAGATGAGGGTCTAATATGTTTCACTGACGTTTGTGTTGTTGAATAACTACAGATTTTGCTGAAGATGACGTTGAGTGGATGACCAAATATGTTGCTCCAAAACCTGTACATGTTTATCACCAGCGGGGCATTCAAATATTCAAAGGGTGCCAAAGCTGTGTACCATTACACCCCCAGAAACCCTCACAAAGAGCTGAGTTTACACTGAAAAGCTGGATGGTCTTTAGACCAATTTAAATCAGTTCCAGAGTAAAAAAAAAAAAAAAAAAAAACTTGTCAGATCAGCTTTTTATTTGTCTTAAACTCAGACCCAATAAAAATGACATTTTCAAAATCTCTAGATAATAAAAATACAAACAGATTTTAGGTTCAAGGTTAGATGTTTTTATTTTCTGTATGTATTTTGTCCAAATCATCTGCATTTACAGTTATTAATTTACATTTCATGTATATTTAATTATCAAGGAAATGGAGTTGAGTTTATATAAAGGTAGTCAACAGCTGAAGCTCTCACTTTTATGATAAAAAGATTTAATTTGTTTCAAACAATCAAAAATATGTAAAATGAACCACAACTTTAACTTCCACTTTAGTATGATTTAGTATGCCATTTGTATATTGAGCTGTTATTAAACTTTTCAACTGGGTGCTCGGTTTCCTCCTGCAGACTAAAAACATGCACGTTAGGCTGATTGGTAACTCTAAATTGTCCCTAGGTGAGAGTGAATTGTTGCTTGTCTCAGTTGTCTCAGTGTCACTGTGTGATGGACTTGCAACTTGTCCAGGGTGTCCCCCTGACTTTCACACATGGCTGCTGGACGGACCCAGAAAGTAAGTAGCAGATAACAATAATGGATAGAAGCTTCACTTTACTGAAGCCAAAGGAAGTCATTAAACATTAGGCTGAAGTACATCTCCAATAAGAGAGTTTGAGATCGATTTTAACTTTATTGATTGTAGTATAATAAAAGAATAAACAAAGTTATATAAAATAAAATGGTAAAACAAAAGCAAGTAGAAAAAAAGGAACAGTAGTAAAGTATATTTACCGGTACACGTTCAAAGGAGTGGGTAGAAGTATAAACTTATTGTTACACCCACCCCTCTTACATCTATAGTACCATCCAATAATTTACTATTCATGGTCACTTGGTTATAACATTATTTTTTAGTTAATGTTTTATATATCCATATCTGTAACTGGTACAATGCATTCATATTTGCATGCCATCATGATAAAGCATCAACATTTTTTTAACATGTTAAAATTCTTTCTAGATCAATATACCATAAGGGAAACAACCTTCTTGTTGCAGACAAATCATTAGTAATATTTAGTCTAAAATAGAGGTCAATAAGCGATGATGCACCAGAATAAACCCCAATATACATGAAGCAATACACCAAAAATGCACCAAATGCAGCCAAAATATAGAATAATCATGGCATAAAATATGAATTATTATACAAAAAAATACAAAAGACTTGTACAGTTTATGACTTGTAATTAAGATTTTGATTAAATAAGATGCTGAACAGTGACAATTTAAGTGCTTAAAGCATCTCGGTGAAAACAAGTAACTCGTGGAGCAGTGTCATCCTTCTTTCCCATTTTCTCTGATATTCTAGAAAAATAGATAAATAAGTTCAGAATAAAAATATATTTAGGTTCCTTCAAAAATTTGCAACACAGTGAATGCAGCTTTTTAATAATATTAATTCACTCTGCAAGGGGAAACAAGAACGTCCACCAGAAGAGGGAGACATGAAATGCAGCGAACGTTTCCAGGCAGCAGCTCATCTCTTCTCTTTGTTTTTCTGTTTGCCTCAACAGTGAGCTAATATCAAATATTATTAACTGCACAGGCCTCGTGACACAAACTTCAGCTATTGCTGCGTCACAAGCAGTTATACTCCTGCAAGGCTGCCTACTCTGTTTGATATCCAAACAATTCAGCGATGACACCTGTTAGATGAACCAAATAGATCTGGGTTGGGTTCAGCTTTACCGCTTAGATGAGGGGGAATTTTCTTCTTGGCAGTCTATCCCGTCACCTGGCTTCAAGCTAATCCCACATCATAAATATGAGGCATACAG
Source organism: Hypsolebias longignatus (assembly GCA_031762435.1). NCBI lineage: Eukaryota > Metazoa > Chordata > Actinopteri > Cyprinodontiformes > Rivulidae > Hypsolebias > Hypsolebias longignatus. The sequence goes on along the minus strand of JARVGV010000192.1, from coordinate 14,817,697 downwards.
TTCATAAATAACTCCCATCGCATGCTACTTTTGCTACCAGGATCTAACTAACTGTCTTTTAAGTGAAAATATATATTTTTTTAAACTAAGTGATGGCAGGCTTTGCACCCCCCCCCCCCCCACACACACACACACACACACACACACACACACACACACACACACACACACACACACCTATTAAGTTCAAGATACTTCTCACCATATTGAAAAAGGACTCAGCCTTAACATCTCAGTTAATCATTTCTTCTATTTTAAAGTAAATTGTCACTCAATTTTTACATGTAATTAAAACAAAAGAGGATACATTTTAAAAACAGAAGAAGACATCCAAGCAAAACGAGAAAAATCATCTCAGAGCTGTTAAAAGGAGAGTCATCTGTCAGCAGGCTGACAGCACAGACTTCATTTGTTCCTGAGTGTTGAAAGATAATAGCTTTGGATTTCAAATGGTGGGGGATCGGCAAGAAATGAGACTTTTCAACAATCTGCAATAACGACCTTTTCTCCCAATGAAAAACTGTCATGTCATAATGCGTCTCAGGAGCAAATAAGGGGATCTTCTGGCACAGGTACACTCCAAGTGTCCTGTCAATAATGAGCTCAGAGGTATCTCTGGAGATGCCCCCCACCCATCCCCTCCTATAAAAACCTGGTTCAGCTTGCATCCACAGGCCCCATGACCCCGTGTCCGAACAACAGCCTCATTCTCTCCACCGCTGCTGACCTCATTGTGTCTTTGTGAAGGGAAAATCCAGAGTTGCATTCTGTTAAACGAGAAACGGTGCATCAACCGTGCGCGTCATTCCTCCGCTGTGGACCTACAGGTGAGCAGGAGCTCCGCTAGCTTTTCTCCAGGACTGTACTCAAGGAAAACATGGTAAGGAAATAAAAACTCAATTCTTCCGACACCTTGCTCCTTCTAGAGTTCTCCTGATACCAACACCTCTCTCGCATTTCCTTTCACCTTCACTTCGAGCTTAAATCACACTTTTGTCACATTTGTTCTCTTACAAAATATTGATGATGTTGTTTGGAAATTTTAACTCGCTATTAAAGCTATTTATGTATAACTGATGCCAAGTCTGCAGGACATAATTACATAATGATGTACACTTTAGTGTGAGAAGAGAACAGTTGGTGTGGTATTTATGTAGATGAAGTTTGCAACGTAATTGTAAAATATCAATTATGCACCGCCCATTTATTGAGAAATGTGTTGTTACCACAATAAGCTCGATGTATTGCCAGTAGAAACAGCTGCTACTCGGAGAGTTAGCTCAATAAACAAACACACCCCAGAGTAATAAAATCTGTCTGAAAAAAAAAAAAAAAGGCTCAAATATAATGATCAGCCAAGAAACAGACTAGCCAAATACCTCAGTCACTAGAAATAAATCTGACACACAAACTGTGTAGATGTTTACAGCTTTGACTGAACACATCTGGACTGGTTAATGGTGGGTAATATTTTCAGGATTAGAGTTGCTAATTAAATTTGACAGAACCTGACAGGTTTACTGTTGTTAAGGAGAAGTCAGTCAGTGCAGCCACCACAACTTTGTCAAACAGAAAACAGCCATAAATGATTCAGATAAAGAGAGCCCTTTGGCTCCCTGTCAAATTCAAAATAGAGTGCAAAATATTTTAACCTACAAAGACCTCAACAACCTAGCTCCATATTAGATTACAGATCTTAGTGTCCCATATTTTCCTAATGGGGCACTTCGTTCTCAGACTGAGGGTTTATTTGCGTTTCTTAGAGTTTCCAAACGATCTTTCAGTTATCAGGCTCCTCTCTTGTGGAACCAACTTCCAGTTTGTGTCCATGAGGCTGACACATTGTCCAGTTTTAAGACTGGGATTAAGACTTTCCTTTTTGATGAATCTATAGTTAGGGTTGGCTTGTTATGCTGCTACAGGCTTAGTCTACTAGAGGACAAATTGACCTAATTTCTTTCAATTAATTATTACAAATGAATAGTTTTCATTTGATATTATTTCTATCTTAACATGATTCTCAACCTGCCATTGTGTATCTGTTCCTCCTTCCTGTCCTCTCAAACCCAGCCGGTCAAAGCAGATGACCGCTTGTCCTGAGCCTGGTTCTGCCAAAGGTTTCTTCCTCGTGAGGGAGTTTTTCCTTTCCATTGTTGCCTTTAAGCTTGCTCAAGATGAGAATCTGTGATGGTTAAACTCAAAGCAGTCTGCTCCTCAGATAATGTTAACTCACTTATACTTCTGTTGTGACTTGGCGCTATATAAATAAAATGAATTGAAGTGAACTGAAATGAGACTTGACATACCCACTGTAATTCCTATAGAGCCTTGATGGAGATGCACTGTCAGTGATTGAAAATCCAGTGGCTGTCAGTCATACTTTTCACTCAGAAACTGCAGCAGGAGTTGCAGGAACCAAAGGAGTCCAGGGCTGGTTGAAGGGAGCTCATTCTACAACTCATGGTAAGGTCAGTGGTTCCCAAACACCATCCTGCATGTTTTAGTTGTTTCCCTGATCCAACACACCTGTCAGTGATTTTATTACCTTACTTCCACGTGTTCTGCAGAAGCCTGTTTCATTCATTCATTCATTTAAATCAGATGTGTCAAAGCAGAGAAACAACTAAAACATGTAGCATGGTGTTCCTCAAGGACCAGCATTGGGAAACCATTGCTATCACCTGATGGGCATCAAACTACACCTGTGAAACTGTATCAGTGTCTATCAAGCAGTAATAAATAGAACAAATGTGTTGTTTTTATTAAAATGACACCAAGTAGACAGTTTAATTGTTTTGTCATGAAAAACAAGAATTAATTTAATGTATCTTGGTGCCATGAATTTACTGCAGTATTTCTAACAGCTGATGTTTCATTTCTCCTCTCAGCTCACATCAGGGTTGAAGAGGCATTAATGCCACTTTTAACTTTCACTTGTAGCCTACAGACTAGTGAGGTTGCTGGCTGCGGTGTGCGCCGTTGGACTCCTAGGAGGCTTAGCTGTAGGTGTCTGGTTTCTAGGTGAGTCGATGTGCCAGAGAAAGAATGACTAAAAAGGATTAGCTAGACTGGAAGTGAAAACCCATGCTTAAAAAAGGGTCTAATTAAAACTACTAAGGCATCTGTGCAGTGTCTGGACAACAGAGCCTGAAAATAAAGCTTTAAAAACTTAATGTTCCTCTTTAAAATTTTATTTTAAATCTTTAAATTGTTAATTTAACACAAGCTGCAGTTAAATACTCAAATCCTTAAACTGTGTTGATTGTTTTGCATTAATACTAATAAAAATAGATTTTAGTTTATTCTTATTCTGACTGAAGATGCAGATCTTCCTTAATATTTAACAATATTCAGCATTTGTTGAAATGCTTCCTCAGACACATACCGGTAATTGAATATAATAACAAGCTTGTCACTGCCCCCTGGTGGACAATTCTAGAAATGTATTATTCATCACCTTATCTGTTTGTTGCACTTTGTTATTATTTATGTGTGCAGACTGATATTTATGCACACACAACTGCAAAAGTCTAATGAGCACAGTTTTCTGGCCAATTAATCCATCTGGCACCGGCAGAAAACAACTAAACTGTGTTTAATTGTTCATATGATTCATGATTCTCATTTATTTTACACAAAGCTCTGAACTTGTTTCCTGCAGTATGTCGGTTTGAAAAAGAAATTAGTCAGATTTGGATTCCAAGTCTAAATACATTATTGTGATTTATCTAAAAGTTTCATACATTATAGAATTATTTAATTTATTTAGTTTATTCAATATAGCTTAATTTCTCCTTCTAACACAGTTTCTCATAACTCCAGTTTTATGGACACAAATTAAAATTGAAAAAAAATAATTTCAAATAGACAATAAATACGTATAAATAATATTAAGGGCAGCTTTAATGAGCTTTTAATCTGTTTGGCAGCCTTTTCAGATATGAAATTAATTACAACCTCTATGCTGAAGCACAGTTTCATCTCTCCATAAACTAATTCAGATTATTTACCAACATGTCAAAAACTATTTTGCTGCCTGTGTCCTCGGGTAATTAAAAGTCTCAATAACGTCTTTCTTATCTGCATTCAGTGAGGCTTCTGCTGAGGTCGTCTTCTTCCCAAACTCCAGTCGGGATCGGGGACACAAAGGAGACGTCGTTCTGCAACGTGACTGAGGATGTTTCTATCTCTGACCCGAGGAAAGGTCTGTTTTTTATGAACCTCATTAGATTTTTATTCCTCTCACAGACTAATAAATTAACAGGCGGGGAAAATTTCGGTTGTTGCACATCTCAATGTGAGTCACCGTACAGGATCACAGGTCACCTATGCAGTGATTCTTAGTTGAATGGCAGCAGAATTATTATGCAGCAGCTGCTTCTTGTTGTCTTTCACTTCACTAATGAGACTTTCCCATTGACTAACATGAAAACATCACACTTAATCACCTGTTTGTATTGACTGTATTAACACGTGCTTCTTCTTTTTTTTTTCCATATCATTGCCCACTCGCTTGTTCATTACTGTTGATTGAGAGCTCGTCTCCGCAGGGATTTTCAATAAATCTGGTTCAGTGTTTTACAGGATCAGCTCAGAGAACTCCCTCCTGGAGATCCAGCTGGAGAAACCGCACACCTGGCTGCCAGTTTGCTCTGAGAGGTGGAACTCCTCGCTGGGAACGCTGGTCTGCAGACAGCTGGGTTATCTGAGGTGTGTCACAAACTTACAGGTTTAATTTTGGCTTGCTTTGCTTAATTATGCTGGGTTATTATATAGTTATGTTTTATGTCTTATAAACCTAATGTTCATGTTCTCTCCCACCTAATTAATGGGTGCTCTCTTGCCAGACTAACCAAACATAAAGGAGTGAATCTAACAGACATAGGGCCCAACCACACTGATGGTTTTATACAAATTGCCTCAGTGCAAAAGAGCAGTCTTGAAAATATGTGGCAGGTCAGGTAAGACAATTTGACTGAGGACATCGTGCTCGTAATTATTCAACTTATGCATGAACAATTTTAGCTACAAACAAATTAATTATGCATCATTAGCTAACCAATTTATTTTCATTTAGGGAGAGCTGTATCACGGGGAAGGTTATCGCTTTACAATGTTTCGGTGAGCAAATTAAAGTTCGCTTTTGGATTGACTTTGCATTTAGCACAAAAACCCTGCGGTTCTTATCTGATTTTTGTAAAAAAAAAAAAAAAAAAAAGCTCCTTGAGGGAGCCGAGCGGACGAATGGATTTGCTGCAGCACCTTCTGACCCGTCAAGCTGAATCCTGCTCTGATAAATGGATCTCTGTGCAGAGTGCGGGACACGAGCAAAGCTGCCCAGGATAGTAGGAGGAGTTGAGGCCACCCTGGGCAGGTGGCCCTGGCAGGTCAGCCTCTATTACAGCAGCCGTCACACCTGTGGAGGGTCCATCATCACCAGTCAATGGATAGTAACAGCAGCACATTGTGTGCACAAGTAAGACTGCTGACTTTATCAATCTGAGGCTATAGTCATTAACAGCTGCACAACACTGAACAGAATCCTCTATATGAACACTTGTTTTTTTTCCTCTAAAATGTCAGCTACAGGCTTCCTCAGGTGTCCAGCTGGATGGTCTATGCTGGCATTGTAACCCGTAATTCTGCTAAAGTGGCTCAGCACGCAGGATACGCTGTAGAGAAGATCATCTACAACAAAAACTACAACCACAGAAGCCATGACAGCGATATCGCCCTGATGAAGCTGCAAAAGCCGCTCAATTTCTCAGGTCTGCCTTTCCCTATTGCACACCAACACATGCGCTTCAAAAAGTCTGCTACACAGTCTTCACAGTAAAAAAGATTACAACAGTCAAACTTTGTTGTAACCTGTCAGATTTATTGTGTTAAGAGGCCAAATCATTTGCTTTCTTTAACTACCGGTAGATACAATTAGACCCATCTGCCTGCCTCAGTATGACTATGATCTCCCTGGTGGCACGCAGTGCTGGATTTCAGGATGGGGATACACGCAGCCCGATGGTGGTGAGATTTTCCTGCAGCACAACTTCAGACTTTACTACAGCAAAGGCGTGACTTGTATTCATAGAGCCTCTTTAAATATGTATTTCAGTTCACTCCCCTGACACCTTAAAAGAAGCACCCGTTCCAATAATAAGCACAAAGAAATGCAACAGCTCCTGCATGTACGACGGAGAGATCACGCCGCGGATGCTTTGTGCCGGATACACAGAGGGAAAAGTAGACGCATGTCAGGTCCGATACACGTTTTGAAGCCCACTTAAAGTGGATTCACCCTTTCATGTGATATTTGTTCACAGCAAATGTAGCGTTTGCGCTTCTACCTCTCCAGGGGGATAGCGGAGGTCCTCTTGTTTGCCAGGATGAAAATGTGTGGAGGCTAGTTGGCGTTGTCAGCTGGGGGACAGGATGTGCTGAACCAAACCATCCAGGTGTTTACACCAAAGTGGCTGAATTTTTGGGCTGGATCTATGACATAATTGAGGTAAAGACAACAAAAACGACAACAATGTAGAAGTTAACCGGTACATAATTCATAGTATAATGCTGATGTAGTTCTATTACGCTGTTTGTCACTGCAGCAGTACACTTTGCTATGTAGAGCTTTAGTACAAAATTAAATTAAAATACAAGAAAAATTTCAAAAATAGTCAAAATTAGCTCCACTTTGATTTTGAGAACATAATATCTCTTAAGCAGTCGCTGACTAGGCTAATCAAAAACAAATCACTGACGAGGGTCATTGGGCTTTAAATTGAATAAGTTTGATTTTCAAAATGCAATTAGATGAAAATGCTGCTCTTCAAAAATATTTGAGCCTTAGTTGTTATGTCTAAGTGGTCAATTTCTTCAATGTGCTATTGAACTAAAACATCCTAACTGTTTACATTACTTCCAAGAACCCTAATTACAGTCATCACACACATCTATTATTTTTTCCAGCGACACAAAAGAAGAGATAGTGCACAATAAAACATAATTAAAGTTTACACTGATTGGTAATGATCACTCATTGTGTTTGCAGAATTACTGAAAACAAGAAACAAGAAGAGGATGCTGTTGATGTGATCGTTTGAGACATTTGAAAACTACAGCTATGTACTCTATTTATACTTTAAGTGTCATTTATATGGTGTACACATAGAGTGTGGGAACATAAAATCATGTTTATGTTGTATTTTTCATGTATTAAAAATAAATTGTGCTTCTTCTGAACCCAGAGTCCGGTGATCATTAAGCTGCAGTAGCGGGTTGTCTCCGCTAGGGGGCGACGCTTTAACGTTTAATGTAGTTTCCATGGCAACGCACAACATTTGGCGGCGGTTTAGAGTTAAACTTAGCTAGTTTGTTTGGTTTTTGGAACTTTACTCAATTTTCTACTTTCATTTTTGCTCCAACAACAACTTTACACATCGTGGTAGTATATAAAAGCCGGTTTTGACATTTAAACGCATACATTTAAGCGTTTTTCGTGTTGTTAAGACAGCTAAACCAAATAGCTAGAGAAGCTAGTTTTTATTTCTTTTTATTATTTTTTTTTTAGGAGAAGCTAGTTAGGTAGGACATTCACCTGGAAATCATCATGTCGACAGATGGCGGAACAGAGGATGTTTTGCGGCAGGTCAACCAGTTTTGGTCCATGCTGGATGATTTGTCTCAAAATGACGCCGCGGGATACCGCAAGTTCATAGAGAAACAAATGAAAACCGGGGCTGACCTCACCTCACCGCCTGAGCTCCACGCGCGTGTGAGGACTGACGTGCTGGTGAGTAGGAGCCACAGGTGTTTCATTAAAGGAAGTGTGGAAGGCCGTTGTAACATATAATCAACACTTATTCCTCTTAACATAAAAGCTTTCCAGTTCCACCTTGTCAAAACAACATTAGTCAGAATTTAATCTTCAATTACTACTACTAAAATAAAAATAAAAAAGATATTCCAAGATCTTCACATTTAAGATTGTGTTAGAAAAATATCTGAAAATTAAGTTAAGAGGCCGCGTTTACATTGATCGTATAGAAATCTGTAAAAAAAATTATTTTATCAAATAGGAATATTTAAGATTTATCTCACATTATTCTTCTTATAATATCTATTCTTATTCATGTATTATGTATTCATAAATAAAAACATGTACTCACCTTGGGGTCAATCGATATTCATATTTTTCATTCAACCTTTATTTAGGCAGGTTAATCTCATTGAGCCTCGAGGACTCATTTACAAGAGAGACCTGGCTACAAACTAAGGATGATGACAACAGCAACAATACAGCAATAGAGTTTCCTTGCACAATCAAAAATAGACAATCATAAGAGAGAAGTACAGATTTTTTTTTTTTCAAACAAGTTAAAGCAAAGCTGTCAAAAGTTGCTAAAACAGACAGATTATAAGGCAGAATATTAAAACTTGTTTAAAATTTACGTTATTTACGTTCTAGAATTGCGCCGCTCGGAGTGGCTGCATGTTGGAGTAGCTCTGTTACTTTCATTTTTTATTTGTTGCTTTTGAACATTTTAATTCCTCTGTTTTCTGGATGTAAATCGCTTTTTAAGGATGATTGTTTCCTCTGATATCGGATGCTGTGCAGCTGGAAGGATTTTTACTGAAACCTTTTTACTTTTGGGCATTTGTTATGATGCGTAACCATGGCAACAATATGTTTTTTTTTTTAACAACCAGGAGCAGCTGATTAAAATCTCAAAAGCGCAAATACCTTAACTACAGCCCCAAATCCCAATTGAGTTGAAAAGGAGGTGTCATGGATGAATTCCTGTCAAACTGGCAGTGGTGCTCAAGAACCTGACCGCCGAGATCCTGGAGCTGGTGGGAAACTCAGCTTGTGACAACGGGAGGACTGGGATCATCCCCCAGCACCTTCTGCTGTCTGTTTGTGGTGACGAGGAGCTCGGCAGACTGCTGGGAGCAATGACCATCGCTCAGGGAATACAACTAAGTTAAAATCATCTGACAGTGTCAAAAGCCAAGGAATAAAAGCATGTTTTCAAACAAGGCTTAAAAACAGTGAGAAAGAACCCATCTGCCATGCAGCGGTAACTCCTTCCACAGTTTTGGACCTGCAACAGAGAACGCTCTGTCACCTCTGAGCTTAAAACGAGTGCCTGGAACCAATAACAGCATCTGGTCTGCTGACCTAAGAGCGCACTGTGGGACATATGGCTGCAGCAGCTCAGCGAGATAAGGGGGGCCAGAACTGTTCAGAGACTTAAAAACATACAGAAGGATTTTAAAATGAATTTGAAGGTGAACCGGGAGCCAGTGAAGGGAGGCCAGAACTGGTGTAATGTGCTGATGTGTAAGACATTAATAACATAAAGTAATCAAAGTGAAAATGCAGGTTACATGTGTTTTGAATAGTTAAAAATGGTGAATAATAAATCACAAATCACACCTCACAATGACCCTAATGATGTCATTTTCTAGTTCTCTGTTGGACCTGGATCCTCTCGCCTCCTCTGGTCCCTCAGCACCATCAGCTGCCCCAACATCTTGGGGAGGTGAGTCCTCCTCAGATCTGCTCTTCCAGCTGAGGACATACACATAGTAAAAATAAATGGCACTGGCATGAAAACGTAGTCTGATCACTATTTTCACCAGTCTGATTGAATATTTGTAAAACAGAGTTGAATAATCAAGTACCCGTATTCGAGAACTAGAACAAAATGTTTTTGCTCCTAACCTCTTGCCACAAATGTTCCTGTTCTTTGTTTTCCTGCTTCCGTAGATCTTCTTGGCTCAGGTAAGCTTCTCCTCCGCCTTCATTTCACCTGTAAGTTCAGGTCTAGAACAATCGTTTTAAAGTCTTCTTTAACTAATGTAAAGTGACGTAGCATAATGTTTGAATTTGAAGTAAGCTTTATTAGAGTATAGAGTAGCAGTGTTGCCTCCCTGTTTGTCTCCTTGAGTTAGTCTGAGTACTCTCTCTGTTTTTCTCTACCTTCTCTTTCCCCTCCCTCCACATACTCCATTGTCTGTTTTTGGCTTATGACGGGGGCTATTTTTAAACTTTTTTTAAAAAATTATTATTATTATTATTATTATTATTTTAATTTCTTGGTTATGATTGGGTGGTGTTGGATCTTTTTGCGATTTTAACTTGTTTTTGGCGATCACTTTCAAATGATCGTCAATGGTTTTGGTTTGATTGGAATTTTGTTTTGGCCTTCTCTTTCTCCGTCACATCGGTGACTCCTCTGGTTGTTTTGGTTGCCCCCCCTCCCTTGTGGTTTGTTTTGCTGCCTCTACTTGGTAATTTCAAACCCCACCCCCCCATCGGCAGAAATGGGCGACTCCTTGCTATCTGAACCCCCACTCACCGCAGAGCCCGCCCCTTCCTCTGCAGCAGCAACGCCCACTCCTGCAGCAGCAGAACCCGGAAGTTCTCTAGCTCCTCCCACTAGCACAGCAGCCGCCACTTCCCCTGGTGCCGCCAATACGGATCTGTTGGGAGGTCAGTGGGCTTCCAGAAAATTCTCCACAAAAGGATTCACTCTGGGAAGCTCAGCCTTGAAATTCACCTCACAACATGAGAACACAGCTGACTAAATGCTCAAAGAAAGCAAAAGTTGTTCACTCACTGCAGACATTAAAAGAAGTTGCATGTCTCACCCATTTCAGCTATAAACTGACTCAAACTATGACTTCTCATAGCGATTATTAATTTTGCCTTCAAAATATAATTGTATATTTAAAGCAAAGAAATGCGATTAAAAAAACAGGATCCTCTGCGAACTATGATTAATATTCCAAAACTTTTCAAATAATCATGTTTACACTCCAAGTGTTCTTTTAAACAAATGTTTTAGCTTTCCATTTTTTAAATGTTTTCTTCTACAATATTCTAACAAGAAAAAAAATAATTTGGAACTATGTGGCAAGAATGTCCACTTTAATAGCGTTAATAACTATTTCAGTACACACATAAAGTTTATTGGTGACAATATCAGCTTGAAGCCAGACAGGCGTGGAAAATCCGGTATAAACATCTCCATTGTTGTTTGGGTTTCTAGGGCACAATGTGAGAGAGGGCACACGTAAAACAGGCTGTCACTGTTTTTGAAAAGATCTGTTCCCATATAGATACACCAACAAAGATATTTATTTTAAACTCTGTTCTTTGGAAATCAATATTACAATTCTTTTTTTCTTTTTTTTTCCCCCTCTCACCAAAATCTGCATTTATTTTATGTGTTGACAAGCAGTATAAACCCAGCAGAAACTGATAGTGAAGACAGGACCCTAAACCCTCTGAACTGTGGGGCGCCGTTTGTAAAGTTGCACAGTCAAAAATTAACATCAATACAGTATTTTGGTTTATTTGGATTTTAATAAGATTTTTTTTCAAAGTCATATTTTCACCATGTTATTCATACATTTATAAATGTCATAGTTCCCAACAAAATATTTAATTTACACGATAAATATGTACTTTACAAACTAAATACTTAATTTACAAGTAAAATATTTAGTAAACTACATATTTTAGTATAAATTACTGATTATATAATATATTTATTGGATTTAAAAAAATAGTTTGAGTCTTCCTTTCTAGCAGTAAAAAAAAACCAATACAGCTTATGTTATTGTGCAAACGTTTTGAGTCCTTTCTCTTCTGCTTCCAATCAGCTAGTTTCTTTTCATTTTAAGTGGTCTGAATCAAAAGTTTTTTAGGTTTTCTGGAGTTTTAAGATTTTCTTTTACTGTTTTTCAGTCAATTTAATGATTTTTCCCCCAGAAGAATAGTTTTTTCGGGGGTTTAAGTCACCTACAGATTTGAAAGGGCTCCTAAACTCAAGAGATGAATCATTGTTTCTTTGACACAACTAGCATTTTTTTTTTTAAATCTTCAGGCAAACATCACAAAAAATAAATACTTTTTTTTTTTTTTTTAATTGCTCCCATTTCTTTGGTAGACATGTAAAACTGTATAAACATTTCCAATTTCACAAACAAAAATAGTATGTTAGCATCACCAAGCTGATTTAGAGCTATTATTTCAGTTAAATGATGGATCTCTCAAGTCTTTGCCAGACATTTATCTATTTTCTGCAATTGTGGCTTTCAGATACTGTTCATCTCATGTAGACAGTTGTTTTAAGACTGACATTGTTATGTTTTCCACTTTTCTTTTTTTCTAATTTTTAAGCACACACTGACTGTACAATGTGCTGTCATGGTACAAGGCCTGGACAAAACATGTAAAAAAAAACAAACAAAAAAAACCCAGCCAAAAACCAAAGAAAAACTTAGTAAACCCTGAAAAACTATTGATCAAGACCACTGCAAAAGATTATGAAATTCTAGCTCCATGGAAGCAAAGACATTGTGGATTTTTAAAACTATAGTGTTCAAAAATCCTTCTTATCCATTTAGCATCAGAATCATTTTAGAAACACTCAACACGTGTTCATGAACATATAAACATTCTCCACATGCTTCTTGTTTGATAGGCTGGCATGCTTTGCTTTGGCCTTGATGAAAAGCAATGCTATCAAACGCTATTACACGGCCACAGTCACTGCTGGCACCTGTCACAGAACGCTGCTTTTTGTATATTAGATTAATCCTGTTGTGTAGTGCCTCCTGTCTGTATACCCATTTATCCATTCACCTGTCAGTCATCGATGTTATGTATCAATGCTGTAAGTTATGCTCTTTTTACAGTCGAATGCAATCGAACAGCAAGTGCTACTTTAATGTTATGCTGAAATACTCATTTACTTACTGCTTTGGTATTTCTTGACTATTTTCCTTTTCTTCAATACCCTCCTCTTTCTTTTGGCTTTTCCATCCTGGGCTTTGTGTGAACGTCAGACGCCTTTGCAACACCTGCACCTGCCGCTGAAACCACCGCTGCGGCAGCAGAGGGTGGGGCCGCCGTTACGTCCACCCCAGCTTCAAACGCTGGAGCTGGTGGGTGACCGAACACTGATCCGTGTCTGCTTCTGAGAAGGTGTGAATGCGTTTGGGATGGTTTGTGTCGTTTGTTTTCATGTGTTCTTGTGATGGACTTGCGAGACTCCCGCCCCTCGGACAGTGACTGCTGGAGATGGGCACCAGCTATTCGGTTAACCAGAACGGAAAAAGTGGGTAAAGAAAAATGATGGTTGTGTTTGTGTGAGGGTGCTTGTGTAAAGAGGACTACTGCATCTGTTTTTCTAAGCTACCAGTTCATGACATCTTGGCTCACCGACATGAGTTGCTCTGGTTAGGGGACATGTTCTTAGACTACACACTCACTTTTTTTTTTTTTTTTTTTTTGAGGAATGAAATACAAAGGTTTGCGTACATGTGTATTCATGGTTTGTCTTAATTTGCTGTTAAAAGATAAGGAAAGAGTCACCGATCTTTACCGCCTCTGCTTTATAGGACCAACATTAGAATGGTTACAGTCACAGGAAATGTTTTGGACTTTTTTGTCTTTTTGTAACACAAACTCTTTGAGCGTTCGTTATTGGAGTCAGCTTCTTCTGGTAGTCCCTACTTTTTGCATTTTAGACTTGTGAAGGTTTATAATGTGAAAGTGTTTATTTGTTCCAGTGGTCATTTTTTCCCCCCATCATAAATGCTGTTTTAGCAATAAATGTTTCCACTAAAGCGTGTTGGGGACCAGCATACTTTCTCTTTTAATCATTTCCTCAGCTTTTTTTCATTTCGTTCTCCTCTTTTCATGGCAACAGTATTATTTTTATTCCTTACATCATTTATACAGAACTGTACCAACATACTCTGCACTAAAAGCATAGAGATTACCTAAATAATACCATATTTCATAAATGAAATTGATATAAAGTGCTGGATAATAAGATATTCTACTAGTTGCTACTTTGCATAAACTCACAGTTAGTAAGTGATGTGATTTTTTAGGAGGTTCATCTAGATTCTTTCTTCACCACAATCATTAAAGTCATCTTTGTGTCAAACCCCTTGTCTCCCCCCGCCCCCATGTGTTCAATGTGTTATATTTCATTCTCACCCTAATCCCCATTTCTGTCCAAAAGACCCTTTCGCTCCTTCAGACGGTAGTGCCTACGCAGCCTCTTCTGGTATTGATCTTTTTGGCACGACGACAGTGGAGAGCAACAATTCACTGGACGTCTGTTTTAGTTCTGGACCGACCCAGACCCCCTCCTCCCCTTCCCCCTCACCGCTCTTTACCTCCACATCCTCCACCACCACCGTTGTTGCAGCCATTTCGGTCTCAAACACAACCGGCCCTGCGACCGATCTCTTCAGCGGTAAAGAGATGTGTGTCATTCTACATTCATATCACTGTCTTTTATACATGTGTTTGCATCTTTTTTGGCTCTCTGCACAAATGTTGCTTGAACACCTCTCTCCCATAAGAGACATTGTTTTTATTTTACAGTAGTCCCTCGTTTATTGCAGGATTTACGTCCCAGACAATCCGTAAAGTAGTGACATTATGTTTATTAAAAAAAACGCTTCTCACACTCTTGCAACATCTAAAGTCTTAAACCAACATCACTTTAACAACATACCTACAGTACTGTATATGTAGCTACTAAATTTTATTCCCCAGCTCTGCAGAACAGCAGCAGCTCAGTTCCGCTCTAACCCGAGAGATGAAAAAAGTCCTGGTGGGCTCCAGATGGAGCTCCAGATGGAGTGCCAAACTTTTGGCGCTGTGCGTTCCACTTGGAAGTCCTTGTGGGCTGTCTCCCAGTTCTCAAGATTCACCAATGGGTCTGGAAGTCCGGTTCTGCTCCGGTTCTGGTCCAGTTTGGTGGGTTCTGCCCTGACTCTGCATCTGCTAGCGCCGGAATCACTGTACAGTAATAAGCTCCAAACTTTGTCAGATCAGATCAAAACGTTCCCTCTACGTACTTCAGCAGAAGGAAATAGAGCTTGGGGGTGGGGCGCTGTTGGCTTCTGGGAAATGTAGTCGTTATGAGCGGAGATACCGTTTAGGCTTATTGAGCGAAAACTACAAAACGGCAGCACCTGTGCGAAGTATTTTATTTTTCCCTTAACTTTTTACTGTACAGTACTGTACCAATCACTTGAGTAATATTAAAGTTGAGAGTCATGTGTTGTGTACAATATTTTTTCTCATGTTCAATCTTGCTTTGAAAAAAACGCGATAGAGCGAGTCCGCGAAAGTTGAACTGCAAGTAGCGAGGGACTACTATTTTTTTATTTGTTTGTTTGTTTTGTGCACATGTTTATAAGTTTGCTGTATTTGAACCTCATTATTTTAAAAGAATTTGATTGTTGATGTTCTGTTCTTTTGGGGGGGTGGGGGTGCATGTACTCCTAGATATTTTTGACACAGGCCTGTCTACAACGGACCCTTCACCCAGCGCTGACTTGTTTTCAGCAGGTACCTTGAATGCACTCGGTTGACCTTCTTGCGTGCATCTTCTTCTGTTCTGTCCAGCTCTGTCTGCCTTTTAGTTTCGTCCTTGGCTACGATCAGGGAACAGAAAAGGGAAATGAGATTGCTCTCTTCCAAGTCAGCTAAAAGCTATTGAGCTGTCTGAAACGTTCACTAAATGACTCCTACCTCCTTTCCTATTCCGGCATGTACTGCAACTGCAACTGGTGGTGCATTATAATGAATCGTTGTCATAGTTGGAGTGCTTTTTGTCAAAGTGTGTTAGGCTCACAACCTTATCTCCACCTTGCCTTCTCCAGCGGAGTTGTTCAGCTTTCCTGCACCCAATGGCTCTTCAGCACCCCCACCCAAAATTGACACAGGAGCCATCATGAGCTTGTTTGGTGGTGGGTAACTCAATGGCCTGCCCTCATTCTCTGTTCTCAGTTCTTCAAATAAACCCTTAAATATGTTGAATGTAACGAATGGTATGTATTTTAAAGTGAGTGTGTTATTTGCAGCTTCCCTTGGATAAAAATGTGGAAATGAAGCTTAGTTATGTTGAAAAATTCACCCAATTTATTAAATAGAAGTGACGACTTTGGGTGAGGAGTTTTGATTTTATTATCTAAGTGTCAAACTTAATTACGTGGGTGTCCAAATTAAAAACTTGGTCCTGGACAAAGGCCAATCTGGATCACTATTTATTTAAAATGTATGAATTGGGACTGTTTTTTTAATGTAATATGTGAAAATATTTATTCTGAAATTAATTACCTTTTTTTTCAGAGATGCAAAGAAAACAAGAGTTTGTTCTCACTCATTTAAATGTTTTTACTCTTTTCATATAAATATTTTTTAAAAATTGCTGAAAATGTAAGCATAATTGTTTTGGTGTCAAAGTAGACTAGTTGGCATGAATAATAATCAAAGATTGCTCCAAGTACACTCAGTTTTTAAACACAACAAGGGACAATAGAAATTTGATCTGTCACAGATTGGTGGCTCAGTTCTAATAAATTTATAATTTTATTTCTCTGGCTGGATAATATTGCTTAAAGGGCTATATCTGCCATGGAGCTGGAGTTTGACGTGTTGTTAAGGATTTGAATATATTGTTCTTACATTTACACATCTGGACTTACTAATGTTGATCAAAGCTTTGAACAGATTTTTTTTCTTTCTTTATGAATGAAGAGTTGTGTGCTTGAATTTTATGTTTTAATTTTACAATGTTGTTTTCTTTTTCTCTATTCAGGCATCATATCTAACTCAAAACCTTTTGTCTGAAATCACTAGTGTTGGAAGCGACAGCTGATTCTTACCCTTCTTTGCCCCCCATGCTGCGATGGACATGGCTGAACGTGTTTCGACCCGGTGTGGTCGTGTTTTTGTTGACCTGCCACAGAGTCCACAGGAGGCGACTCCTCAGCAGCTGCTGCTCCTGCTGCTCCAGGTTCTGAGCTGATGTCAGGTAAATCCTACAGTCCAACCAGGACGTGACATGTTGCAGATATTTTACTGATTTTAACACAAAAGGCAGCACTGATCCACGTTAGGACAGTATTTCAACCTCTTTAATACTAAATTTCCACTTAGTTATACAATAATTGCCTGTATGCTGTTGTTTTATATTTACTTGATAAACATTGTTTGTGTTCCTATTTCATTGTAAAACTTCACATTTAAATAAACTAGATGTGTGCACAAGTAACATAAAAGTTTAGGATTTATATTTTTAATGAGAAATATTTTAATACTTTATTTTAATGAAGGCTATATGTCACTTAAAAATATTGTTTCTTCAATCTGAGCTGAAACATGGAAACTAAAATGTGGTGAGGCTGAAGCTTTAGATAGTTAACAGATTTAATGAGGCACAATTTAAGGTTAAGAAGCCTCTTATTTTACAACTTCCATTTTAAAATTTGCAAACAAATTATTGTGAATTAGAGACAAACCTCTTGCATATTTCTGTTTACCTTGTTTTCCCATTTGCCTGCTTCAATCCTGTGTGTGCATGATGCCTGGTTGTCCATTTAACATCTTAACACATTTTTAGAAGATTAAAGACATCTTTTTTTTTTTAAATTGCTGTTTCATATTAGACGTTTAGACGGGTTTTGCATTTATCAGTCACTGTTTCTATTAACTTTGGTGAAAATTAATGAAATAGTCGTCTTTTAAAATGCATCTACTCATCTAAACTTTAAACTTCACTTGATGTGACTGCTTGTTTTTGGTGCAGTGTCAGTAAAGTAATATTAATTAATTCAAACCATGTCCATATGTGGTTAACAATAACATTGTCATTAATTTGACTCATACTGGGGATGTTGCTCTTCTGGGATGGGGAATTCCTTCGCTTTTTTTCTATAGTTCAAACCTATGCATCAAGTGGCTGTTACCATGGAAACAAAAGCCTCGGTTCACCTGAATCATGGTCATCTTGTTCTGCGCCACTGAAGTCGTATTATAGTAAAGAGCTGCAATATCACTGCTTTAAGGCTTAAATCTTTCTCTTGTCTCTCCATTCATACGCTAACCTTTAATGAAGTTTTTGTCGCCCACTATTTTTAAAAACCTCACTGCTTGATTTATTTTTCTCACTCTGGCACTTCTGCTTTTTGCTATCCTCTGTTTTTCTCCTTCAATCTGCCCTGCTCTCTTTCTCCATCTGGCTCTTGGGCTGGCTCATTTCTTGCTTCCTGCCATTTGATTGGGTGAGTCCCCTTGCTCTTTAACACGCTTTTTCCCCACAGTGCACTGCACTGCATTGCAGTGGTGCAGCTCAAGCCACGCTTCACTCCCCCCCCCCCCCACCCCATCGCCACCAGATGCTTGATGGCTACGGAGAGGATCTGGGTGGTATGGTCATTAGTTAAACATGCAGTCTGCCTTCATTCTTGCTGCTGTTTTTATCCCTCATCGCAAATTTTGAAGCGGGGTCTGTGGTCAGTGCCGTGGTGTCTTGTAACCCTGAGGCTGCAGGTTCGAGTCCAGGCTGTGTCAGGAAGAGCATCTGGTGTAAAACAATTGTTACATGGAGAGTTTTCTTGTTGTGGACGCTTGTAAATGCTAGCAGCCCAAAGAACAACAAGAAATTTTGAAGCATCATAAATCACAATACTGTACTGTATATATAAAAAAAGGCACAAAGTATGTGTCAACCATGAACCATAGAAACTATTGGGTAAACTAAGGTTTGTACTGTGTGTCCCGCATACTTTGTACTTAAATTAATAACAATGATCTAATTACTAATCCTCTTAAACTGTCTTGATACGAGTGCTCAGATAAAAAGCATGGTTCGTCTACAAGAAACCATTTAAATGTAGATAATCAATTTCCCTATTTTGTATTAATGATGCCAACTCTCCAATTGGTGCACATGCCAGTGCTCTTCTCTCAGTTGTCATAGAGACATGTAGTGGTTGTCATGGTAATCTCTACTAGTAAGAAGTCCTGCTGAGAGTGTGAGGATAGCTCTCACTGAAGGACGCTAACGTCTCCCTCCGTCTCCCTGGTGTAGTTTTTGATGGGCTAGGGGACCTAATGAAGCCCTCTGTGACCCCACAAGCGGGTGATGTTGACACCTCCATGGCTAACATGGCAAGTAGTAAGTAGTCATTTAGATGAATGTTGATTTAAAGACGATGCTGATATGAGTGTGTGGCGTTTTGAGAAGCACAATTGTTTACTTCATGGGGGAGATTTAGGAACATGATACAGAATTAAAAAAAATAACAGCTAGAATCTGAAAACCTGTAAATAAAGGCAGATGACTACAGGTCAGTGTGTGAGGAGCGTTGGGAACTAGTCTGTCTCTGTTTATTTACTAAAAGCTCGAGATCTTTATTAAGCACAATGACCAACATAGCTGTATCTGCAAAAGTAAGTAAAATTATTAATTCAAAGAAGAAATACTTGATAAACAACCTGCCACACAAAGTTAAAGTGTTGTAACTCATCGGACTGAGTCAGACTAGTTCTCCTCTCACAGCCCAAGAGAGCTCCTTTGGTTAAGCTAAGCTAACTGCTGATTGGGAGTTCACAAACAAGAAAGTCCCATTTGTTTGTCCAAAGTATCTACCTACCAGAAAAATAATAAGATACCTCAATGATGTACAAATCCTGAAAATATGAATGACAGGAGGCTGTCTGCTTAGCATAAAGTGTGTTAAATGATTGTACTGTGTAAAGGTTTCAGGCATGCATTGTAAAAGCTGTAAAGAAAAAAAAATGTTTTGACAAAGTTCAAATGTTTTTTTTTTAAATCAAATGAGTAAAAACACCACCAATTTTCATGATCTGTTTTTTATCGTAACCATCATGTAGATTGTTGTGACAGTGCTGTTTGTGTTTTTATTTGGTTCTTTAGTTCATCTCAGTTTTACAGTAGTCCCTCGATTATCACGGGGGTTACAAAGTACGTTCAACACACTGTGATAGGCGACAAACCACGAAGTAGGAACGCTATACAGGTAGTCCTCGACTTACGACGTAGATCCGTTCCTAAGCGGCGTCGTAAACCGATCTTTGACGTAAGTCAGAACGTACGTAAATACATGTGCCGTACCTGTTTTACCAAGCGCGTAAACCGATTTTCGACGTAAGTCCATGGTGATGACCTTCCTTTTCCTCGATGCACTGCCATCAAAAGAGTCCTCCTCACGTTTGGGAGCCATAATGAAGGGCTAATGGCCTACTGGGATGCTACGCCATCCTCCTCCGTACAGTAGTACCTGTACAGTACTGTATTCTTCCGCCGCTGCACCGCCGCGTTACGACGTTTAACGACGTTTAACGACGTTTAACAACGTAAAACCGACGTAACCGTGTAACGTGAATAAGGGAGATGCGTTGTAGTTCTTTTGACCGGTGTTACAGTAAAGGTTTATTGAAAGAAATCTACAAACTGGTGGCACCTGTCCAAAGCACTTTTTTTGGTTAACTTTTTATCCCGTACTGTCCCAGTCATGTGAATAATATTAAAGTGAACAATCATGTGCAGTGTACAATCTTACGTTGAAAAACTGCAAAAGTCGAGCCACGAAGTAGCGAGGGACTACTGTAGTCCTTTCATGGTTTGTGTTTTATTTTTGTTCTTTGGGTTCTGTTGTGTTTTCCTGTTCAGTTTAGACCTTTTGTGTTTTTGCATATTTCATTGTTAGGTTTTATTTTAATATTCTGTTTTAGCTCTTGTTTTGTTTCCCAGTGTTTCTTGTCATTTTCCATACCTCCAGTGAGTTTCCTCAGTGTTTAGTCTGCCATCTGTTAATAATTAGCAATCAGCCCAGGTCTTCCCACATTCCTCGCTGCCTCAGTTTGCTATACAACCAACCTCCAGTCACCACCTCACCAGTAGCTCATGTTGGTTTTACACACACCTCCTCGTGATAAGTTTGTCGCCACGTCAGCATTTTGTTTTGTTGTTTAAATAATGTTTCATTTTTACTAAAGCTCCTGTCCATCTGCATTTGGGTCTTATCCACCACTGACCTTGACAGAGAGATGTATTGATGGTGGTTCTTTAATCATTATGCTAAGCAGCGCCTCAGCTCATTCACTGAACATGTATTTTATCTCCTCTGTGAAAGAAAACAAGGACTCATCCGTTCACCAACAATGTAAACGTGTAACTTTTGTAATATCACTGTACTGTATCACAAAGATGCAAATGGAAGCAATGATTTTGCAGAACTTCTTTCTTGTTCTCTCTCTTTGTCCAAGACCTCACAATGGGAACAGCAGCGGCCCCTCAGGTAGCCCCCCCCAGTTGGGGTGCTCCCATGGTAAATGTTGTCTGTGTCTTATAGCATGGAGTGGAGTCGCATGGCAGACAGGGTCCAGCTGTAGCACCAGTCTCTAAGCCTTCATTCAGTTCTCCAGTTTCCAGGTGTTACAGTGGACCTTAGACACTCAAATGATGAGGAATGCAGGAATACCTCATAACAAATGCACAAGATAAATCTTATCTAAACATATATTGCTGCACCGTATACAGAGGGTGCAGAAGCATGACAGAGACGTGTATACTGTATATCTGGATTCTCACTGGAGAGTAAAGAAAAGGCAAATGATACTGCTAAGAAGGTGTTGCTTGGAAACAACTTCTTATTCTTGTGGAAAAGAAAAAAGTGCTTATTTTACTTTCTAGCTTGAGATGAGTTCAGAGAAGCATTTTTTTTAAACAACAGATTTGACACTTCTATCTGAATGCTACATGCTTATTTCCTGCTCTCCAAACCTTTATGCATGTGCCCAAACAGGTTGACGTGAGGGTTTTGTGCCATGACCTGTCCTCATTCCTTGTGTGTGTCTGTCACTTTTGATTTGAAGTGCATTTTGCTCCCATGTGTTTATTATATTTTTTTGACCTGTCTGTGTTGTATGTAGTGTAGTAACATCCCAACTCCCACTCTCCATCCCCTCCCCTCCATACCTTTAGACCATACCCATGGGTGCTGCTCCTTTCATGGGGATGTACCCCAACTTCACCATGGTAAGATGACCACTCGAGTCCATTCCAGTAATGTTCCTTCTGGACATTACCGGATATAGACGGACAATCAGCCCCTTAGGTGTCCCTCACACAACCATCAGATGGCAAAAAGTTTTATCTTGCTGCTTGTTCACCTCTCTGTTTTATCTCTACAAGGCCGGGGCACCAGCTGCCGGGGCGCCGATGATGCCCATGACCAGGCCAGGCTTCCCTGCCACCGGAGCAACCCCAGGAGCACAGGTAATATGTTTCTATAAATGCTTATAAAAACTGATACATGCAAAACAAGAGTGAGTGTGAAAATAAAATATGTCTGCAGATGTCTCCTGGAGTGGCCCAGAGCCCCAGAAAGCCCCCACCACCCAGGAATGCACTGGATGACCTCAATATTAAGGACTTCATGTAGACTGCCTGACCCATAAATCCAAGGTACATGCACTGTTTTTAAACCTATTTATCTGTTATCCAATCTGTTTTGACCTACATTGCAATTATTAGGGGGCTCACACTATTATTAATTATGGAGCTGGATAATCTGTTGCCTCAGAAATTATTAACTACGTGTGATATGATTCATGGCTGCAGACAAGGAGAGCCAAGTGGGTACATGTTTGCTAGTGTAGCAGTTTGGTATAATTTGAACTCTGAAAATATTGGGACGATGTATAAAATACTGTATAAATAAAAGAACAGTAAAATGTATTTGTTAATTGCATCAGTGAACACAGTAGGCACATCAGACACAAAGAAGAACAAGGCCTGAAGTCAGTATTGGATGTCTGTGACCTTTTGGCCCTTCTGGCAGCTTTAAAACCAGGTCTGATTCTGTTGTAGGCATCAATACATGGGCTCAAAAACTCTTCCACAAGTCTCTGGCTGTAAACAGTGGGGCATGCTAGCCACAAATACAAGTTAAAAATTCTGTCAAAATTAGATTATTTTTTTAAAAACACAAATGTCTATACTCTTATCAGGCCTGTTTTCAGAGAACAATTTAAAAACCTGCCTCTCTGGTGTTATGGAGGTACACTGGTGTCCACGGCACGGGCGGCTCATACATGTTGAAGAGCAAAAACAATGAAGAGTAAATGCAAGTTTTAATATATGCTCCCATCCAGAAAACATTTGTTTGTTTATTTATTCTTGTGCATATTTCAGCACAACAATGCTAAACCACAAGCTGCCTTCATTACAGCTGTGTGGCTGCTGTTGAAGCAGAAGTAGAAGAGGACAGGTGCTGAAGGCCTTGCTTGTAGTCCAGATCTCTAAATCAACTGAAAACATTTGGCACATCATGAAATAAAACGCAAAGAAGACCCAGGACTGTCAAACAGCTAGCATCCTTAGTTTGTAGCCAGGTCTCTCTTTTAAATGAGTCCTCGAGGCTCAATGAGATTAACCTGCCTAAATAAAGGTTGAATGAATCCTACGTCAGACAAGAATGGGGACAACATTACAGGTCCCTTTTGCAAACAAGGTTCAATTAGACTAACCTGCATGAATAAATTAAAGAACATTCCCCACTCCAGCAGCTGGTCTCCTCAGTTTCTAGACATTTTCAGATTGTTATTAAAGGAGAGGGGATGCCTCACTGTGCTGCGCCGTTTATTTTTATTTTTCAAATATATATTACTACCATTAAAAAAAAATCCAACTTAAATTGCCAACTCTAAGTTGGTTGTAAACTGCTGCTCCAGGTGAATTTTTATGAAACTGTTTATTAGGCAGTGTAGAACGAGGAAGAAAGTGGCTGATACACTGTAGTGATCTGTCATGGGAGAGTTCCCAACCTTGACCAATGATCATTAATTAAAAGCTGCAACAGGAGACAAAAAAAAAAGAAAATCACAAGAAGTGACTCCTCGAGGACAGGGTGAAGAGTTCGTAGAAGAAAATCTGGTCTTAGCCAACCAACCAAAGAAATGTGCATGTAAATATAAGTTCATCCATTATCTTCTAACAGCGTGTAACGTTTTTGACGTTTTTTTTCTTTCTACTTCCGTAGGTTTGTTGTTGTGTCTGGAGCTCTGTGGATACGGATGTCTGCACTCCCCCGCCCTCTCCCTCGCTCTTTCTCTGCCAACCAGCCACCATCTCTTGATCTTCCCCCTCTCTAACTTGTTACCAGCCTCAGTCCCTACAAAAAACTCCCTTCCTTATCTAATGTTGTAGCACAACTGTGAAAATGAACCCTAGGTACAGAAAAAAAAAAAAGAATTTAAGTGTGTGTGGGTGTGTGTATTTCAGTGTTAACCTTTAATTAATATACTATGGAAAATTTAAACAAAAAAAATCAATTAATGTGTGTAGATTCACTCAGCATATCAGCTGACTTGGAATGGTGGATATCCTGTACGTTGGTTTCTTTGCGCATCATCTCTCAGACGAGGACTGTGTTAATAAATGTTGGACTGTGTTCAGTGTAACTTCACTCGCTAACTCCCACTCCTGTCTCCCTGCCCCACCAAAACTAATACTGAGCTATGTTTAAATGTTATTAAAAACTTGGTTGTACCCATATTTGCTTGGTTGTTCATCCTCTCACATGTGCACCTTGAACTTTTGGAATACAGCTAATCAAAATGCATCGTAACTGAACTTGCACTGTTAACCCGGACACACAACTGAGCACATCAGTGTTCAGTTGAACTTTTACTTTTCTGATTGTTTTGGGGTTATACGCAACATGCAACAATTTGTGAACTGCGTTCAAATTGACATATGCATTTTAGGCTATTTTAACTCGTAAATAATACATATTTTCTCTTGTGAATATATATCTATTTTTGGTTACTTTAAATTATAAGATAAACAGAGGTCATACATTTTCCCCTTTGTTCTTCTCTTGAATGAGAGATGTGTTGCCAGAATGGGTTCTCTTGCGACCCCTGGTGGTTTAATATGATGCTGCATCTCAGCAGGCTGCATGGGTCAAAGTGGCATTGTAACTGTCAGTGAGCTTCAGTCCTTGTATCAACACGAAAAGAGTTAACGTGAAAGACAAAGGTCATGGGGATTCAACTTTTTTGGGTCATTTTTGTCTCCAAAGTCTTAGAGACTTGCTGTAAAACTTTCAAATGTACACTGGACGTTTTGTGTTACTTGCTTTAAAAAGTAACTGTATCTTAATCCATTGTGGCATTAAATGGTATTAATTGTTGAAAAAGAAAAATGAATATGACACATAAAAAGTAAACGAATGTGGATACATAACAGTTTTTGTTGGGAATTCATATGAAGGCTGTTTTTTGTTGTTATTGTTGTTCTTTTTGTGATTTTTACAACGGATGGCATCGTCCCTCCTCCCCACCTGCATGTGAGTCCACAGTAGAAACAATTAAAGATGAACACACTGATGGAAATGAACCCTGTGGTTGGCCACATTTCTCCTTTTTTTTTTTTTTTTTGGTTTATGTTTCAAAAAATTGAGTCATTAAAAAAAGTTTCATAAGTTTTTTAATTTTTATTTTTACAAAATAATATTTTATGGCATTAACAGTTTGTCACTGTTTAAAATCAACAAAACACCAGTAAAGAACACATTTTGAGACAGTAGTTTGCATTGGAACAAAATCAAGAAAGCAGTTGCATCTGCTGCTAAAGAGAGAACGATCCCAAATTTGAATAAGAACTTAAATAGTACTAGTTTTATTTATTTATTTATTTTATCTTACGTTATAAAAGTAAAGTAAGTAAATTTTACATCTGATTTGCATAACTAAAACATCTTTATTTCATAAATGAATAGCTTAAAGCTATATCACTAATAATAATACTGTTGGTTCCTAAGCAATGCAGATGATAATCAGCACAGGACACATTTTATTATTCTAACTTGACATAAGTCTGTAATGATTGTCAGTGATGATCAACATTAATATACAAAACCCTGACTTTAACCTGCTTTGTTTAACAAAAAACCCCAAATAATACATTTTCAGATTTGGTGTCAGATTAATTTGATCTATAAAGACTACATGCAATGTATGAATGTTAAACAAGCATCACAGATAAAAGGAAAACGGAAATTATGTAACAAAGTTTAGGCCAGTCTTAGGTTGACTGTTGAAATTATTCTGTTTCCACTTTAAACAAAGAGAAGTCACTTCTTTGGTACTGGTGCAATGTTTCATGAAATCATGTACCACATGTATTTTTGTGGTTTCCTCTCTACCCGTGTGTATGTGATGTGTGTGCTTAATGTGTGAGAAGTACGATGATGAGGTTTATTTTGTTCAGTGACTCACCAACTGAGCTTTAGTTTGTGATAATAAAAAACAATATAAAACACCAAATACTGGCAGCCATAATACTGAAAATCTGTTTGCATGAAGCAGTAAAATAATTCCTAATATGTATTTTTGTTAATTTCCATTCATTCAAAACAACAATTCTGAGAAAAACATTTTTCCTCTTTATTATTTGTTACACAGTCCCTTGTTTATTGCAAATGTTATAGTGTTTTGTTCTCATCTAGGGACAATTTAGAGTTACCAATCAGCCTAACATGCATGTTTTTGGTCTGTGGGGGGAACCAGATGGAGTACCAAGAGAAAACCCTCACATGCACAGAGAGAACATGCAGACTCCACCCAGAAAGCCCCACAAGCTGGGATTTGATCCAGAGCGACCTGCTTGCTGAGAGGCAACACCTCTACTAACTGTTCCACCGTGCTGCACTTCCTACTCACTAAAACTTGGATTCTCTACCAGAGCTCTGGGAGCTTGAGGGTTCTGTACAGCATCATAGATGTTCCTACCACACTCTTCTGGACAGTTTTCTGAGGTTGTTCCTGAGATAAATTGGGCCATTCTTCCAGTTTGGAGGTCACAGCACAGTGTGGTCCAGTGACAACTGGGACTACTGACGCTTTGACTCTCCACAGGTTCTATATTTCTTCTTCCAGCCCTTGGTATCTTTCAGGCTTCCCTTGCTTCATCTTCCTGATGTTGCAGTCTCTTGGGATTGCTACATCTATCACCACTGTCTTCTTTTGCTTGTTGACCACCATGATATCTGGTTGGTTAACCGTTTCCTGTTTGATGGCCTGGATCCACGATGTCATAGCTCTTTCATTCTCCACCATCTTTGTTGGCATCTCCCACTTTGACTGTGAGACCTCCAGTCTAAACACGCTCACACAGATGTTCCCATATAATATTCTAGCCACTTATGGTGTTCCATTTATGTTTTGCCTGCCTGAATCTTAAGTCCTTCTATTATGTGTTGCACTGTTTCTGGGGCGTCTTTTCACAGACTGAATCTTGGGTCTTGTCTGGTGTGGTAGACCCCAGCCTCTACTGCGTTTGTGCTGAAGGCCTGCTCTGTCTGTTATGACTCGGGGAACCCAGAGAGTATGAGACTCCTTCAGCCCAAGACTCCAGAACATAAAAGGTTAACAGTGTTTTTTTTTTAACAGTGCAATATTAAATGTACAATGAAGACCTGTGGAACCATGAGGAGCAAGAAGAGTGATCAGGTAGATATTCTCTTGGAGGCTGGGAATCTGAATATGATATGATGTTACTTACAGGAGGATTTCTCTGAGCGTGGATAACAATCCAACTTGATGAACATTATCTCTGCTTAGTACAAAAATAAATCATTTTCTTGCTAATCTTGTGGTATGTTTCACAGAATTGTGACTTTTTTTTTTTTTTTGCTTTAACATCTGTAGTTTCCCGCTCAAACCCAGGCATCATAAACTAGAGATAATTCCTCATTTTGGTTGATCATTTTGTTTTTTAACTTCCTCTTTGTAGCAAAAGTCATTTACTGGTACAGTACTTGCATTTTACAGCAACTTATCTCAGTAGAATTTTACACAAACAACCACCAACAGTTGCTCAGAGCACAATGTTGCAAGCAACACACAGCTTGGCTCAACTTCCACTGTGGTAACATCTAACTTCTCATCACCAGGACTTCTGCTTTATCCCATCGGTCTCACCTTTGGCACACCAAAGGTCTGGTCCCTGCAGTGATGTCCCTGCTTGAATGGAGGAGTTCCTGGAAACATTGCTGTCATTATTCTGAAGGCTAACTGGGAGCACCTGTCCAGTTTAAGCCAGAGTTTGATGATGAATTTTATCAGTTCAGACTCTTTGCGTTCTCAGTGATGTTTCTGCTTTTACTCTGCATGTTTTTTTTTATATTGTACTTATTTTCTGAACGATAAACTTTTCATGAAAACAATATAATTTTGACCATATAATTACATTCTTTAAATCCTCTATAAAACAGGAAGTCCACAGTATATTTTTTGTTGCCACAACCTGATCTTCTTCATTAAAAATGGAACAATGACATTTTAAAAAGTACATGCGAAATCATGTCTAGGCAGGTTTAGTTTACTTTGGAAACATAAATAAACAAACATCGTTCAATACAAAGAACAAAATCGACACTGAAGCTTCTGGCCATAAACATTGATTTGGACACTTTGACAAATATTTAGACTCTTGTTGACATCCAGCCATTCATTATCTTCCACTTGTTCTAAAATCAGGTCGCGGGGGCAGCAGCTTGAGCAGGGAGGCACAGACATATCATTCCACAGCGACCTCTTCCAGCTCTTCTGGGAGGAACCCACGGTGTTCCATATACAGTAACTGAACTTCTCGCCCCATCTCTAAGAGAGAATCCAGCTACACTGCAGAGGAAACTCATTTCAACCAGCTGTATTCTCAGTTTCGATCTTTCGGTCACTACTCAGAATTAATGTCCATAGGTGAGGGTAGGAACGTAGACCGACTGGTAAACAGAGATCTTTACATTACGGCTCAGCTTCTTCACTACAACTGACTGGCACAGTGTCTGCAATACTGCAGATGTTGCACCAGTCTGTATGTCAGTCTCCTGCTCCATTCTTCCCTCACTCATCAAGGATCTTGATGTCCTCTATAAGTGACTTGTAAGCCAGGTTGGACTCAGCCTGAATGAGCAATGTGGGTTTGTTTTCTAGTGAGCCCACCACCTGCAGTAGGGGCCATATGATGGGTGCAAAGGGCCATGGGTTTTAACTGAAGGCAGGGGTCTAGGCGCTCTGACCCTGACTCTTGTTAATATAAATATTATATTTGGCTCAACGTTTACATCCTTTCCTTTACAGTTTTTCCGTACTTAATTGAGATCTTGCATTTTATTCTAATTTGCTTACAAGTGAAATTGAGAAATATTTTGTAGAACCTGCTTTTATTGCATGTGCTTAGAGTCAGAGCTTTTGTCTTCACAAGTGAAAGAGAGATGGGCCACGACCGCTGTGACAAGGTCTGTGCACTGACTGGCAGGACTCATTGAAGAGATGGATGCATAAAAAATATGAATAACATGAATCTGCAGCAGAGAAACATCGTCCATCCTGTGCACATCCCAAACAGACACACCCAACCTGTTGTGCCACATCAGCCTTAGTACCTGTTGTAAGGAGTTTGTAGGGGACAGCCATTTATTCTGAACACTTTCTTTTCAACTTTTTTGTCAGTCATTAAGTTGAGATGTATGGTGATTTTGGGATCTTTTTATTTTTTGGTAGGTAAGTGGATGATATTAAAATACTGTTTTTCTTCTAATTTTGGTTTTGGCTCGCCCTGAAGCTAAACACTCTATTATGTGGTCAATCAAAAGCAGTTTGGACAAAAAAGCTGTTTGTGATGTGGTGTATTTTCTGGCGAGCCCTGAGAGGAAGTGATGCTCTGATGCAGCTGAAGCCAAACAAGAACAGACTGTGATCAGACACAAGTCACATGGGTTATACAGCTCTTTATAACTATGCCGCAGGTGCTGATGACTAATATTTTAAACATTAGAGTCTAAAATCATAAATAATACCAAACACCACACAGTTGCCGCCAAGAATTTATTCATTTATTTATTGTTTATGTTTACACCAAATTTGATTATTTACTAGAAATAAAACTACATTCAAAATGTTAATGTATCCTCTCAACCACTTAAACAGAAAACAAACTAAATATGAAAAACGGCCTTGGACACTAAAAACAATTAAGGTTTTGTTTTGTTTAAAGTGATGTATTACCAAATATTCAAATAGTCTGTACCAATATTCAGACATTAATTACTTCATATTATATTTGATTGTAAAATAGACTAAAAGTTATGCAATTGTGAATAATGTTCTCTAGTTCTTCACTAATGGTTAACTAAGCATAAACAAAAAGAAGTATTTCCTAACTTCCTGGAGGGACTGATTAGTCAATGGCTATATCATGATCTTCACAGTCTGAAGGTGTGGATGGAACCCCAAATGCTTGCTGGAGACAAGAAGCTCAAATAAATACATATTTAATGACTAAATAAAACAAAAATGCTGTCCTGACAGCCAAAACCCAACTTATATGAAATCTCAGGAGAACTGGTTTAGAGTGTGCAGGCCGGAGCAGCACAGAGGAATAGAACCAAACACAGTAGGTAAAGATAAACACAATACAGTATATATACAGTATACTGTATATATGTTCAGTACTGTATATGTGTGTAT